>JAVJIX010000084.1:0-420000 GCA_036785185.1 Paratrypauchen microcephalus | reverse complement strand
TCAGAATGCTGTAACCTTCCTCCCACACTAAGCAGTGCATCTTCATCCAGAAATGGTCTTCGCTCTCGAATTCTGGAATCAGTGTTGGGACATTTTCCTGCTTTCAGCAGATGAATTTCGGAGATGAAACTCTGGCTCTGAATCACCTTAATCCAATGTTTTTTCTGCTTCATTCACCTCTTCTGTTGTCAGTTCACCACTCATTTTTGATCTTGAGCGTGTGTTGGTGATGAACCTCTTTATCCAGGCTGTCACTCGGAGCACTGTTTTTAGTTTGCTGTCCTTCTCCAGACATAAAACAGGGCTTAAGAAGTCTAGGTCTTGCTGAACAAACTGTACTGTGATCTGGTATTTGGATCGGAGTTCAGACTTTACCTCATCTTCCTGAACATCTTCTTGAGTACTCTCTGACTGATCAGGTGACATCAGTACACAAGGTCCATTCCACCACAATGTGCTCTGCTTCAGGTCCTGTACGGTTAGGTCTCTAGTGGGAAGGTCAGCTGGATTAAATTTTCCTTTGCAGTGAGACCATGACTGTGGGTCAGTTAGAGCCTGGATTTCTGTGACTCTGTTTGCTACAAACTGTTTCCACTTGTGAGTGGAACCGCAAATCCAGTGTAGCACTATCATTGAGTCTGTCCATAGTCTGAGTTGTGCCTTGTCTAGCTGCAATGCTTTCGTGAGTGTGTTCCCCAACCTGGCTGCTATTACAGCACCCATCAGCTCCAGGCGTGGCAGTGTCATCCTTTTAAGCGGAGCCACTCTGGACTTGGATGCAACCACACTCATGGTCACTTCTCCTTCCTTTGTTTGTCCTTGAATATAAGCGACTGCACTGTAGGCCCTTTCACTCGAGTCACAGAATACATGTAGCTTTAACCCTTGACTTTCCTGCTCTGGCACATGTGTTTTGTACCATCGTGGGATCGACACCTGGTGCAGTTGAGGGAGCTCTGAACACCACTGTTGCCATTTCTTCGTCAAATCAGGTGTGCAGCTCCTCGTCCCACTTGAGCCCTCTCTCCCACATCTCTTGGAACAAGCACTTTATTCTTATTGTGAAGGGAGGCAAGAATCCTAAAGGGTCAAAAATTCGAGCAGAAGACTGCAGAACACTTCGTTTTGTGTTTTCTCTTTCTTTTAGAATATCAAGCAGCCCCCTGAGGTCGAACACAAAATCATCAGTGACCGGTCTCCACACCAAACCCAGCACCTTCAGCACGGATCCGTGTGGTTCTGGGTGTGCAGCGCAATCCATCGAGCTTTCCTGCCAATTTTCTTTGAGCTTGTGAGAGTTTGTCATCCATTTACATAGCTCCATTCCTGCTTCACACATAATGCTCTTGGCCGTTGTTGTCACTGCATATGCCTCTGTCACCTCACTTGCACTTGAAATGAAGTCATCCACATAGAGTGAGGAGCCGATGATTTCTACCACCTTTGGGTGTTCTAACTCGTACTGTTTCAAATGCTTCCTAATGGTGGCTGCAAGCAGGAATGGGCTTGATGAAACTCCAAACACCACGTCGTCATTCTGAGCTCTTGCAGCTTCACATCCTCCTGTGTTGGTGGGCCACAGAAATCTTACAGCATCCCGGTCTCTTTCTGAGAGTGAAATCTGCAGAAATGCTTTCTTAATATCTGCCATATATACAACTTCATGCAGTCTAAATTTGATCAAAACGCTCATCAGATCTGGATTCAGATTGGGACCTGTTAAGAGACAGTCGTTCAGTGATGGACTTCTATCTTCGTGGAATGAAGCATCGAATACCACCCGTAGTTTTGTTGTCGCCTTATCCTCCCTCAATACAGCGTGGTGGGGTAAGTAATATGTCTGACTGCCTTGTGGTGCTGCATAGTCCTTTGGCACATCCTCAGCCATTCCTTGTCTTAAGTAATCTTCTATGACTTCATTGTATCTACTGTAGAGTGTGACATCTTTGCTTAGTTTCTTTTTCAAGCCCTCAAGTCTCTTTTTTGCTATGCGGTAATTGTCTTGGAGTGGGGGATGATTTTGTCACCATGGCAACTCCACTTGGTATCACCCATCCTTGATGATGGAGGTTTCCTCAAACCGCTGCAATGCGTCTACATCCTCTGGGCTCTCAGGCTTCTCACTTGTGATGCCCAGGGACTCGAGCTCCCAGAATGCATGCAGCTGTTTGTCAATCTGTGCATCCTCGCTGAGCAGTATGTGCATGCATGTCGTCTCTGTCATGCTGGACACTGCTACTGGGCCTTGCACTGCCCATCCGAAAGTGCTCTCCAGTGCCACTAGACTCTTTGTCAGCCTTTCTACTCGGCCTGATACTATCTGCCAGTAATAATCAGAGCCAATTAGCACAGAATGTTCAGGTTTGTCATCTCCATCACAGTCTGCTACTTGAAGACCTCTTCTTTTCATCTCTTCCTGAATATGTTCACCAGGAACTTTAATCAGTGCTGTGCACACTTGGGGGGGTCACAACTGCTTCTATTTCAAATCTCTGCTGCTTGTCCCAGACATTCTCCAAGCTGAGCACTCACTCTTCACTCTGCACCATTGTCGGAGCAGAGGAGCCAAATGTGTGAAGAGTTAAGTGTCCCTTGTCTAGTGACAGGTAGCTGCAGCTCCTTCACCATATTTTCATGCACGAAACTTCCCTGGCTACCTCCATCTAGCAAGCAGCGGACCATCTTCCTGCTCGTGGGCCCTACGACCCATGCCTTGGCGGTTTGTAGCAGCACAGCGTTCTCAGTGTTATATTTTCCTTTCTCTGCTTGGGGAATTACTGAGGAAATAACTGTGTCCATGTTGGCCGACACAGCAGGTGGGGATGCCTCATTTTGCTCACAAATGACTGTGTGATGCCTGCCTCCACATGTGGCACATGACATGCCCTTTGACCTGCAGAACTTGCCGATGTGTTTGGAACCTAAACACACAAAGCACCTGCCAAGCTTCTTCAGTTTTTCTTTGCGTTCTCGAACCGGGTGGTCTGGACATTTCTCAGATTTGTGTTCAGCGGTATTACAGAACAAGCAGTTTTGTATTTTCTCGTCAGCAATATGTAGTGCAGCTGCAGATGTCATGCTTGTTTTTTTTTTGATTTTACGTCACTGGCTGAATACGATTTGCTGCATGTTTTGTTATTGGACTGGCTTTCTCTCTGGTTGTATGATTTCATCATTTGTAAAGTTCTCTCTCTGGTCTGAACCTCCTTCTGCAGGAATTTAAGTTCATTCGTCACGTTCCACTCATCCTCATCTCTTTGACAGCTGTATTCAAGAGCCATGTCATCTGGCATCATCTGGAGTAATACTGGGCATAACATACCGCCTCTAAGCTTCTGATTTGAATTTCACAGTCGTCATATAACTGCCTTAATGCACTGACATCAGACGATTTCTTTACAGGAGTGAGATTCAGAAGCTTTGACATGTGAGCATTTACAATGAGATCTTTCCTTCCAAATCTGTTTTTGAGTATATCAACTGCAGCATCATAGTTACTGTCTGACAGTGTGAGTCCTGCTATTGCCTTTGCAGCCGTTCCAGTAAGGTACGTTTTCAGATAGGTAAACCTTTCTCTTTTGCAAAGTTCATCATTTTTATGAATAGCAGTTTCATACTGGCTCCAAAATTCCTGCCATACACTTACATCACCATTGAATTTCTCGATTTGTAACTTAGGCAGTCTCACTGTCTGTTTGTGCTAGCACCACTTGGCCGGGCCGGCAGAGGGTTCTCACATTCTCATGTTCTCTAATCACTCGGTGAGCTCGCGTTTTCATCTCAATGACGCCGTCTCTGTATTCCTCCGCCTGTTCAATCTCCGCCTCCACGTCTTCAAGTGAAACGTGTTCCTCCACTGCGCTGTCTAGCTCGCGCAAACTGTCCTCCTTTGCCGACAACACGGCTAACATCTCCCGCACACGGTTGATATCCCGCTCTTCCTTTATTAATTCACCGTCGATCTGGTTCAGCAGTCTCGTTGTGGAGCTCCTTATTGTCCGACGCTTTCTTTTCGCTCTTTCGAGTTGCTCCACACCGGGTGGCCCATCTGAGTTATCTCCGTCACTCATCATGTTCTATTTCCCGGGTTTCGGCACCAAAATGTTATTATATTATCTTTGTAATGGCCTCACTGAGTGTAAGGATACTCAGCTATCCAGAACGTGTAACAGCTAGGCCAGGTGAACAAAGAAAATCGATGTCACGGAATCTTCAATTCTTTTCCTCCTTTCCTTTATTTTACACGTGAACAAGTGCAAAATGATTCTCTCTAGCTGTAAAACTGTAAACAAACATAAAAGTACTCTTTTAGTACATATTCTATTCATTTTCTGCAGTCAGATACAACTATAATAATTACTCAAGAACAAAGAACCTACACGATGTAGTTACACAAATTTACAATTCACATTGACATTAATTCTACCTACAAAAACGTTCGAACATAAAACACGCTATATTTTCAACAAAACAATACTTACGAGCATTGCCCCCGTGAGGTATTAATGACTAAGCATTGCAAAAAACGTCTCTTGGTTTGAGCGTGCTCCGAACGTGGCTTGCTCTCGCAAAGTGTCCCTTGAACTGAGCCACAGGAAATCGAAACTTATCTTTTTAAAACGACTTCTGAATTACCACTAGTGGTCGCTAGATGGCGCTTAAGCACTGCAAATACCAAAGAAAAACCTTTTCAGAATACAAAAATGAACATATGGTCATTAAGACCAGCACACTCCCTGCCTGGTATCTTAAGGATACCACATTTCTAAACACTTAAAGCACTTAAAAAGAACTAAACACAATGAGCATCCTGTTTAGGAGAGAAAAGTAACACAAGTTCAGTCACAGGTCTTTTGTACACTTTGGGAGAGCCTTTGCAAATAGCTCTGAACTCTACAGTCCTTACAACATTGTCTTTGCTGTGGAAAGCTTTGATGACCATTGCCATCGGCCAGTGGTTTCTTGGAACTGCATTGTCTTTCATCAAGATGATGTCTCCTTCCTGCAAGTTAGGTCTTTTGTCCTGCCATTTGGCACGACTTTGCAGGGTGCTCAGATACTCACGTTGCCATTTGTGCCAGAATGTCTCCGCAAGATGTTGTACCAGCTTCCACTGGTGACGGATGATGTCTGCTTTGCCAAAGTCAGGAGGGGGTGATGACGGGGCCCCTGTCTTTTGAGTTAGGAGCATGGATGGGGTGAGTATGAGTGGATTCTCGGGGTCATTTGAAACAGGGAGCAGGGGTCTTGCGTTCATGATCGCACAAACTTCTGCCATGAGTGTGATGAGGACCTCGTGTGTCAAAGAACAGAAGCGTTGCTGCAGGAACATGGAGTCCAAGATGCGCCGAGCCACGCCGATGAGTCGTTCCCAGGCTCCTCCCATATGGGAGGCATGTGGTGGGTTGAATATCCATGTGCATTTCTGGTTTTGCAGGAAACGTAGCATGTCTGTGTCGTCTTCCAGATTCAGTTCTTTTGATGCACCGGTAAAATTTGTGCCTCTGTCTGACCTAATCAGTGTTGCGGGGCCTCTGATGGAGAAAAATCTCCGAAGAGCATTGATGAAACTAGATGCACTTAGTGTCTCTATCACTTCAATGTGTACGGCACGCACACACAGACATGTGAACAATACTGCCCACCTTTTGCTGTTTGCTTGTCCACCTCTCGTCCGACGGCAGGTGACCTCCCACGGCCCAAACACATCCAGGCCGACGTACGTGAATGGTGGGGCGGATTGTAGCCTGTCTGCAGGCAGATCTGCCATCAGCTGATATTCCATCTTGCCACGCAGTCTCCTGCAGGTAACACACCGGAATAGTGTGCCTCTGATGCATTTCTTTGCGCCTACCAGCCACAGCCCAGCGTCCCTGATGGCTCCCTCTGTGAAGTGTCTGCCCTGGTGTTTTACCTGCTCATGGTAGTGGCGCACAAGGATAGTCGTTAGGTGATGCTGAGCTGGGATGATGAGGGGATTGGTACGGTTCAACTCTAGGCCGGACTGTGTAATGCGTCCGCCAACTCTGAGAAGTCCACAGCTATCGATCATTGGGCGCAGGTTTGCAATGGCGCTGTGCTTTGGAATGTCTGTCCTATTCTGTACGCTGTTAAATTCACTAGGATATCTTTCCTGTTGCATGTTCTTGATCAGTATCTTTTTTGCTTTTTCTAGGTTCTCTGGTGTGATTCCTTTTTTACAGGTATGCCATCCTCTGCATGTATTGTCCTTGTTCGTTTGCCTGAAACACTGAGCAATGTGGATCAGGTGTGCAAGTGCTCTCAGTACAGAAGTCCACTTTGAGAAGCGCTCAAAGCGCTCAGTTCCTAAGCTGCATTGTGTGGTTGCAGTGAGTAACACTGTGGCTTGAGGTCTGATTTCAGAGTCTGACTCTGGGTCAACAAGATCAAACAAAGGCTGGTGATCAGCTGGAGTCTTACCAGAGAGGAAGTCGGGTCCAGTCAGCCAGTTGGTGTCTCTGAGCGATGCGGCAGCAACGGATCTGGAGCCATGGTCGGCCGGGTTGAGCTCCGAGGGGACATACTTCCACTGTTGGGGTGAAGTTGTTTGCCGGATGCGCTGAACTCTGTTGCTTACATAAACATAGAATCTTCTCTGCTCATTGTTAATATACCCCAACACCACTTTGCTGTCAGAATAGAAAGTCACAAAGTTCATGTGCAGGTCTATGCTGCTCACAACAGCCTCAGCTATCTCGACAGCAAGGACTGCTGCGCAGAGTTCGAGTCTGGGGATTGTGATCTCTTTCACTGGTGCCAGCTTTGCTTTGCCAAGCACAAATCCGACTTCGGATTGTCCGTCTTCATCAGTCACCTTCAAGTAGGCAACTGCTGCAATTGCTTTGGTGGAAGCATCGGCAAACACACACAATTCTCTCGAGCGCGCTGCAGAGGTGGAGAGAGATGTGTAGCAACGGGGGATCTGTATGTCTTGAAGACATTGTAGGGAGGACTTCCATTTCACCCACTCTGCTTTGAGGTGTTCAGGTAACGGAGAGTCCCACTCACCATTTTCCATGGTCAGCTCTCTCAGCAGCGATCTCCCTTGTATGGTGACAGGTGAGAGAAAGCCAAGAGGGTCGAAGATGCTGTTTACGGTTGAGAGCACGCCTCTGCGTGTGAAGGGCTTGTCGTCTCTCTGCACTTGGAAGGTGAATGTGTCTGTGACAATGTTCCAGGTGATACCCAGGCTACGCTGCATGGGCACATCGTCAGTGGCAAAGTCCAGGTCTTTAATGCTGCTTGCACGGTCCTCGGGGGGAAATTCAGCCATTACAGCTGCGCTGTTCGATGTGATCTTGTGTAACCTTAGACGGCTGTGGGAGAGCATCTCTTGTGCCCGCTTTACCACACTGATGGCTTCGGACTCAGTTGCAAATGACTTCAGAGCATCATCTACATAAAAGTCTCTCTCAATGAACGCTCTGACATCTGAGCCGAACTGAGATTCTGCTTCTCTCGCTGCCCTCCTGAGGCAGTATATTGCTACAGCAGGGGATGGTGTGTTGCCAAACACATGGACACGCATTCTGTAGTCCACGATGTCATTGCCCCAGTTGTTGTCGCGGAACCACAGAAACCTCAGGTAGTCTCTGTGCTCCTCCTTGACTACAAAGCAGTAAAACATGTGTTGAATATCTGCAGTCACAGCGATTTTCTCTTTTCTAAACCTGATCAGGACACCTAACAGGTCATTGTTCAGATCTGGGCCTTTGAGCAGGACATTGTTCAGTGAGATGCCTTCATACTGAGCACTTGAATCAAACACTATGCGAATTTGCTCAGGCTTCTTGGGATGGTAGATGCCAAAAGACGGCAAATACCAGCTTTCTTTTCCTTCTTGGACGACTGGGGCAATCTCTGCATGCTGACTATCAATCATATTTTGCATGAACTGTGTGTAATGCTGTTTCATGGCAGGTTTCTTCTCTAGTGTGTGGCAAACAGACTTTAGTCTTTTCATGGCATAGTCTCTATTGTTTGGTAGACGTTTTCTCAGGGTCCGAAAAGGTAAGGGTGCGACCCAGCTTCGATGGTCATCTTGACATACCTCAGTATCCATGATCTGCAGGAAGTTGAGGTCATCGATGGACGGAGCAGGTTGGTGGTCTTTGTCAGTGCAATGGAAGATGGAGGACTCCAGGTCGTCCACGTGAAGCCGAGGAGCAGTGTGGGCAGCGGCTTGCTGAGGCGGGGGGAACTTGAAGTGCTGACCCTGTTGAGGGTCTTTAACATGTAGGTGGTTGTGGCAGGGTGCGAGGTAGCTGGGGCGACCGTTTTGTAGAACACATGTTTTGAGGGAAGTGACTGAGGAGGGGCGGTGTGCTGTGCCAAGGCATACATCACCGACCACCACCCAGCCGAGGTCTAGCTTTTGAGCGAATGGGGCATTGTCGGGGCCGTTAATTTGTTTTCTGACCTTGTGTATCTTCAAAATGTCTCTTCCAAGCAACAACAGTATTTTGGCATTGGAGTCTAAAGCTGGAATCTCACTGGCTATGCATCTCAGGTGAGGGTGATGTAAAGCTGCACTGGGTGTGGGGATTTCAGACCTGTTGTCTGGGAGTTCGTTGCATTCAATGAGGACGGGTAGAGGGACGGAAGTCTTCTCATCCAGTGACTCCAGCATGTAGCCACATGCTCTCCTACCAAATGTCTCTATGCTGCCCGCACATGTCTTAAGAGTGTACGGAGATGGGGTGCTATTGTCGCTGAATATCTCAAAGAATTCTGATCGTGCAAGGGACTTATTACTTTGATCATCGATGATGGCATATACTCTGACTGCTGCTTCTTTCTGTCCTTGTGGGTAGACATTAACTAAGCATATTTTGGAGCAACCTCTAATGCTCATCCCTTCACCGCATACCTCAGTGCATTTGGAGGAGATTGTCTCCTGTTCGTTCTCAGTGCTCTCCCTGCCGTTCTCTGCTGCAGGTGGGGGTGGCTTTGCTTTCCAAGGTGAAGGACCTGGGTGGAGTGCTTCGACATGCTTGTTGCTCTGACATTCTGTACATGTTATGGCTTTGTCACAGTTCTTTGCAATGTGCGAGGTTGAAGCACAGCAGCGATAGCAGATGGAATTGTCTTTAAGATACTGCTTACGGTCGGCTAGCAGTTTGTCTCTAAAGCTCCTACATGATCCTAATGAATGTGGCTTTTTGTGGATCGGGCAATGTTTAGCAATATCTACAGTGTCAGTTTCGGGCTCACCTTTCTGGTTGGGCTCGGCGACTTGTGTCTTGTGGACGGTGACGTGCTGATTCACTTTGCTCTGGATGCTTTTGGGCTTGTCTCTGTTTGTGATAGGTGGAGGTGGCATAGCGACTCTGAAGCTTGGATCATTTCTTGCCCTGGCTTGGCTCTGGATGAAGTTGACAAACACGCCGAATGGTGGGAAGGAGATCTGTTGTTCGCGCTTTATCTGAGAACCGTAGAACATCCACTTCTCCTGAAGGCTATACGGGAGCTTGTCTACGATTGGAGCTACTCCCCTAGCAGTGTCCAGGTAAGCCAGTCCTGAAAGAAATCCATCTTGCTTAGCTGCATACAGTTCTTGTAGCAAGTCGGCTAAATCACGTAGCTTGGCTGGCTCTCTGTTTGAGATTTTTGGGAAGCTTTCCAGTTTGGCGAACAGTGCCCCTTCGATGGCTTCAGGAGTGCCATAACACTCTTCCAAGCGCTGCCAGATGGCCTCGAGGCCACCCTGGGGGTTTCTGTTGTAGGCTGCTCTGAGCCTCCGTGCTTGCTCAGACGACTCTTTGCCAAGCCACTTGATCAGGAGGTCGGTCTCCTCTGCTACGGACAGACCTATATTGTCTATGGTATTGCAGAATGAGGCTTTCCATGTCCAGTAGTTCTCTGCCTTATCGTCAAACTTTGTCAGCCCTGTGGAGACGATCTGATTCCTAGCGATGAACTTAGCCAGATCAACCGTTGGGGAGCTGTGGCTGTGTTGTACCGACGTGTCACCCAACACGGCAGGATGTGGAGCTGTAGGGGGCATGAGCGGCTGCTGTAGTGGTACCTGTGGCAGTGAGGTCAGCTGTCTCGGAGCTGTCGTTGGTCTCTGTGTTGGAGGACATGCTGGTGGAAACGGGTGGCTGTGTAGGTTGGGCGAAATAACATGGCTGTCTTGCTTTATCTGTGTTTGTGGTGACACATTCCTTGCGGTGGAGTACCTTTGGTCCAGTTCTGGCTCAGGTTCCCCGAAACTGCCGTCGTCGTCTAATTCTGCTTGAAGAACTGCCGCTTCAGCTATTGCAGCCTCCATTTCTTTCGTACACTGCAATGCCTCCAATTCAGCTTCTGCTTTGGCCTTCTGGAGCTTCAGTGCCATTTCTCTTTCAGAATAGGCTGCTTTGGTTCTTGCTGCTTGAGCTTTTGCTTTAGCAGCTGCTAACATGGTGCTCTTTCGAGAACTGATTGATGATCCTCGTTGGGAAAGAGCATGCACAGAGCCTGATGCAGATACTTCTGATCTCACCTCCCAGTCGCTGGTTTCTGTTTCAGGCAAACCGGGAGGACCTGGCATTTCAGTTGGATGATCCATGTCTTATGGAGCAGTGGGCACGTCTGGGCGACTTATGTGGTGATTGCAGGTTGATGGCGTCGTCTTGACACACAAAAGTTGCTTTGGTTAGCAGGCGAAATACTGTCCCCTTCTTGACAGGCGAGGGTTTGCTCTTTTACTGTAATGGCCTCACTGAGTGTAAGGATACTCAGCTATCCAGAACGTGTAACAGCTAGGCCAGGTGAACAAAGAAAATCGATGTCACGGAATCTTCAATTCTTTTCCTCCTTTCCTTTATTTTACACGTGAACAAGTGCAAAATGATTCTCTCTAGCTGTAAAACTGTAAACAAACATAAAAGTACTCTTTTAGTACATATTCTATTCATTTTCTGCAGTCAGATACAACTATAATAATTACTCAAGAACAAAGAACCTACACGATGTAGTTACACAAATTTACAATTCACATTGACATTAATTCTACCTACAAAAACGTTCGAACATAAAACACGCTATATTTTCAACAAAACAATACTTACGAGCATTGCCCCCGTGAGGTATTAATGACTAAGCATTGCAAAAAACGTCTCTTGGTTTGAGCGTGCTCCGAACGTGGCTTGCTCTCGCAAAGTGTCCCTTGAACTGAGCCACAGGAAATCGAAACTTATCTTTTTAAAACGACTTCTGAATTACCACTAGTGGTCGCTAGATGGCGCTTAAGCACTGCAAATACCAAAGAAAAACCTTTTCAGAATACAAAAATGAACATATGGTCATTAAGACCAGCACAATCTTGTTAGTGACTAAAATGACGACGCGAGACGAACTTCTTTTCGAACGTTTACTGAATATAACAGGAAGTACAAAAAAACAGCGTAAGTCACCTCAACCTAAATCAGTGCATCTTGGGTAATGAAGTCCCTTTGAATGCATTTCCCAATCAAATGATTTACAGTCTCTTAACTCTTAACAGTCTTTTAACCAATAAATTCTCAACATCACATAGTAGGGCTAAAATCTGTACACATTTTATTTATGGGGAGCTGCCTCCGTTATGGGGACACAACTCACAACTTCCATCTTTGAAAATACAAAAAGAACAATAAAAAAAAGAAAAATTCAATCCTTAACTTTGTCTTCCGTGTCCCTTTCTGAATATGTTTTGATCCATTTTGGGTTGTAACATATTTATGAGAGGTTTGACAAGACATTTCCATAAAACATAGTTACCAGTTAACATTAGGGGTGGCACGGTTCATGAAAAACCGACGAACCGTTCGGTTCGCTTGTCACGACGAACCGTTCGGTGCGCACCTGACGGTTCCAGGCATGCGCAATGTATAATTGCCTCTGCCTTTTGCGAGAAAGATGAATGAGTGCGGTAACTAAAGTTAGATAGAAATGGCAAGTTAGAGTGGAGATAGCGGCAAGGACATAGAGGATGCACCAGTGTCATTTAAGTCCGGTGTCTGGGGAAGAGCCCCTCCCACGCCGCCACTGAAATGCGCTCTAATCAGAGGCATTGAGGATGGAGCTTATGCGCTATCAGGGAAGCTAACAGGAGGAGAGAGCACGTGAAAAGGCGGTAAGTGAGGCACGGACAGATAGGGTGTTTTATAAAGTTTAACCTGCCCTGTGATACACGTAAGATGTTACACATGCGAAAGAGCCGCGCTCGCTCGCTGAGACGGAGCGCGGCCCGCACACTGGTAGAAGTTTAATACGAGACACGTACTTTTGTTTCCGTTTCTTCAGTATCTAGTGGTTGGGTTTTTTCAACAGCAGGTGACATAGTTACTGCCACCAGATCGGAGAGATGGTTCCAATAATGGGCCTAAAGTCATGTCAAATTCAGATTGTGTGATTATTACATTGTATTAAGATTTTATATTACATTAGATTATTATATAATCTTATAACCTTTTTAATGTTATATCCTGTTATTGTGGATTATTAAGATAAATGGATATAAGGTGTATTTTGAAAGAAACCAATAAGAACCGTACAGAACTGAAAACTGTGACCCTTAAACCGTGATATGAACCGAACCGTGAATTTTGTGAACCGTGCCTCCCCTAGTTAACATCATTTAAGAAAAGAGGCAACAGTGTATATCATGAATATTTAGGCAAATGTAAAGATGACAGATTATAGTCTTGGCCTAATTTCCATCTGAAGACATCCTGGCAGGTTGGTGTTACAAAAAATAAAACAAACACACACTATTTTCACAAACAAGACAGACAAACAAGCCAAAGGGTGCCACATTTAGAATCCTCTTTCACTGTATTGTACATCCTCCTTTATAGCACTGATTCCCAAGGTGCTTAAGTCAATAAAATGAGAATGGCACATGTCCAGCTTTTAAAGTTTTTAGCTCACACATGATCGCATGTTTGCATGTCTTTCAACCACAATTTTAAATGTTTCTTGAAACAGACAAGCAGGTGATTTTTTCTCTCATGCTTTTTGGGGACATTACATTCATTTCGATCATATGGTTGTTCTAATAATAAAGGATTTACATCATGGGGACCTGATGTTTGTCCCTATAAGGAAAACAGATCCCACAATGTGCCAAATACCCACCCACACATGCATAACACAGGACAGTGAGAACACTTTCATATAGTGACGTCACTGCCTCGCACCACATGGCTCTGTTGACAAAGCAAATATTAACTCAGAGATCACTCCCTTGTTCACAGCTAATTCAAAGAGTGGCAGTTTGGATGTCTTCTTAAAGTCAGTTAGTTAATTACACTGCTTGTTCTGCTTGACAAACTGAGCTGTTGGATTGTTAGAAGAGCACTGAGCGCTGTTGCCCATATCAACAGTCATAGCTGGGGTGTATTGACAGTACACAGAGTGATCATGTCCAACAGGACTGTTACTGCCACACCACACACAAGCAGAAGCATTGTTTCTTTTTTATTTTTTATCTATCTATTTCTATCTTTAATTTAATTTAAATAATACAAATGTAACAACTTCAAAATGCCATTGTTTTGTAATCATCTCATGATAAAAACATTATTTCTGCTGGCATCAAATTCTGTTAACATTGCAGGTATAGGGACTTAGACACATACTTGTTTCCTGTTGCTTTGGAATGTTTCACAGTATGGCATTAAACTGATCAATACTGTGTTTTTTTTAATTATCGGTGTTTTTTATTAAAAATATTAAAGATTAAAAAATACAATGAAAAACTTCCTGACAGTGTGCTCATCTATCCACACTTACAACTTGGTCTGGTGATGTCACTTGCTTGTCTCCATAGAGATAGACATGTTTAATCTTATACAGTGGAACATTCTAGGAAAAGCAATAACTTTTCCATGGAGACAAGCAGGTGTAGGACCCTGTTACAATTTGCTAGTGCACCTTTAATTAAATATTGTTTATTTATGAGTGATATTGCTTTTCACCATCCCCAGTTTAGACCAAATTTAGACCAGATTTAGACTTTGGTAGAGTCCTGATATAGTCTCAGTTTAGACCTGGTTTAGTCTTATCAGATGGTGGAGGTACAGTGATATAAGGCAGAATATTAGAACTGACATCCATTAGTCAACAGAAACTAATATTGTAATTAGTAATAGCATTTATACTTGTGCACAATGAAATAAGTTAACTATGTGTGTGTTTGTCTAATTGTCTTCTTTCTGTTTCTTATATATTATTCTATTTAGTTAAGCATCTTAATCATTAGTATGCCAAAGTACAACTCGTATTGCTACAGGTGTCCCTCCTGGCAGTCTGCTTGGCGAGTTTCAGAGAGAGAGTTGAACTTACCTGGAGCAGCACAGACCTCTGGATCCTAAGAGTTAGTCCTGGATTTACAGCTTTGCTCCCAGTTGTTTGACATTCTTCTGGTCACACCCATGTGGACACAATCACTTGGGACCCCCCCCCGTAGCAAGGGCAAACACAAAAGACTCAGTTATATGGGCCCGTATCTGGTGACGCCACACACCAACACAGGTGTACAGTAATACAACTACAAGTATAAAGCAACAATCATACTCTAGTCAGAGGTGGGTAGCACTGAATTATATTTATTTGAGTAACTTTTTAAAGAAATTGGGTAACACTTTATAACTATATACACTTTATATACTCCCCGGGCGCAGTAGTGTGCAGCCCACTGCTCCTGATAACAGGATGGGTTAAATGCAGAGGACAAATTTCTCCCAAGGGAGACAATAAAGGCTAATCTTATAATCTTATATACTTTAAAGGAGAATTAATGTATTTTTTACATCTGAGCCTTATTTCGGTAATAAAACAAATTGTTTTACTCACCCATAGCACTTTGGTGTCATATGGAGCACTTCCAGAGATGTTTTAGATTAGCGATAGCCGTAGTGCTAATATATGCCCCGAGCGGTCTCCAAATAACACAAACTTTAGCACTTTTCAAATCATAGAAGCTCGATGTCTTAGTCTACACTTTTGTTTGAGTCAAAAGTGGCCTGTAATCCGAGATGTATCCATAATTTACAGCTTTGCGTTTCATGTTTGGGTCCCGGAAGCTGAGAGAGAAATAAACTGCACATGCGCGCTGGCCTCCTCATCTACTCGAAACTATGGATAAATCTCGGATTACAGGCCACTTTTGACTCAAACAAAAGTGTAGACTAAGACATCGAGCTTCTATGATTTGAAAAGTGCTAAAGTTTGTGTTATTTGGAGACCGCTCGGGGCATATATTAGCACTACGGCTATCGCTAATCTAAAACATCTCTGGAAGTGCTCCATATGACACCAAAGTGCTATGGGTGAGTAAAACAACTTGTTTTATTACCGAAATAAGGCTCAGATTGTAAAAAACGTTAATTCTCCTTTAAATAGCCTTAATAAAACATGAAAAAGACCTTAATCATAATGAACAATAATTTAAAATGATTCAGGCTTAACTACTTAATACACAAATTCCTAAGCCATTACTTAAGCCTCAATCATTCGTAATATTTGTTCATAAGGAATAAAATCTGGCTGAAATAGTTGAATCCTAATAATATAATAGGTCTAATATTCTAAATCATTACAAAATATTGCAACTTTTATCAATATTATATAAATTATAGGCTATATGATACTAACTACAATCGCTGAACCTGAACAGACACATTCAGTTTTTCCTCATTCTCATTATATGGACAGGCCATGCCTCTTGTGAAAGCTCAGAACCGACAGGATTCCCTCACTGAGCTGCAGAGGCTGCACTAGCACTGAGTCATGAGGTGCAGCCAGTCATCGACTATTCAGACCATTCAGATCAGAGAGAGCCGTTTTAGGTTTAACCCAACTGGATTTCAGCAATGAAACTGGCAATGCAAATAAGAGATTCTAGGCTCATTCTGGGTCAGCAGCAACTAAAAGTGCACAGTTGAAAACCTGATCAATTAAAAGATGAATAAAATTGAATTATATTATTTAAAAAAAATTCAGTAACATCTGCATATTCTCTGGGGCCAGTCCAAACAGAACATAAGGGTTTCTATACGGTCTGTGGCAGGCCTGGACTGGTAATTGGGCACACCGGGCATTTTCGCGGTGGGCCGACAGTCCTAGGGGCTGATGCTCTTCTTTTTTCTTTTTTTTTTTTTTTGTTTACTTAGAGACCGGCCCACAATTTAGGACGGAACCAGGACTAAACCAGGACTAAATCATGTTTGAAGCAGGACTAATCAGGTCTAAATCAGGACTAAAACAGGTCTGAACCAGGACTAAACCAGGACTAAATCAGGATTGAACCAGGACTAATCAGGTCTAAATCAGGACTAAAACAGGTCTGAACCAGGACTAAACCAGGACTAAATCAGGATTGAACCAGGACTAATCAAGTCTAAATCAGGACTAAAACAGGTCTGAACCAGGAATAAACCAGGACTAAATCAGGATTGAACCAGGACTAAAACAGGTCTGAACCAGGACTAAACCAGGACTAAATCAGGATTGAACCAGGACTAAAACAGGTCTGAACCAGGACTAAACCAGGACTAAATCAGGACTGAACTAGGACTAAACCAGGACTAATTATGAGGGGCCGGTCTAAGCCAAAAATGCCAGGGCCATTTTTTTGTCCCAGTCCAGACCTGGTCTGTGGTTTGCACCTAGAAAGATGCAGCTGTGGAATGGGTTGAATCAGACTTGTACTGTAACTCCTATGATTTTAAATGTGACAAATTACAGTTAGGCTACGTGGCTATCAATGCTTGATTACAAGCACCCTACAGATTTAAGGAAGTAGCCTAAGTAAGTATTACTCCACACATACACCAGTACAAAGTAGTGGTCCAAGACTGTAAATATAGCCCAAAATCTTGTATTTTTAAATTATACCACAAAAATTTGAAAAACTAAATCATATCTGAAAGAGCAGATCAAGAAACAGCTACAATTGTAAATGTTAGGCCTCCTGAGTAGACTTTACCCACTTCTGACCCTTTAAGGCAAAGCTAATTATGTAATTCTACCGATCTACACATATAAGTTTAGAGATTTCATACCTACTTGGAAGTTTTGTGAATGAAAACTGATCGTCTGTTATGCAACATTCACATGCTAGTGTATTTTATCCAATAAGACTCATTTGAATTAACAGCAGGGGGCGCTGTTGCACTTAAAGCGTTCAACGTTAGAGTCAATGCAAAAGCACATAAGTCAGTAGAATTTAAAATATACAGTTCAAATTATACAGCAACAACAACAACAACAACAACAACAACAACCCTTCTTGCTCCGGCTGCAAGATAGAAATGTTACTTTAGCGCCCGTTAGACACCAATAGGTGGCAGTGATACAACTTATAAACTCTAGTGAGAATCCACAGAAGCAGTTAGGAAAGAGGCGCACATTGCACCATGATCGACGCTGTAGGTAATGGACCTAGGGCAGGCGTAATTAAACCAACTCCGGGCAGAAATGAGCGGGGAGCTGCCTCTCTCGGAGCCGCTGGTCCCTCTGGATGAGCTGTACCAGTGTGTCCTGTCTGCGGACTGTCCAGGCCTCACGGCTGCGCACACCGCCTGCCTGCTGCGCTCCTGTCTGTGTGCGCATGGAGCCGGAGTGAGTGTGCTTGAGCCCGGGTGTGAGTGCGAGAGTGTCTGCGCTCCCGAGCTCCAGTGTGTGGGTCTGTCTGTGCTGGAGCAGCTGCTGTGCCGTCTCACGGCGGGCAAGGGGGGGCCTAAGTTCCACCTGTTTGCTGAGGAGACTTGGTGTCTGCTCCAGTCTGATGTGGTGGGCGCACTGGTGGGTGCAGAGTAACCCCCTTAGATCTTCTGTCTCAGTGTCTTTGGATGAGCTGAAGTTATAGTGAGAGCCGTGTAACTCAATCTCTCTGATGTGTTTTGTTGCAGCTGCGGAAGTTTCACTCTGAGGACCTGCTCCTGTCTCACCTGAATGTGATGTGTTTGTCTGCAGCTGTCCTCTACCAGTTACACCAGACTGTGAGCATGTCTAACTGCACAAACCTAGACAGACACAGTCCAGTCCAGTCAGATATAGTAATGACTTCTGTATTAGTCCTGTTGTATCTGGAGCCTTCATTACTTCATTGCATCCTCAGCAACCTACTTTAGTGGCCTTAAGGTTCCACCCTCACCTGCCACTGGTATGGATGCATGTGTTTTTAGAATACTTGTGTGTTTGTCCAGGGCATGATCACTAGTGAGTGGAGTCAGTGGTGTCTCCAGGCCCTTCGCACACCCTGTCAGCCTTCTGCTCCCAGTTGCTGATTGTGGACACTGGGGCCGGTTGTGGAGGTTGGGGGGTAACCTTGAGCCTGGTGCTGGACCTGCTGGAGGTGATGTGTGCCTGCAGAAGTGCGTGTGAGCAACAGGGGACAGCTCTGAGTGCACAGTGCCTACTCTACCTCTGCATCTCCAAACTGCTCACCCTATGCTCCAACCCAATCTTCCAGCCTGAGGTGAGTAGAGCAGCCATAGATTGTAGTAAGTGGGACATTACAAAATAATATTACTTAAGCTGAAGTTAGGGATGGGGCCGATCCAGTATCAGTATCGGGTTCCGATATCAACGTAATTCACGGATCGGAAATTCCGATCCAACCTGCGAAAATTTCCGATCCATGAGCCATGTCTGTAATACAGCCATTATCTGCTGAAATCACTCCACGAGTGATTCCCTGTTGGCTGCTCTGCTCCTGCTGCAAAATGTGGAATGGATTTCCTGAACAGAGGTGTATCTCAATGAGACACAATGTGACGGAGCACCTGTAGCTGCCCCCCGACCGGCGCATCTCTCTCGCTGGCCCGAGAGAGCGCCTTAGACGGGAGAGCGCGCGGAGCGCTCCACCTGGTTTGCGGAGCCAGGCTCCGGTGCAAACTGTTCCCGGCTACTGCAGGACTGCTTACAAAGTGTTTCCCCGCTATCTGGACTCTGTTCCCCTCCCTAGTGCGTGCGAGGGTGCACAGATCCACATGCTCTCCCGACCTTCCACTGTCTCTGCGCTGCTCTCTGGTTCAGGGGACAAACCGGGGCACTTCCTGGTCATGCGATAAATGGCGCATAGTGGTGCGCTAAAGGGGGCCACATGACCCGGACTGAACCATTAATGTTAATTTGTGGGTTTATTTTGTTTTCTTAAGTCTCTTAGTTAATTAAGTCATCTCATATGGGGGTTATTTAAGTATTTTCTTTATTATGTTGAATTGCAGGTGTTTTATCATTATGAGTACCGTTATTTGTAGTTAAACAATAATAATGATAATATTGAAAACAAACAGTTTTGGTATTGGAATAATGTCGGTATGGGCCGATATCCAAATTCAGGTATCTGGATCGGAAGTGTAAAAATGTGGATCGGTGCATCCCTAGCTGAAATACAAAATATAATAAATAATATAAATAATATAAATATAAAATATAAGCACACAAGTAAAAGTAAAAAAGTATTTGGAGAAACTGCTTCTTGGGAACTGATGTAAAATGTATTACAAGTAAGTACAGTGGTACCTCACCTTACGAAATTAATTTGTTCCAGAAGTGGTTTCGTAACGTGAATTTTTCGTAAGTTGAGTAGCTATTTCAATGGAAAAGGCCTGATCCGTTCCAAGGTTGTTGTTTTTTATAGTGTAACGTTTTTTTTATAGTGTAACTTTGTGTTCTACGTCCTGATTGGCTAAGAGACTGTAGAGCCAGGGCTAAACGTGGAATAAACCAGGTCTAAACCAGAACTAAACCAGGTCTAGACCATTTCTAAACCAGGTCTAAACCTGGACTAGACCTGGACTAAACCAGGATTAAACCACCACGTGCCGCTCTTTGCTGGTTTCGTGCGGCTGGTTTGTGGCTCAGGCTCCAGGCTCAGGCTCCAGAGGACGCGGTCCGGGCGGAGAATTGTGAGAAAAGTGTATAATGTGTGTGGTGAGGCATTTAGAGCCTTAAAACATGTAGAATAATTGTAAAATATAAAGTTGTCCTACTTCAGGGATTTCTCTTGTTGCGGGTTATTTCTGGAACTTAACCCCATGTGTGTTGATAAAGTTTATTTACCTTTCGGGGCATCTGAGCGCACATTATTTGAATTTTTGAGATTTCACGTTTCGTAACTTGAATTTTCTTTCGGATCTAGAGACCAAAATTTAACGTGAAGGTGTTTCGTAACTTTAACCTTACGAAAGACTTGTTGGGTCTTTCGTAAGGTGAGGTACCACTGTATGAGTTTATGTAATCAAACAAACATGAAATTAATCTGATGCACAGATTTTGGCACTTGCCAAGCAGTGGACACACACACAAAATCCTATCTGAAGGTAACGTGTCAGATTTTAATCATTTAAAGTTGTTCATATAATGGTTTTGTCACTATAGACTCAAGTAAGAGTACTGTTACTTCAAACTATATATTACTCAAGTTGGCTTACATGTATGGCTCTGATACAAGTACAATTTGTTCAACCCATGATGTAAAATGTGAGTGAATGTAACAGAGGACTACCCACCTCTGGGAAACAGTAAACAGAACTTTCACTCAGGTAAGAGTACTAGAACACTGTCAAATATGACTCACGTATTAGAAGTAGAGAGTCTGCAAACTAGAGATGTACAATTTCTTTGAAGTGACTCATGTGAATGTAAGTGAGTACTACCCACCTCTCCCTCCAGCCTGCGGTCAGACGGCGAGTGCTGGTTCTCCTGAAGAGGGCACTGGTGCAGAGGGCAGGGGAGGACTGGACCAGGGGTCAGTTGGGGCTCAGGTGCAGTGATGTCCACCTGCTAGCCAATAGCGTGTTGCAGTTGGCAGCCGCGGGTGGTGGTGGAGGGGGGAGTCCTTCTTTGGGGGAACAGCTGGGTTGGTCCCCTCTGTGGACAGCGTGACACTCAGAGCTCTGTGCCTGGTCCTACTCAAAGCCATGGAGCTGCAGTGTCAACCCAGTCAACCAGGTATGTGTGCACCATACTGGAACTTTGCATATGACAGACTTTTACGTTTTTGGTGGGAGAACACGGTGGGAGAGCAAAATGAGAATAGATAAGTACTGGCCATGAAGAATATCAATCAATCAATCAATCTCTAGTTGTCATTTATTTAGTTAGTTTAATTATTTATTGAAACTTTGACTGGATCTTTTTTTACAATCTGAGCCTTCTTTCGGCAATAAAACAAGTAGTTTTACTCACCCATAGCATTTTTCTGTCAATTGGAGCAGTATCGCAGAACTTATGTTGAGCCGTTCTGTTCTAGTAATGATCCCGTATCCTTAACATGGTGCTGTATCATATGCTCGGGGCATTACTTTGCGGTGTCCAAATAACACAAACTTTAGCACTTTTCAAATCATAGAAGCCCGATGTCTTAATGTAAGATTTCGTTTGAAGCAAAAGTGGCCTGTAATCCGAGATTTATCCATAGTTTCGAGTAGATGAGGAGGCCAGTGCGCATGTGCGGACTGTGCTCTCAGCTCCCGGGACCCAAACATGAAACGCAAAGCTGAAAACTATGGATAAATCTCGGATTACAGGCCACTTTTGCTTCAAACGAAATCTTACATTAAGACATCGGGCTTCTATGATTTGAAAAGTGCTAAAGTTTGTGTTATTTGGACACCGCAAAGTAATGCCCCGAATACAAATGCTAATGGATACGCTACAACATAACTTTCTTCAAACAGCTCCAAATGACACGAACGTGATATGGGTGAGTCAAACGACTTGTTTTATTACGGAAAGAAGGCTCAGATTGTAAAATAACGTTACTTTTCCTTTAAGGCCCCCATCGTTCACTAAACAGCAGTGCCTTGTGTATTCTGGGTTAGTGTTGCAGAGTACTTTTTACTAAAACATAGTTAAAACAATTATATTTAAGATGTTACTAAACATTTTAGCTAGTTTTTGGTGATGGGAATTTTGGCTCTTTTTGGAGAGCCAGTTCTTTTGGCTCTGCTTACTATACAAATGATATCTCTCTGTATTTCCTATACAGCGCGATACCATTTGGACACCCTCCCTCCACCCTCGCTCCTCCGGTTAACAACGGACTCCGCGATTCTGATTGGTTCAAAGATGGTGACGTCAGTGCACCCGCCTTTGCCCGCAAAGTCACTCTTAGGCAGCGGAAGTTCCTCCTCAGTTTTGAATCAAGATGGCGCAATCTCTGATTGGTTCACTTAGCTGTCTGTCTACGCGCAACAGCAGCGCATTCTGGACCAAGCGTTACCAGACTCACCGCTGGTACAGCGATGAGTCATGGATTCTTCCAGGCAAATAAAGAGCCGGCTCTTTCGGCTTCCAAATGGCTTCTCAGATTTTCTGCTTCTTAAATTAATTTATCACCAAAAATAATGCAAAACTGTGTGTAAAATGTATTATTAATGTAAAAAACATACATGACATCAAATATTTATCCTTTATATGGTTTTATTTTCTCACTGTGCGTTGTTTTCTCGCTCACTCTCCCTCGGTCTCTCGTCTCCCTCCCTTGTGTTGTGTGTGTGCTCCCTGCTGTGTGTAAGTGTCTGTAACCCCCGCTGCTCAGTGGACACGCAGATTAGAGGTAAGATCGGGCCTAAAAAATCCAGCCCGACTCGGCCCGCGGGTATTAAAGCCCGACCCGGCACGAACCCGACCAATTAACTTGATTTGCAGGCCCGAGCCCGAAGCAAACCCGAAATTTCATATTTTATTTGTGAGGACTCGGGAGGAGGAGGGCTGATTTATGATAACAAATTAAAGCCTGTCTTTTGTAACCAAATCTAAGTTAAACAAGACTGTATAAACATTTACATCTTTTATATTTGTTTCTGCAGAGGCACATTAACCCACAATTTTCCATCATT
This sequence comes from Paratrypauchen microcephalus, assembly GCA_036785185.1. Classification (NCBI taxonomy): domain Eukaryota; kingdom Metazoa; phylum Chordata; class Actinopteri; order Gobiiformes; family Gobiidae; genus Paratrypauchen; species Paratrypauchen microcephalus. Next base: position 397,156 of record JAVJIX010000084.1, on the reverse strand, counting down.
GACGGATTTTTTTAAGAGTTGACGGGAAAAATTTAAGGCCGTCCGACATTTTGACGGGTTGAAAATTGGGCCATAAACCACAGCAGCAGTACGTCCTTAAGAATCTAGCGCGGCACTTTAAGAGAGACAAGCAGAGAGACAAAGTATCCAGTTTAGTATCCACACATCGTTTTAGTATACATTTTTATAAACATATATTTATTTTTAAAAAGTCAGCGAGAGAGAAGCCTGGCCCGACCCGACCCGAAGCAATGATTGACATTTTAGGCCCGACCTGACCCGAATTTCGGGTCGGGCTTAAGATCTTACCTCTAACGCAGATGCTGTCGCACATCTTGACCAATCACGTGCGGCTTTCACAAAAAAAGAGGAGGAAAAAAACACTCTAAGACACTCTTAAAAAAAAACGACTAAATTGTCTCACAACGAGGAGCTGGCTCCCATTGTTCACTTCTAAGAGCCGGAACGTTCGCGACTCATCACTGCTAGTTTTGTTTGTGTAATCTGTCACAAAAATGTGTTCCTTGCTCCTAAAATTGTCTTGAACTCAAACAATTTCTTCCTGTATTTTTGTATTTTTCTTCCCAGGTTTTTTTCCCCACACACTGTCACTTAACTGATGTAAAACTATGGCACTATCCCACCAAACCAAGTAATAATTAGAAAAACATTCAAACCTGGTTGATGCACTTTTAACTTGCTTTTGGTACATTTGAATTGTCGACATGATCTGTAATCTGTAATTAATAATCATAATGAATCATCTGTAATGTTATTTGCTCTACTACAGTTTCCCATGGAGAGCCATGGGTCTCCAGAGCCTGTGGGATGTTCTGCCTGTGGACCCAGTGGTGCCCCCCTCTGGACATCCCAATCACTGCTGCTCCAGGCTGAGCTCACTGTTTGGAGAGCAGGATGACGACATGATGGAAGCAGCCAAGGCTCTACTCAGCATTTTTCTGCACCATAGGTTTGTATGACACCTCTGTCCAAGCACAAGGACTACTACTCATGACTCAACTATTCAACTGTGATGGAAGATGTACCGGAGCAAAAAATACTCAAGCAAATGTATCATATGAAAAACCTACTTAAAGATCCCATGACATGGTACTTCTTGTTGCTTTTATATGGCTCCTTAATGGTTCCCTAATACTGTAAATGAATCCTTCAAAATCAACACTCAGTGCATGAGAAACGGAGATAAGATGAGAGAGTAATTTTTCTCCCTCAGAACAGGTCATAATGGGAGTTGTTGCTTGAATGCAAATGAGGAGAAAAAAGCTGGCCAATAATAGAGGGTGGAGGCTTGGCCAAAGTCTCCGCTCTCGGCTCTCAGCTGATCATTTCCTTGTTTTTGCACGGGGGGAGAGATTTCAAGTGTTCCATTGAAAAATTAAAGACATTTCCACATAAAATAAAATCAAACCACAGGTTTGTTCAAAGGTCCAGAGGCTCAGATAAAGGACTTCCGATTTTCTAATTCACTGTAATCCTCCTGTAATGTCACTATTTTCAGTACAATATTCAAAAACATGTAAACAAAAATACAAGTCACTGAAATGTTTGGAGAGAAACTTAACAACTCCAGTTATTTACAGTGCCTCCCTTCGCTGGCTTTTGCGTCCACTTTTGCGTCCACTTTTGCGTCTTCGTAAACAAACATTTCCTGTTGAGAAGGCTCGTCTAAACGCGGATAAAAAAATTGAAGACGAGACGCCAGTTTTGCGTCTTCTGTTTCGATCGTCGCCGTATAAACATAGCCTGATGAGATGTCATGAAGCTGTAGTTATTTTGATGAAGATTTGTGCTGAATTGACAAACGATTGAATTATTTTTTTTCTAGCTGTTTTTATTTGTATATTTGTGTTTTGCTCAAATTATGAACATATTAAAAATAAACCCTCAGCCTTTTCAGCAGGTCTCACATTAATTAAAAATTACTTTTACTTTTCAGTTTTGTTAAAAAATGTAATGGAGTAGAAAGTTAATATGGCATTATGCAAGTCCTGTTTTAATATACATTCTGACCGAAGCATTGATCTTCTGTGTGTTGTCCGTTTTCAGGAAGCAGGAGCCCGCCCCTCTCTCGCTCTGGGCATGCTCCTTGGGCCTCAACCCTCACTGTCACTTCCTGCTTCTGCTGCGGAGCCTGGCGTTTGACCACCACGTACTGCTGGACTTCCTCATCTCCACAGAGACCTGCTTCCTAGAGTATTGTGTGCGCTACCTCCGCCTCCTCCGCACAGACCCAGAGGGCTTCAGTGCAGCCTGCTCAGAGCCCAGGACAGAGTGGGGAGCGAGGCAGTCTGGGAGAGTTGAACATGCAGAGGGAGAAGGGCAGAATTGTGGGGTCCTGCTGGTGGACTACAGCAGCTCCGGAGAGTCGGACGCAGAGGGGGCAGTGGACTGTGACAGAGCCCAGGACCGAGGGCCATGTTGGGGGGCTGCAGTGCGCTGTCTGAGCCTGCTGCTGGAGCTCCTGTCCAGGCTCCACAGTAAGAAGCTCTTCCCATACAACCCAAGCTCCCTCATGAAGCTCCTTACTGAGGCAGAGGCCAGTCTCAAGGCTGTGTCTACCAAACAATAGACAGTACTAATGGGCCTGCACACACCGAAACTTATTTATTCAATTAGTGTGTGTGTGTTTCTCCCATGAGAACACTACAATTTTAGGCTGCTAACAAATTCACTTGTGCTTGGCAGTGCAGTTCACTGGTACAAACCCAGAGTTGCACTCTCTGCTCTTTGAAATTGCACACATATAATCTTGAGTTGGGACTACCTGAAACAGACTGTAAGAACAACTCTCCTATGTGAGCTCAGATACTGCTCAAGATTTTCTCTAGTTTGTCTCTATAGAACTTTTTTCAAAAACATTTTCAAAAAAAAGAAAAGAAAGTGAATACAGTGGTCCCTCGCTCTATCGCGGTTCACTGTTCGCGGCCTCGCTGTTTCGCATATTTTTTTCAATTTTTTTTTTCAATTTTTTTATAGTGTAACATTATTCTGTGTCCTGATTGGCTAAAAGACTGTAGACCTTTGCCGATTGATAGATGCGGGACACGGGGGGGCCCGGGACCAGACTGGAACTAGACCGGGACTAGACTAGGACTAAACGTGGACTAAACCAGGTCTAGACCAGAACTAAACCAGGTCTAAACCTGGACTGGTCCTGGACTAAACCAGAACTGGACCAGTAAAGCAGGTCTAAACCAGGATTAAACCACCACGTGCCGCTCTTAGCTGGTTTCATGCGGCTGGTTTGTGGCTCGGGCTGAGAGGACAGGGTCCGGGCTCCGCGGTTTGATCTCGTGCTCGCAGCCCCGGTGTACGCACGGCCTCGCGCCGGTCGTGCTGCTCTGTCACGGATTTGACCACGATGAGGGGTGCACGTGTCACGCACTTCTCCAAGGGGTTGGTGCGCGTCGCATCCCGGGACGTGGCAGTGCCGTTGGATGAGCGTGGTGCTTCCTGCGGATGCAGTGACTCATGTCTCCGCGCTCCTCCCGCATCTGGCGGGGCTTTCGGAGCTGTGTCTCCCCCCACGCTTCACTATTAATACATTTTGTTGAAAATCTATTAAAGTTTGAGTGTTTAAACGAGAGAGAAATGTGAGAAAAGGTTAATTCCAGTCTGAGAAAAGCGTATAATGTGTGTGGTGAGGCGTTTACAGCCTTAAAACATGTAGAATAATTGTAAAATATAAAGTTGTCCTACTTCGCGGATTTCTCTTATTGCGGGTTATTTCTGGAACCGAACCCCCGCAATAAACAAGGGATTACTGTATGATGAATTATTTTAATTTCATACTATGGATCTTCATGTAGACAATCAGGTGGCAAGCCCTCCCACCAGAAATGTTACACAATGCACCTATACACAACACTGGAAATAATGACCATTTAAAGTGGATATGACTCCTTAATTTGGTGAGAAAATACCAGATGTATAAAAGACAGTTTTACACCAATCAAGAAGCAACTTGTGAAGAAAAGTTGAAACATGTGTTGACAATTACAGGAAACGGAAAGATTTAGAGCGTTCCATGTTGATGACATCATGCTAGGGAGAATTCTATCCAAAAGTTCAACACAATTTGCATGCAAGAAATGCATTTTTTAAAATTCTTTAAACAATATTTCAAGGAAATTAAGATGTTTTCTTATATTTTTTTATTTAATGATTTCTGTATATAATAGCGGCCTACTAGTTAAGATCATTATATGATCTTAACTGTGTTATAGTCAAATGAGTAGTTCAGCAAGTCATGGATGCTTGAATTGTTTAAGGTCAGAAAATATTCAGTTTTCAAATTTGTAAAAGAAACTTGCAGGGAATGTAAATCACACTGGCTGCCATTGAGCCACCTCCACGCCTGACCATCATGCCTCAGGGCCACCCAGTAGTCGTCACTGCCCTCTACAGGCTGACCGATGGACACACGAAAGCCGAGGCACAGGGCAAGGACATGTTAATAGGTGCGCTCCCTGTTAGCTCAACAACGTTCAAACAGTAACTGCTTCAATAAAAAGGTGGAGACTACATGTATTGTTTTTGTAATGGGAAATAATATATATTCTAATATGTGAAAAATGAATAGAATTTTGGCCTTTTTTTTTACCTTATTTGTTTATTTAATAGGCCATTATTTTACACACAATTGAGAATCTTGATTTTTATATGACTGGTCGACCCGCCCCTGTTGTATTCTCACACTTTACCACTAGACCAGAGAGCACAAGCGAGAACAAAGGCCAGGTGACAGGTTTCTTATCTGCCATCTTGTGAAATAAAAAAAAAAAATCAAACTTAAAATTAAATGGTAGCATTAAAGGGTCTGTCATTCCACGGTTTGCATCATTTATTGAATGCTAGTCCTTAGCTTGATTCTATTTTCATTTTTTTTATTTGTAAGAAATGGTTAAAACATTGTGTCAACAGTTTGCAAAGACCAAGGCCATAAACGTCGCCCAGATTGGTGTTACCGGGGCCTCACCCTGGAGCCAGGCCTGGGGTGGTTGCACACCAACGAGCGCCTGGTGGCCGGACCTTCCTCCATGGGGCCCGGCCAGGCTCAGCCCAAAAGAGCGATGTGGCGCCGTCCTGTGGACCCACCGCCTGCAGGTGGATCCATAAGGGGCCAGTGCGAAGAGATCTGGGCGGCAGTTGAAGGCAGGGGCCTCGGTGATCGGATTCTGGACATGGAGACTAGCTCTGGGGACATAATAATAATAATAATAATACATTTTATTTGTTAGGCGCCTTTCAAGGCTCTCAAGGTCGCCGTACATCAAGCAATTAAATACATTAATTAAATAATACAGTACATAAAAACAAGATAAAACAAAATAAAAACAGTGTAGAAATACATTTTAAAAACAGATACAGATTAAAAGACAGTGCAGTTATGGTCAGAGTGGTCAGAGTGGTCAGGCCTCTCTAAACAGATGAGTTTTGAGTTGAGATTTGAAGTGTGAGAGTGAGTGTGTGTCGCGGAGAGCATGGGGGAGGGAGTTCCAGAGCTGGGGAGCAGAGCGGCTGAAGGCTCTGCTTCCCATAGTGACGAGACGGGCAGGAGGGACAGTGAGGTGCAGGGAGGAGGAGGAGCGGAGGGAGCGGGCAGGTGTGGAGATGTGGATGAGGTTCGACAGGTATGGAGGGGCGAGGTTGTGGATGGCTTTGTAGGTGAGGAGTATGATTTTGTAGTGTATGCGGTGTGTGATGGGGAGCCAGTGGAGCTGTTGCAGGACAGGTGTGATGTGGTGATGGGAGGGTGTGTGTGTGATGATGCGGGCGGCTGAGTTTTTGACCAGTTGGAGTTTATGGAGTGATTTTTGTGGGAGACCGAACAGGAGAGAGTTACAGTAGTCTAAACGGGAAGTGACCAGGCTATGGATGAGGATGGCGGTGGTGTGTGGGGTGTGTTAGGGACGGAGGCGCCGGATGTTTCTGAGGTGGAAGTAGGCGGACCGGGTGGTGTTGTTGATATGGGAGGTGAAGGAAAGTGTGCTGTCGAGGATGACACCCAGACTCTTTACCTGAGGGGAGGGGGAGATAGAGGAGCCGTCGATGGATATGGAGAAAGGGTTTATTTTGCTTAGGGTGGATTTGGTGCCGATGAGGAGAAGTTCTGTTTTATTGCCGTTAAGTTTGAGGAAGTTTGAGGTGAACCAGGTTTGTATTTCAGTGAGACAGTTTGTCAGAGAGGAGGGTGGAAGTGTGGAGTTGGGTTTAGTGGAGATGTAGAGCTGGGTGTCATCCGCGTAGCAGTGAAAGTGGATGTGGTGTTTTCTAAAGATGGAACCAAGGGGGAGGAGATAGATTAAAAATAGAAGAGGACCGAGGACAGAACCCTGAGGAACACCTGACGTGACAGGGGAGGGCTGTGAGGTGAATGACTTGACCTGAATAAACTGGGAGCGGTGTGAGAGGTAGAACATGGAATGTCACCTCGCTGGGGGGGGGGGGCCCAAGCTCGTGACTAGATATAGTTGGCCTCACCATCATTCACAGCGTGGGCTCTGGAACCCAACTTCTTGAGGGGGGCTGGACCCTCCATTTCTTTAGCATTGCCCGTGGGGAACGGCTGCAGGCCAGTATGGGCCTGCTCATTGCCCCATTGTGTTGGAGTTCACCCCGGTGAACGAGAGGGTCGCGTCCCTCCGCCTTCGGGTCGGGGACAGGTCTCTCACTGTTGTGTCGGCCTATGGGCCGAACAGCAGTGCAGAGTACCCGGCCTTCTTGGAGAGCCTGGGAGGGGTACTGGACAGTGCACCGACCGGTTGTTCTACTGGGGGACTTCAACGCCCACGTGGCAACGACAGTGACACCTGGAGAGGGGTGATTGGGAGGAACGGCCTCCCTGATCTGAACCCGAGTGGTGTTCTGTTATTGGACTTCTGTGCTAGCCACAGTTTGTCGATAACGAACACCATGTTCGAGCACAAGGGTGTCCACAAGTGCACATGGCACCAGGACACCCTAGGACAGAGGTCGATGATCGAATTTGTTGTCGCGTCTTCTGATCTCCGGCCGCGTGTCTTGGACACTCGGGTGAAGAGAGGGGCAGAGCTGTCAACTGATCACCACCTGGTTGTGAGTTGGGTCTACTGGCAGGGGAGGAAGGCGGAAAGCCAGGAAAGACCTGGCAGGCCCAAGAGTGAAGGTTTGTTGGGAAAGTCTGACAAATCCCTCTGTCGGAGCACCTTCAACTCACCTCCGGGAGAGCTTCTCCCGGGTTCCGGGGGAGGCTGGGGACATAGAGTCTGAGTCCTTTGTTCTCTGCCTCCATTGTTGATGCGGCCGCCCGTAGTTGTGGTCGTAAGGTCTGAGGTGCCTGTCATGACCGCAATCCCCAAACTCTGGTGGACACCAGACTGAAGAAGGAGTCCTATCGGGCCTTGTTGGCTCATGGGAGTCCTGAGGCAGCTGATGGGTAGCGGCGGGCCAAACGTGTTGCAGCGCGGGTGGTCGCAGAGGCAAAAACTCGGGTTTGGGAGGAGTTCGGAGAGGCCATGGAGGAGGACTATCGGACGGCCTCAAAGAAATTCTGGCAAACCGTCCGGCGCCTCAGGAGGGGGAAGCAGTGCTTCATCAACACTGTTAACGGTGGGGGTGGGGAGCTGTTGACCTCGACTGGGGATGTTATCGGACGGTGGAAGGAATACTTTGAGGATCTCCTCAATCCCGCCATCACGTCTTCCGAGGAGGAAGCAGAGGCTGGAGACTTGGAGGCGGACTCATTCATCACCCTGGCCGAAGTCACTGAGGTGGTTGGAAAGCTCCTCGGTGGCAAGGCCCCGGGGGTGGTTGAGATCCGTCCTGAGTATCTCAGGTCTCTGGATGTTGTAGGGCTGTCTTGGCTGACACGTCTCTGCAACATCGCGTGGCGGTCGGGGACAGTACCTCTGGACTGGCAGAACGGGGTGGTGGTCCCTCTGTTTATTTTATTTTTATTTTCTCATTTTGTTATTGCAGCTGTCTTGTTTTGGGGGGTGGGTGGGGGGAGGATTGTCACTGCTGATAATGTAACATTCTGCAAGGTGCTGGGTATTTTAGTTTGTCTTCAAACTAACATACCACAACCAGTACTAAACCTACCCTTTATTAATGTCGAGTAATGGCTAGCTTAACTTTTTTGAGCTGGAATGTGAAAGGATTAAATCACCCTATAAAACGCAAGAAAGTGTTCTCACATTTAAAACAGCTAAAAGCCAAACTCATTTTTCTACAAGAAACCCATATACGTATTAATGATTTAAGTCGCCTGCTGCGTTGGATGGGGCAATGCTTTAACTCTTCATTCCAGACCAAAACCAGAGGAGTTTCAATACTTCTTGATCAAGATGTTCAATTTACTCCGCATGATATAACTACAGATAATAATGGTCGATATGTAATTGTCTCTGGCAAACTTTATAACACACTGGTTGTCTTGGTCAATGTACAGTATATGCCCCAAATGTGGATGATCCCAGCTTTTTTAACCGATTATTTTCATTACTACCCGACCTAAACACCTATAACCTTATACTTGGGGGTGATCTTAACTGTTGGTTGGATCCATTGTTGGATAGATCTTCGAGCAATCCCAGCGCAGCGAGTAGGTCGGCCTGTGTCATTAACGGCTTTCTTAACAACTTTGGTGTGTGACACACTTGGCGTTTTCTACACTCAAATGCTAAGAGTTCTCATTTTTTTCACCGGTACATCACACATACTCCAGGATTGACTATTTCTTTCTTAATAACCAACTTTTACCTTTTGTCAGCTCTTGTGAGTACCAACCGATTGTCATATCCGATCATGCACCTGTGTCGCTCTCTCTGTCGCTTCTTGGCCTTCCTCCTGACTGTAGGCAATGGCGCTTCAATTCAACCCTGTTATCAGATGTAGAGTTTGTAAATTTTATGGAGAATGAAATCGCTTTCCTTGATGCTAACACCAACCCAGATATCTCTTATCTTACTCTATGGGATACACTCAAAGCCTACCTTCGTGGACAAATCATTGCTTACAGTGCTCGAATGAAATGTAAATCGGTTCAAGAGAAAAATGAATTAATTCTTCAGATAGGACAATTAGACAAACAATATGCTCAGAACAAATCCCCTGATACATATAAAAAGCAAGTTGAATTGAAGACTAGGTTTGATTTGCTCACCACTTATCGTGTTGAGCAATTGCTTTTAAGGAATAAAACTACGTTTTACAGTTACGGAGACAAGTCAGATAAATTACTAGCCAATCAACTCAAGGGCTCAAGATCAAAACAGGCTATTGTGGAGATACGGCAGAGTAGTGGTGAGACTACCACTGACCCTTTAAAAATCAACACGGCCTTTAGAGAGTTCTATTAACAGCTTTATACCTCGGAGTTCACTGCAACACTAAAGACAGTAAGTGACTTTCTTGATAACCTTAACATTCCTAAACTCCACATGGACTCTGCAAAGAAGCTAGAAGAGCCCATCTCCCAATTGGAAATTGCAAAGGCCATCAAGTCAATGCAATCAAATAAATGTCCCGGCCCTGATGGGTTCCCATCGGAATTCTTTAAAATATTCTCTCAGGTGCTCTCGCCACTACTGTGCTGTGTTTTTTCGGAATCCTGTAAATTGAACCAATTACCTAAATCATTTACTGAGGCATGTATTACTTTAATTTAAAAAAAAGATAAAGACCCGACCAATTGTGCCTCATATAGGCCCATATCCCTCCTCAACACAGACGCAAAAATTCTGGCAAAAGTGCTGGCCCACAGACTACAAAATCTTCTTCCATCTATTATATCTACCGATCAAACTGGTTTTATTAAAAACAGGCAGTCTTACTTTAACATCAGACGGCTTTTTGACATTCTCTATACTGCTCAGGAGGACAGGCCAGAATGTGTCATCTCTGTTGACACAGAAAAAGCATTCGACCGGGTCGAATGGCCGTACCTATTCGCTGTCAGGAATCAGGAAGGTTTTTATTGCCATATGAGTGAACAGGTTCACAGCATTAGGAACTTGCTTCGATACCTAGAGCGGACAGACACTCCGAGCACCAGGGCTGCCATTCGCGGCGCCAACTTGGTTGCAGAGTAGAAAAAAGATGCAATACAATCAGTGACAATTTAACAACATGTAATGCTGAACAAATTTGGTTTCGGACCATCCTTCAGTTTATGGGTTAAATTGCTCTACTCTCATCCCACTGCTACGATCCGCACCAACTCTCAACGATCAAAACCTTTTGCTTTATATCATGGGACTCGCCAGGGGTGTCCTCTGAGCCCTATGCTCTTCAATCTAGCTATAGAACCTCTCGCTATAGCTCTCCGTACCTGCAGCGGTCTCTCTGGTATCTGGAGGGGAGGTGTGGAGCACAGGGTCTCCCTATATGCGGATGACCTTTTACTATATGTTTCCGATCCAACTGAATCACTCCCGACTGCATTACAACTATTAAATCACTTTGGTGCTCTTTCGGGTTATAAACTCAATATTAACAAGAGTGAGCTTTTTCCAGTTAATGTCAAAGCAAGGGCCCTGGACTTCTCTAACCTCGACTTCAAGGTTGAAAATAATAAGTTTTTATATCTCGGAGTTACTGTCACTAAAAAACACAAAGATCTGTTTAAAGAAAATATGGGCGTGCTCTTGGGACAGACCAAGCAACTGGTTTCACAGTGGTCACCTTTATCGATGTCTTTGGTGGGCCGCGTGAATGCTGTCAAAATGGTTATTCTCCCTAAGTTTTTATATCTTTTTCAAACACTGCCAATTTTTATTCCTCACACTTTTTTCAATCAGCTTGATTCAGTCATATCCTCCTACATATGGAGAGGCAAGCGGGCACGTCTACTCATCTTCAAAAGTCAAAATCTTCTGGGGGTCTTGCCTTGCCAAACTTCCGCTTCTACTATTGGGCAGCGCACTTGCAATGTATGGTTCATTGGTCTTATTTTTATGAACAACCCAATCGTCCAGACTGGGTTGCATTGGAACTTTCATCAAACAACCTTAACCCTCTTGCCTCTGTTGGCTCTGCCCTTCCCGGACCTTCTGTTAGTGAATTTGTTAATCCAGTCGTTAAACATTCTCTGAAAATCTGGGGTCAATTTAGGAAACAGTTTGGCCTTACAAGCTTCTCTATCTGGAGCCCTATTTTGAACCATCTTTTCAAGCCTTCTGTTATAGACGCAGGTTTTCGGAGATGGCACCAAAGGGGCATCACCCGTTTTAAGCACTTACTTTGAGACGAGACCATTGTACCTTTCGCAGAATTGAGGGATGAATTTGCACTACCTAATTCAGACTTTTTTCGTTATCTCCAAATTAGACATTTTTTTCTATCTGAATTATCATCTTCCCCGCAAGCGAACATACTTAACAAATTTCTGTTACTCAAGCCATCTAGAGGCCTCATCTCTACTTTGTATAACATGATACTAGAGCTTAAAAGCCCCTCAGTAGATAAATGTAAAAGGGCATGGGAGGAAGATCTGAATATCACTATTACAGAGGATGCCTGGGCTAGTGCATTAACACTGGTCCACTCATCCTCTCTCTGTGCCCGCCATAGACTAATTCAGTTTAAAGTTGTGCACAGGGCACATATGTCTAAGGCCAAGCTGTCCTCTATTTATCCTGAGGTTAGTCCTCTCTGCACTAGATGCAACCAAGCAGAGGCCTCCCTCAGTCACATGTTTTGGTTCTGTCCACACTTGAATACCTTTTGGGGAGGCATCTTTTCCACACTTTCTAAGATCTTGAACATTACATTGCACCCAAACCCTTTGTTGGCTCTCTTTGGGGTGGTGGAAAACCATATACATATAAGCTCTACAAAAAAACACTCTTTGGCCTTTGCCCTACTCTTGGCTCGCCGTGCTATCTTACTGAAGTGGAAAGATGCCACCCCCCCGTCTCAAACACAGTGGCTGTGGGATGTCATGTCTTGTCTAAAATTGGAAAAGATAAGATGTTCACTGAATCAAAGTCCAGAGACTTTTGAGAAGATGTGGTGTTCCTTTTTTTCTATAATCAATCGTTGATCTGAATGGTACATATTGATATACTGTACATTGTTTAGCAGTGGCAGGATGGGTGGTAGGGTTTGGGATTGTTTTTTTGTGGGTTTCTTTTTTGGATAAAAAACAAGTATGTGAGTTTGTACCTTTTACAAATGTACTTGCATTTTATAATGCTAAGAAAAAGAATTTTAAAAAAATAAAAAAATAAATAAAGGGGGACCGGAGGGTGTGTTCCAACTAGGAATCACACTCCTCAGCCTTCCCGGTAAGGTCTATTCCAGGGTGCTGGAGAGGAGAATTCCACTGATAGTTGAACCACGTATTCAGGAGGAGCAGTGTGGTTTTCATCCCGGCCGGGAACACTGGAACAGTGTGTCCTGGGGAAGACCCAGGACACGCTGGAGGGACCATGTCTCCCAGCTGGCCTGAGAACGCCCTGGGGTCCCCCCTGAGGAGCTGATGGAAGTGTCTGGGGTGAAGTCTGTGAGTCCCTACTTAGACTGTTGCCCCCGCGACCCGGCCCCGGATAAGTGGAAGAAAATGGATGGATGGAGTTTGCAAAGACGCCTAAAATATCACTCTCAGTCATTAAAGGTCCCATGGCATGAAATTTTCACTTTCTGAGGTTTTTGAACGTTAATGTGAGCTCCCCTACCCTGTTTAGCCCCCCCCCTTGGTTAAAAGCTGTGAAATGTCTAAACTGAGCATTTGCGATCCTTTTCTGCGTTACAAAAAGATCGGAGCTCAAACGGGCGATTTTGAACAAGGCACCTGATTGACGTCAGATTGAAAAAAAATGCAAATGCAGTTCCACCCCCGTCTGTCTGTACTCAGCGTCTCTGTAAATCACGCCCAGAGAGTTTGGACTGCGAATGCGCTAGGCAATGCCAAATGCGTTTTTTTATTTGCCTGGAGGCACGTCCGAGTGTTTCTAGGCTCGGAAGTCCTTTATCTGAGCCTCTGGACCTTTGAACAGCAGTGGTTTAATTTTATTTTCTGTGGAAATGTGTTTATTTTTCAATGGAACGCTTCAAATCTCTCCCCCCGTGCAAAAACACGGAAATGGATCAGCTGAGCGCTCAGAGCCAGAGCGGAGAGTTTGGCCACGCCCCCATGCTCTGCTATAGGCCAGCTCTTTTCTCCTCATTTGCATTCAAGCAACAATGCCCATAATGGAGTGTTCAGAGAGAGAAAAATTACTCTCTCATCTTATCTCTGTTTCTCATGCACTGAGTGTTGAGTTTGAAGAAGGATTCATTTACAGTATTAGGGAACCATTAAGGAGCCATATAAAAGCATCAAGAAGTACCATGTCATGGGATCTTTAAAATATATTGTGATGGATTGTTGAGCTTTAAGTCACATTATTACATTGTTACCTCCTCTAAAACATACCTGGAGTTGTTTTGTTTCATTTGAGTAATCCTTTATTATCAGTCTGTCTATAGACCAGTTTCAAAGCTACGTCATCACTGAATGCGCGCACAGTGCTGACTCAAAACAAAGCCACTGCTGCCATAAACCCCCAGCGAAGATATAGAAGAGAAGAACTCAAATAAAGAGAAACAGATGGAATAAATGATAGTTCATATCATTCAACTGACATACACACAAGTGAACACCTGCTGCTTGTTTAGGGTAATTTGCCCAGGTGTTGAATGGTGTATAATCATGCTGATTAACTAGCAAGCACAGGACATGATAGCCCAAGCATTGTACACCGTCGTATGTGTGGTGAGCTCCGCTAGGGCTGTCTTTGTTTGGTGCTTTTTTTCATTTTTTCTTTGAACTTTATAGATTATTTTGGCTTTTCCCCTCCTTTCGGTTGTTAGTTCACCTCCTCCCAGTATCCTGGCTGAGGGGGGGGACGCTTTCTCTTTTCTCCGCGAGCTTTGCTCACCCCCGGGCGGACGGCGCGATGTCAGCCCCCACGGGGACCCAGGCCGCGGCGGAGAAGCCGACTGGGAAAGCCGGTAGGAAGGAAGATACTACGGAGACTAATGATGGCGACGCGAGGAGAAATAAGAATGTAGAATACCAAAAAGAGCTGACTATCTTTTTGGAGCTGGAGGGTGGAGTGGGCCTGTCCCCTATGGCCTTGATGAAGACCACACAGGAAATGTGTGGGATTGTACTTGCCTGCCGCATGGTGACCAAGGACAAGTCTTGTGGCCTTGTCTTTGACTGGGGAGAACAGATGCCAACACGCAAAACTCCCCATTGATATCGTGGTGTTTTACCTCCTGTACAAGGCCACATACGGCAAACTGGTAGGCATCCATGGATTTGTATGCGCGCACTTTCTCTCTTGTATACACGCTGGGCTTCTCCACTAAATAACATATCTGGCCACTGTAAATCTGGCCACTTTCTGCGGTTGTACTGCCACTCCATGATCGCATAAGGATCTGGTAGTCGAACCCCGTTGCTCAACGTGAGCTCTTGAATGTAGCTTTCCCTATTGTTCAGATGCTCCGCTATGGTCCGCCATGGTTGATTCTGAGTCAGGCATGCACGCGCATGCCAGTGACGTCACGTTTGTTTACTAACAGTAAAGGGGTCTCCAAAGCTCAAAATGCTCTGTTATACCTTGTGATGTCATGGAGTTTTTAAGTGAACTGCTACCTTTTTTAATTTGATTGTGTGTTAAACATGTGTGATTGAAAAAAAAAAAAAATTGGAGCCAGTTCTGAACATTTTAAGCTGATTTTTAACGGGTTAGCTTTGTCCATGTATATACATAATAGTATTTACACATTCATTCATGGTGGGTATGTCACCATGGTGGGCATCAACACCATCAGGCCGGCGCTGCTGCGGGGGAAGCTGGAGGACGCGGGAGTGGATGGACATCTCGCTGCCTGGACCATCGACTACCTCACTGACCGTCCACAGTACGTGCGGCTGCGCGGCTGTGAGTCAGAGGTGGTAGTCTGCAGCACGGGGGCCCCCCAGGGTACTGTCCTCTCACCCTTCCTCTTCACCATCTACACCTCGGACTTCACATACAACACAGACAGCTGCCATCTCCAGAAGTTCTCCGACGACTCGGCCATTGTGGGCTGTGTGTCAGAGGGGAACGAGCTGGAGTACCGCTCGGTCATCAGTGACTTTGTGGACTGGTGTGGGCGCAACCACCTGAGCCTGAACACCAGTAAGACAAAGGAGCTGGTGATCGACTTCAGGAGGAGACCACTACCTCACTCACCGGTGAACATCCAGGGGCAGGACATAGAGACTGTGGACAGTTTCAAGTACCTGGGTGTTCACCTCAACAATAAACTGGACTGGTCCCACAACACCGACGCCCTGTACAAGAAGGGCCAAAGTGGCCTCCACCTCCTGAGGAGACTGAGGTCCTTTGGAGTGTGCAGGCCTCTGCTCAAGACTTTTTATGACTCTGTGGTGGCCTCTGCTCTCCTCTACGCTGTCGTCTGCTGGGCCCCGAGCAGCACAGAACGGGACAGAAAAAGACTGAATAAGCTGGTTAAGAGGGCCAGCTCTGTCCTGGGCTGTCCTCTGGACTCTGTAGAGGAGGTGGCTGAGAGGAGGGTACTGGCCAAATTCATGTCCATTAAGGACGACACCTCTCACCCTCTGCACCGGACTGTAGAGGAGCTGAGCAGCTCCTTTAGCAGCCGACTGAGGCACCCCCAGTGCAAGAAGGAGCGCTACCGCAGATCCTTCATCCCCACCGCCATCAGACTGTATAATTCTAACATATAGGCCAGACGTGCAATATCCTCCTTTTCATGTTGATGCTTGTTGTTACTATTATCATTATTACTATTTTCCATTATTATTATTATTACGTATTACTATCTGTATTATTTATTACTTACTTTATCCCCTCCCTGCCTGCATGCACTTTTTCCCTCTTGTCCAAATGTCCTGGAGCTACTGTGGCGAGTAAATTTCTCCTGTGTGAGATCAATAAAGGCTTATCTTATCTTATCTTATCTCATGTATGTGAGTTCTTCCCCTGCCTCATTGAAGGGCTTCAGGTCTGAGCTTACAGCCTCCACAGCATCGTAGCACAGCCCATTGTGGTGGGACCAGTTCATCATACGGTTGCTAAAGGCTCAAATACAACTCCGACCCGTGCTGCAAGATACTCAGCGGCTGACAGGGCTTGGTGCCCGGGCATGTGTGCCGCCTCTGTGCCGAGTGGTGTGTGCGCCTCATCTGCGGCTTGTCCTGCAGAGATGTCCCTCCCCCTCCTCCACACTTGTTCTGGGCGTATATACAAACGTTTCCTAAGAAATACGACATCACTTTGAGACATTTTTGCCAAGATTTCTTGTGACCATCCCCTGACTCAGACTAGGACACTTGTTTGAGGAAAAAGGTGAGGTTTCTCTTTTTCTCTGTTCACGTTAGTCCAAATGGGATTAACCATGGAAGTACAATCATACATATGACCAGGGCTCTCAAGTTTTAAAGTTTGGTTGGAGTGAGCGGGGTGGGGGGAGAGAGAACTAACTCTTCTGAGCCACACAGACCGATTTTCTGGGCACAGAAGCGCTGTGACCAGTGGCTAGAGTTTTGAATTGCTTAACGAAATTTCAGCGTGAGAAATACCATGTGTGGCGTGTGAACTCGTTGAAATGCGTGTGTCACACTCTCAAAGCGCTAATTATGACTTTATTATTCCACTAGTTAAGCTCAAATGTCTTTTATCAAAGTCTAGCTCATGTTTAGGGTAAGTTTACTGAAAGATATGTGTGCTCTTTTGCTTCTTGTCTTCTTTCCGGGAGCTCAAATGAAAAGTATTAATGTTACAGTACCAGCGCTCTCAAGTCTCACGCTTTGAGAGTGTGACACGCGCAATTCGACGTGTTCACACGCTCACACGCCACACATGGTATTTCTCACGCTGAATTTTTAAAAAGCAATTCAAAACTGTAGCCACTGTTCACAGCGCTTCTGTGCCCAGGAAATCGGTAAGTTAATGCAGGCACCGCGCGTTTTCAGCGAAAAAAAGTCACTTGCACACCAGTACTGGAGTTGAGCGATCAGCTGTGAGGCGCGTGAATGTTTACGCGGCATTTCCAAGAGACGAAGAATCCTTAACTTGCTACGTTAATGCTACGTAAGAAGGAACTCTTTTCTCGGGACACGGGATAAGTTCGGGATATGTCCTTTTCTCCGGAGCTCCGGATTATTAAAGACCGTGACACGTGCATACATGGATACGAGTGACCGCGTTTTTATGGATGAGTCATATCAGATTATTTCTGCATCTATTTCGGCACTAAACCAGAACTAAACCAGGACTAAACCAAGACTAAACCAGGTCTAAACCAGAACTAAACCAGGACTAGACCAAGACTAGACCAAGACTAAACCAAGACTAAACCAAGACTAAACCAGGATTCAACTGGGACTAAACCAGGACTAAACCAGAACTAAACCAAGAATAAACCAGGTCTAAACCAGGATTCAACTGGAACTAAACCAGAACTAAACCAGGACTAAACCAAGACTAAACCAGGTCTAAACCGGGTCTAAACCAGGATTAAACCGGGACTAAACCAGGATTAAACCAAGACTAAACCAGGTCTAAACCAAGACTAAACCAGGTCTAAACCAGGACTAAGCCAATACTAAACCAGATCTAAACCAGGACTAAACCAGGACTAAACCAAAACTAAACCAGGTCTAAACCAAGACTAAGCCAGGACTAAACCAGGTCTAAACCAGGACTAAGCCAAGACTAAACCAGATCTAAACCAGGTCTAAACCAAGACTAAACCGGGACTAAACCAACTGCATCTAATGGCTGCATCACCCCGAGCCCAAGAGCGGCTCGAAGTCCCACGGTTGCACAAGCACCTGGTCTCCCAACACTCACAGTAGTGTAGCGGGAAGGGATAGACCAGCAAGACCTCACCTAGTGGGTACAGCAGAAGACCTTGAAGCCCATAGGCCCGCTCAAGGTCAACGCTTTTTGCTCAAAAGTGTGTGCTACATTATTATGTCAGCTCTCTTCAATAGTGACACATTTTTTTCCAAACAAAACAATCCGTATCTTTACTGCTGTAAAAAGAATAAGACAAATATTTGTAGACATACAACACAGAAAGAAAGAAATGTACTCTGTGTAGGATAAAGCAGGCTGTTTTTGGAGCCATCTGCTCAGGGTGTGGCAGGCTGCAGGTGAATTTGGTGAACTCCTGTCACCTAAACGTATCCTTGTGCTTTTGACTGCTGAATATTTATGGAGATAATTTTGTCTCATAAAGATTTGTATAAATAAAAAAAGATATATATAAATTAAATACATTTATAAATATTCAAACACAAAATACAAATACAAAAACGCGACATACAAATAAATGATAGAATGTATATAAATACACAGGCATTTGTAAATATATTTTTGAGATTTGTAAATATATTTTCGAGATTTATAAATATATTTGAGATTTGAAAACAAATGTAGTTGACTTTCTATGTGGAGTCTGCATTTGTGGATCTATTTTTTGTTTTCGTGTCGATGACGTAATTGTCGCGTTTTTGTATTTGTATTTTGTGTTTGAATATTTATAAATGTATTTATATTTATATATCTTTTTTATTTATACAAATCTTTATGAGACAAAATTATCTCCATAAATATTTGGGCCTATTACAGAAGGGAGAGTGGCCTTGGAAGAATCCAAGAGGAGCACGCAGGCCTTTGAGTTGGCAGACGTCGCCCTCTTGTGATGGAGGGAGCGTGCCTTTTGCAGGTTACTCTTTGGACAGTTTGTCCATGAATAAGAACGTGTGGCCTAGAAACGTCATGACGTTTCACTGGAGTGAGGAAACAATGAGCTTCACTGAAGCTAACTCCCAAACAGAAGATATGAATCATTTGGTGAGCCTCTGAAATGTGTAAATAAGTGAAGAATGGTGGCAACTAGTCTGAAGGTGTTTGCACAGGTAAAAAGAATTAGCCAGAATAGCATAAGACAGCGTAACAGATGCAAGAATTTGAAAATGTGTGAAAAGTCAAGTGAAAAGAAGCCTTCCGTACAGTGGCCCCTGTGATTCTACAGACACAGGATTAAAGCCAGTTGTCAGTTAATGTGGGGCCATTGAGTTGAATCAATGTCGTTGCTTTTGGCCAATTTGGAGCTAAATGTAGGTACCGGTGGGATGTGTAGTGAGCTAATGAGGGAACACAACTACAGTGGTACCTCACCTTACAAAAGACCCTACATACGAAAAATCCAAGTTACGAAATGCCTTCACGTTAAATTTTGGTCTCTAGATACGAAAGAAAATTCAAGTTACGAAACGCGAAATCTCAAAAATTCGAATAATGCGCGCTCAGATGCACGCCCCGCTGTTATCCCCGCTCAAAAAGCCCCTTAGCTCTAGCGCCGAACACGCAAGATTTTCAACAAAATGTATTAAATAGTGAAGCGTGGGGGGAGACACGACTCCGGAAGCAGCGTGGAGACATGAACACACCGCGCGAGGAGCACGGCACCGCGCGAGGAGCACGGCACCGCGCGAGGAGCACGGCACCGCGCGAGGAGTAGGGTGACCATTCGTCCGGATTTCGTCCGGACAGTTCCGGTTTTAGAGCTGTCTGTCCGGCCATCTGTCACGTGTGCTCCTTTTTTACATTTTGTCCTCCTTTCGGACCCTCGTCGGCCACCGTTGCATAAATCGTCATAAATCCCCACCCATTATTTACACTTGCTAGTAGCAATATTATTCTTTTTTAACATATCCTAGATGAGATCTATGGTTATGCGGTGGCACAGAGTGAGACTTCACACAGAAACATCAACGCGTGCAGCATGACACGATATTGGTTAAATACACGGAAGCAGCTCGAAGTGCAAAGCGCGAGTACAGAGAGGAGATAAGAAGAGCGCTATAATGAACGCTATAAGAACGCTATAATGTTTGGCGAGTATGTCTGGGTCTGGAAATACTATAAAGTTGGTGACAACAACATTGGCATAGCAAACGGTGGGATATGTAAACTTGGGATTGTGACGGGTGGAAAGGAAAGGGCGACATTTAACACAACAAACCGATACAGCACCTCAAAAACAAACACCCGACACAATACAGCGAGTTACAGGCAACCCAGCCAAAGACGAGTCAGCTCACGCTGCAGGAGAGTTTGAAAAGGAGACAAAAAAAATGCCCCAGTGCGAAGGCCCAGGAGAACACAGCCAGGAGCACAAATGATCACAATGAGTGACTTACCATTCGCCTTTGTAGAGAACCCTGGATTTCTTATGCTTATGGAGCACGTTGGACCTCGTTAATAATAATAATAATAATAATAATAATAATAATTCCGAGGGAAAAAAAACAAAAAAAAAAACAAGGTGTCCTCACTTTAGGGCCTTTGTCCTCCTGTAACCGAGAGCGGTTAAGGCCCCCCGCTTATATTTTTAGTAGTATAACAGGTAAATCTGACAGAATAGAAATCATTCATAAAAGGCAGGGATAGTGTAAAAATAGATACAATTTTATTTATTCAACTTAAGTTTAAAAATGCAAACTCCTAAAATACAATAAGGTGCTATAGTCAATGGGATAAAGTGTGTAAGTTTGAGACTCGCAGAAACCACTGGGTTAAGGTGCGTTGGTTAAATTTACACACACATTTCACTGGGTTAAGGTGCGTTAGATTCTCAATTACAGCAAGCAGTTAGTAATTCACTCCACATGCGTAACCCCAAATGGACTGTCTAGCACTTCTAATTTTTATCTACTAAGAGCACGGTTGAACACAAAACGTATACAAAAAATGAGAGCACAATTGAGAGCACAACTGAGAGCACACTTGTCCGACCGTGGTCTTCTGTTGAACAACAACAAAAAATAAGCAGACTGACCCAAGTGCAACTTCACTCCAAGACTGCTTAATGTGGAAGCATGTAGTCAAGTTACCTTAGTGCTTTAATATCCCTATGGCACTAGCAGGGCCCTGGGTACAGCCAGACGGAGGCGGACAGCACAAAACACCCCTTTCAGCACCCTGGCGCAAATATAAAACACAAGCTATAATGTTGCCACTATGCTACACATCATACAACATTGTAGACAAAAGAGCACTTACACGCCATAGCACCCATCTCAGCCACAGCCCTGAATGAACCAGCCCCGGTGAGCACACCTTAAACTAATCCCCGTAATCAACCGGTGCGTTCACAGGCACACCAAAAAAAAAAAGGAATTTAGACAGACTGCCTAAAAAAACTAGCCTGGGAATTCCCAGGCCGCTTCCGTTCGTTTCGAACTGGAAGGCGGCCTGGAAACTCATCCAAGCGAGAGTCCCAGATTTAGGGCCCCAATCAGAGAGCGGGGGAGGTGTGGCAAGACGGTGACGCGTACTACATGACAAACGGAAGCTTGTAGTTTGAACTGACAACTGACATGATTGGCTATGGACTTACGTATACGCTCAATGATAGACATTCATAACGCCCAATAAACGGCCGTTGGCGATCGCTAACCACACCTCCGCTACGGGATTTTTCGAAGCGAGTTTCCAGACCCATATCTCACTAGTGATATGGTCAGGTGTTAACCAGACTATAAAAAACCTGCATTTTAGTCTCACTGGTTACATCCTCCCCCGGCAAGTGAATCGGTGTCCCATCGACAGGATTGGGGAGTAACGGATTACATGGAACGGCGTTAAGTAAAAGGATATAAAAAAAGGTAACTGTATTCCCCTACAGTTACAAAGAAAAAGACGTAATCAGATTACAGGTACATTTAGTGAAAATGGGGATTACTTAGCAGGATTACAATTTGAAAGCATTTTATGTTATTTCATTTTTTCATTTAAAGCCGGAGGTCATATGTAGGGAAAACAGATCGGACAGACTCGCGTGCTCGCACTGTGGAATACACTTGCAGCGGCTCGCACTGAACTTCACGCAGGTCACGCACTACGGACTAAACTTGTAGCGGGCATGGTTTCAAAAAACGCATTTAGCGCGTGGAAATTTAGGGAGAATTTTATTTTTATAGAAGACAAAGGGAACAACATCACAGTGCAGTGCAAATTGTGCCTTCCAGCGGTTAAACACCTGTCAATGTCCAAGGATTCTACTTCCAATCTCAAGAAACATTTACAGGTAAGATCGCTAATATTAACACTTTGATACTGACAGGCCCTAAATGTCCTGCTTCAGTCATGTTATGTGTGAATATGAGTCATTTCTTTGTCTTGATTCATTGGTAGGAGCCAGTTTCGAGTTAGCTATCGACTAGCAAACTATTAGCAAGCTAGCTAACGTTTGCGGTCACAAGTACACTTTGTGCATTTGTAGAACGATATTACAATATTTAAACATTATCTAGGCAACATAGTCATGTTAACTGATCCATGAAGACCCTTTAGACAATTCCGAGCAAAGCTGTCGTTAGATGTAGGCCAGCACGCAAGCTGGACGAACATCCTGTCCAGCTGCGGAGATCGGGCAAGATGACTGTCCCGGTAAAACTAAAACTTTAACTGAAAATATAATTTGGTTGAAGTCATAGGTGTTTAGGTGTTTGGTTTAGTGAGTGACCTTGTTTACTAGTGACTTGGCTTATAGTGATAACAGTTGTTAAAACTACACATAGAACTGTACTTGTCCTCCTAAAAACTTTTAATTGTATTGTACTTATTTATATTTACAACTATTACTAATGCCAAATTGTGTGAGTGCTTCTAATTCATGTAAAAAAGTTCAAATAAGATAATTTTGTGTTTACTGAGTAATGAGCAGATTGTATGTGTTGTTTACTGTTCTGCACAACTATACCTTTTTATTGAGAATGTTGAAGGTGACCACTGTATTTGTTTGTTAAAATAGTACAATTTAATATTAAATATTATGTGGTCAAGACTTGTGCACTTTCATTGTAGGACTATACGCTACTGCCCAAATTAGCTTTCCTCAATTTCTTTTATAATGCACAAAAGTAAGTAATTTTCTTGTTTTCTTGTTGTTATAGGATATTTGGTGTTAAAGTAATCCAAAAGTAACTGAAAGTAATCAAGTTACATTACTTTAATATTATAGTACCGGGATTACGTTACTGAATACATATTTTAAGGAGTAACTAGTAACTGTACCGGATTACATTTCTAAAGTAACCCTCCCAACCCTGCCCATCGATTAACACTAAGACCATGGTCTAAAGATGGCTGTAGCCATGCTACTGGCACCCTGAATCAGAGGAGAGGCAGAAGCCCCACGGCCCCCACCCCTGGCTGACCCTGGAAGATGATAGGGATTCGAATGTTTACCAGCAGTCTTTCGGATGGTCCTGCGTAGCCCTGTCCCACCACTCTGAGGGGCTGGTGTTGCTACTCCAGGAGTGGGGACACTCTCTACCCCAGGGGGCTCACAGTTCACAGGCGTTGATGGATAGCTAACAGGCTCTCTAAAAACAAGCCAGGATCAACGTCATCCTCATCACTCGCCTCCTCCGATAATCCCTGCAGCCAACTGTCCGAATCAGGTGGTGGCAGAGCGGGCTTCAGCAAGGTGCGATGCACTTGGCGGACCTGATGCAGCTGATCAACTGGAGCGATTGAGTATACCACACTATCCGGATCCATCACTCTCACTACCTGGTATATTTTTGTGGGACCCCATGCATCCTGGATCTTTCGGCGTCCCGGGCCAACATCACGCAGGTAAACCCGTTGTCCGACTTTCAAAGGTTCACACAGAGTCTTTTCATCATTCCTTGCCTTCCTCTTCTGAGCAGCAAGCTGCATACGGTCCCGAGCCACACCACCTGCTACGGCAAGCCGCCTCCGATGCTCAGCCACCCAATTGCACACTGAACCCGCGGTAGGCTCTGGAAGATGGCCGAGCAGGAAATCGATGGGTAGATTCGGCTGTTGACCGAAAATCAGAAAGTGTGGTGACTCACCCGTGGACTGGTGGGGGGTGGCGTTATAGTGAAAGACCAGTTGTGGAAGGTGCTCGGGCCAGTTGCTTTTTTCCTCTGGAGGGAGAGAACGGAGCAGGTTATGCATAGTTCGGTTAAAACGCTCACACTGTCCATTCCCCTGGGGATGATGGGGTGTGGTGCGACTCTTCTGGACCCCATACAGTTCACAAAGTTGTTGCACCAGAACACTCTCAAAATTCCTCCCCTGGTCAGAATGTACACGGCCCGGGACTCCGAAACGATAGAACCACTCTCTGACCAGAACTTTTGCCACAGTGGGCGCCTTCTGATCCCTGGTTGGAACTGCTTGAGTGAACTTAGAAAAGACATCCGTCATCACCATCACCAGCTCCCTTCCATCACGGGCAGACTCCAAAAACGTGAAGTCTACGGCCAGCACCTGGTTTGGCCTGGCAGCCAGCAAGTGACCCATGGGGGCCCGGACTCGTGGCTGGGTACTCTTCGCCACCGCACAGCGGTCACACTGCTGACACCAGTCCTTTACATCTTTGTCCATCCCTGGCCAAAAGCACCTCTGCTTCACCACCTCCATCGTCCGCTCGATCCCCTGGTGCCCATGGTTTTGGTGAAGCTCCTGCAACACCTCCTGTCTTAAGCTCTCTGGGAGAAGGAGCTGGAGCACCTCCTCTCCTCCATCAGACCTCCAGAAGCAGCGGTACAGGAGACCATCCTTTTGAACTATCCGATCCCACTGCCTCACTAGTCCACGAGCGCCAATGCTCAACATCTCCTTTTCGGCTCGACTTGGTACCCTCTGCTGTTGCCAGAACTCCAGGAAGGCAGCAATGACAGGGTCTCCTCGCTGGAGCACTTGAAGGTCAGCTGGGGTGCGCGCTGGCAAAGCAGTAATGGACTGAACAGCAGCTTCCTCCGGCAGAGCAGTACCAGGAAGGAAGCGCTCCAACTGCACCTGGCCTCCGTAGGTCTTTTGCCTGGACAGAGCATCAGCATTTTTATTAATTCGACCCGGACGGTACCTGACAGTGTAATCAAAGGCCGACAACTCTGCCACCGAGCGCTGCTCGGTTGCTCCCAGCTTTGCAGTGTCCAGATGGCTTATTGGATTGTTGTCGGTCCATAACACACACTGATTTCCCCAGAGATAGTCCTTGAATTTTTCAACCATTGCCCACTTCATACCAAGCATTTCGAGCTTCATAGAGCTATAGTTCTTTTCGGCAGCATGGAGACTACGACTGGTGTAGGCAACAGGTTTCACTTGACCACCCTCCTCCTGTGACAACACCGCCCCGAGTCCAGAGTGGCTCGCGTCTACTTCTAAAATAAAAGGTAAGGAAAAGTCAGCGAAAGCAAGTGTGGGGGCACTCACGAGTCGGGCCTTTAGCTCCTGGAAGCTCTGCTCACATTCCTCTGTCCAGGCACTTTCCAGCTGCAACCCCCGTCCTCTTCGACCCTTGGATCCCGTGACCTCAGAGACCAGCCGATGGAGAGGAGCGGCAAGTTTAGAGAAACCTTTCACAAACCTCCTGTAATAACTTGCAAACCCCAGAAAAGACCTCAGCTCTGCAACATTAGTGGGGTGGGGCCAGTTGGACACTGCACAGATTTTGCCAGGATCCGTGGACACGCCCTCAGCAGAAATAAGGTGACCCAGATACTGCACTTTAGTTTTGAAAAAGTCACATTTCTCTAGCTTCACTTTAAGCCCTTCCTGGTGCAGCCTGCTTAACACAGTCTCCAAGCGGTGGAGGTGCTCATCTACACTGGCAGAAAACAAAATAATGTCATCCAAGTACAATAAGAGAGATTGTCCATGTTGGGCCCCAAACATCCTCTCCATCAACCTTTGAAACGTCCCAGGGGCATTACATAATCCAAATGGCATCCGGTTAAATTCAAAGAGGCCAAAGGGGGAATGCCGTTTTAGGCTTATCGCTTTCGGCCACTGGGACCTGATTGTAACCGCAAGCCAAGTCCATTGTAGTGAACCACTGAGCACCTGACAGTGAGTCCAAGGACTCTTCAATCCGTGGCAATGGAAAAGCGTCTTTTCTTGTCCTTTTATTTAGCTGCCGATAATCAACACACAGACGCAGGGTCCCGTCCTTTTTCCTGACCAGGACTATAGGAGACGCGTAAGGGCTACTGCTCTCTCTGATTACCTGGGACGCCAGTAGCTGGTTAATATGGGATTTCACAGCTTCATACTCAGAGGGAGGGATACGTCGATACCGCTGTCGCACCGGGGCCTCATCTAACAGAGGTATGCTGTGTGTCATTAAGCTTGTACAGCCCAGATCACCCTCAAACGCAGAGAACACAGATTCATATTTTACAGTTCCCTCACTTTTTCCTGCTCTGCCCCACCAAGCATAGACAGGTCCAAAGATTTAATCTTTTCCTGGACGGAACCAGACTCTGCTGTATGGGACCGAACTGCAGCGACAATCTGGTCCCGTGCACAGGGAACTTCCTGGAGGCCCGAAGGTAAACTAACTATCTCTACAGGGGACAGAATGCCTAAAGAAGAACGTGGCTTCAAATTAACTGGAGTTACCCCCGCATTCACAATGGGGACATAGGCTGTGCCTCTAATCACAGTCACTAACAAGAGTGACACGAACAGACCATCGGGCAAACCAAACTTGGCATTCAGTGGCTCAATCAGCGCTGACCCACCGGATGCGATAAGTGAGGAACAGGTGGCAGGCACGAACTTTGTACACCCTGGAGGAACAGCAATGGTTCTCTTACCCCGGAGCTTTGCCACACTCGTCTGTTTGGGACACCCCTGCGATTGGGCTTGATGACACAACTGGAGAGCGGGTAACCAGGAGGTAGGAGCCCCAAAAACAGACTGGTCAAACAATCCTGGGCCGTGTTGGAGGAACAATTGCTGATAGTAGGCTTTTATAATATTCATGCCTATTATACCTGGTACTTGGGGTGGACCAACCTGTCCTGGGGGGTCTTTAACAACTAGAACACCTCTCCTGGGAATTACCCTACCACCCACCTCAACATCAGGCTCCAGATACCCAAGATAAGGAATGGATAGACCGTTAGCCGCCCGCAACTCCAACCAATGACATGCCTTAAGCTTATCTTGGAAATTAGCGGTGAAGAAACTTTCTGGAATAGTTGAAACCATAGACCCCGTGTCCAGGATACACTGAACTGACACTCCAGCTAATTCAACGGTCACCTAAGGACATGGGGCAATGAGAATTTCCTTTAACTCTTCATCCACCCGAGGACCCAATGAGCCTGAACCACTCCCTCCTAAAGTCTGGCTCCTAACCATAGGGGGAGTTAGTTTTCCGTCAGCTGGGAGCTAGCTAAGACTTGGGGGTAGCTACATAGGTGGGGGCGCGGGGAATGAACACGACAGAATCGGGCAATGTGGCCACTCTGTTGGCAACGATAACATATCACCGGACCCGAACCTGGAGAGTTTGAGGGTAGTTGCAACACTGCTAAGGCTTTGGTGATTTGATCAAGCTGCTCCTGCTGTTTTTGAACCATGGACGACAAAGTGGCTAATTGTGACGCAGTGCTAGGGGGAGGGTCAACTGGAGGAGGCAAGGAGACACTCTGAACAGCACAAACTGAAGACACATGACTAGGATTGGTTAAAACCCCACCTTCATGTTCCCACCTAATAGCCTCAGCTCGCACATCTAACATAGTACAATTTGGATTATTACGAATATGTCTTTTTAATTCTCGACGCAAGTCGGAATTATTAACATTTTGGGCAAATTGGTCACGAAGCATCACAGATATATTAGTTAGCCGATAAGGTGCACTAGCTTCGACTCTGTCATCAAACAAAACAGTGCATGAGAGTACTCCTGCAAGCTTTCCCCGTCTAATTGTCGACGTGAAAAGAACTCTTCCTGTAATAGTACATATGGTTTTTGACACCCATAGAGTTCCTTTAAAATCTCAAAAATTGTATCTGGATCATCAGGCTCCGCCACAGGTCTGTACTTAATTTCGTCCCTTGCTTCTCCTTCCAGGTGGTCAAATACAAAAGCAGCCTTGTCCACAGGCCCAACGTGTCTGACCCGCATGCTGGTCTTGACCTCTTCCACCCATTCATCAATCCCAATACCGTGTGTTCCTCTGAAGATTGGACATTTGCGCTCCCTTGGCAGGTAGATGATGCGGTCTGTTGTACCAATGCCGACTTGTGACCCATGTGAACTTGGTCCGGGCTCAACATCGTCCCGCTCCTGCTGAAGACGTAGCTGCTCTGCTTCCAATTCTTGGACTCTGGCCCGTAAACGTTCCAGCTCCTCTGCCATGGTTCAGTGGGACAGACCTTCAGGAGTCACCAACCACGTCCCACGATGCACCACGTGCCGGACAACTGTGCTCTCAATTGTCAAAAGTGCTCTTAGAACAAAACACTCTTCCACTATACCAATGACCACTACAACAATAAAATCACTATTTGCCTTTGTTAGTCAGACCCTGCCAGCAACGCCAATTTGTAACCGAGAGCGGTTAAGGCCCCCGCTTATATTTTTAGTAGTATAACAGGTAAATCTGACAGAATAGAAATCATTCATAAAAGGCAGGGATAGTGTAAAAATAGATACAATTTTATTTATTCAACTTAAGTTTAAAAATGCAAACTCCTAAAATACAATAAGGTGCTATAGTCAATGGGATAAAGTGCGTTAGTTTGACACTCGCAGAAACCACTGGGTTAAGGTGCGTTGGTTAAATTTACACACACATTTCACTGGGTTAAGGTGCGTTAGGTTCTCAATTACAGCAAGCAGTTAGTAATTCACTGCCGTAGAGCACGGTTGAACACAAAACTTATACAAAAAATGAGAGCACAATTGAGAACCCAACTGAGAGCACACTTGTCCGACCGTGGTCTTCTGTTGAACAACAACAAAAAATAAGCAGACTGACCCAAGTGCAACTTCACTCCAAGACTGCTTAATGTGGAAGCATGTAGTCAAGTTACCTTAGTGCTTTAATATCCCTATGGCACTAGCAGGGCCCTGGGTACAGCCAGACGGAGGCGGACAGCACAAAACACCCCTTTCAGCACCCTGGCGCAAATATAAAACACAAGCTATAATGTTGCCACTATGCTACACATCATACAACATTGTAGACAAAAGAGCACTTACACGCCATAGCACCCATCTCAGCCACAGCCCTGAATGAACCAGCCCCGGTGAGCACACCTTAAACTAATCCCCGTAATCAACCGGTGCGTTCACAGGCACACCAAAAAAAAAAAGGAATTTAGACAGACTGCCTAAAAAACCTGCATTTTAGTCTCACTGGTTACACTCCTTTTTGGACACAAGTGTCCTCCTTTCCTGTTTCATGCCGGTGGTCACCCTAGCGAGGAGCACGGCACCGCGCGAGGAGCATGCACTGTGCGAGGAGCACGCACCGGCTGGTTTGTTCTATCTGTTCTATCTCGAGCACAAGATAGAACCGCGGCGCCCGGACCGGGTCCTCTGGAGCCCGAGCCACAAACCAGCTGCACGAAACTAGCAAAGAGCGGCACGTGGTAGTTTAATCCTGGTTTAGTCCAGGTCTAGACCTGGTCCAGTCCTGGTTTAGTCCAGGTCTAGACCTGGTCCAGTCCTGGTTTAGTTCAGGTCTAGTCCAGGTTTAGACCTGGTCTAGACCTGATTTAGTTCTGGTCTAGACCTGGTTTAGTCCACGTTTAGTCCTGGTCTAGTCTCTTAGCCAATCAGGACGCAGAACCAATGTTACACTATAAAAAAAAAGTTACACTATAAAAAAACAACAACCTTGGAACGAATCAGGCCTTTTCCATTGAAATAGCTACTCAACTTACGAAAAATTCACGTTACGAAACCACTTCTGGAACGAATTATACTCAACAAAAATATAAACGTAACACTCCCATTTTTCCTGAGATGGACCAAAAGATCCAAAATTCACTCCAGATACACAACACCACCATTTCTCTCAAACATTGTTCACAAATCTGTCCAAATGTGTGACAGCGAGCACCTCTGCCCCTGTCAGTTTCAGAAAAATGAGTCAGAAGGAGGTCTGAAGGAAGGCATAGTCGAAATTGAGGTTATTCAGCATTTTAATGTAAAAATAGCAGAATACAAACAAAATGGTGACATCGGGCTTCTTCAGCATCCATGTTGCAGCTTAGCAGAGAGACGTCGGCCGTGAAGAGGGACATGGAGAGAACCCCCCAGTGGGGTTCAGGACACACACACACCACAAGGGACTCTCTTTAAATACAGTACACTGTTGAATATTTATGACATCAACAACAACTACCTTATCAGAGAATAGTTTAACTATGCAGAGTGTCCAATAGTGAGGTCAGCCAATCAGACAACAACTGTCACAACACAACCCCACAGTAAATGTAGCATTAGCTGTTTACAGCCCCCTGTGTATACAACCCACAGGAAAGGGTCACACCTCAAATTAGTTTACAGCCTTTTATAACCTATAGCCACACTTGATGTATACAACAAATGGTGAAACAAAGTGTGAGGTGAGACGGTTCCCACAGTAAGTAACTTAAAACCCAGAGATATAAAAGGCTAGAATATGAAGAACACTTCAAGCATAAAAGAATAGATCTCACACCCCGCCGAGACAATCCACCCCACCTCACAGGTGTGCCACATCAAGATGCCGATCCGACATCATGACCAGTGCACAGGTGCACCCCAGACTGCCCACAATAAAAGGCCACCTCGAAATGTGCATTTTTTTTTTGTTGCTTTATTGGGGTTCTGGGGACTCAGAACCAGTCAGGATCTGGTGTGACCACCATTTGCCTCATGCAGTGCAACACATCTTCTTCGCATAGAGTTTATCAGATTGTCAATTGTGGCCTGTGGAATGTTGGTCCACTCCTCTTCAATGGCTGTGCGAAGTTGCTGGATATTAGTGGGAGCTGGTACACGCTGTCGTATACGCCGCTCAAGCACATCCCAAACATGCTCAATGGGTGACATGTCCGGTGAGTATGCTGGCCATGCAAGAACTGGGACATTTTCAGCTTCCAAGAATTGTGTACAGATCCTTGCAACATGGGGCCGTGCATTATCTTGCTGAAACATGAGGTGATGTTCATGGATGTATGGCACAACAATGGGCCTCAGGATCTCATCACGGTATCTCTGTGCATTCAAAATGCCATCAATAAAATGCACCTGTGTTCTTCGTCCATAACAGCCTTTGAAGAGGAGTGGACCAACATTCCACAGGCCACAACTGACAATCTGATAAACTCTATGCGAAGAAGATGTGTTGCACTGCATGAGGCAAATGGTGGTCACACCAGATACTGACTGGTTCTGAGTCCCCAGACCCCCAATAAAGCAAAAAAAAAAGCACATTTCGGGGTGGCCTTTTATTGTGGGCAGTCTGGGGTGCACCTGTGCACTGGTCATGATGTCGGATCGGCATCTTGATGTGGCGCACCTGTGAGGTGGGGTGGATTGTCTCGGCGGGGCAGAGGTGCTCGCTGTCACACATTTGGACAGATTTGTGAACAATGTTTGAGAGAAATGGTAGTGTTGTGTATCTGGAGTGAATTCTGGATCTTTGGGTCCATCTCAGGAAAAATGGGAGCAAAAACAAAAGTGTTGCGTTTATATTTTTGTTGAGTGTAATTTCGTAAGGTGACGTACCACTGTATATTATGGCTGGTGGAGGAGAAAATCAGTATAATGATTCAGGATCAGTAGGCCTATGGTAAGAATCTGGCAGCTGTAAAGGTTACACAGCTATTACATTTGAATATATTTGAACAGAGTTTGAATATCTTTTTTTGGCATCTGGTGGTAGAAATGCAAAAAACAACTAGATTATGCATGCAAACGTATTTATTATCTTCAGATAGAATAAAAATAAAAATAAATATAAGTGGAATAATTGAAGTGAAGTTAAATAGTTAAGATGCGTGAAAAGTCCCTCAGTCGTCCAGGTAGAATCCATGATAACAGGAGAAGTTCAATTTGTCAACTGGACAAAGTTTGTTTGGTTGAAAACGTTTCGCCGCTCATCCGAGAGGCTTCGTCAGAGCTGACGAAGCCTCTCGGATGAGCAGTGAAACGTTTTCAACCAAACAAACTTTGTCCAGTTGACAAATTGAACTTCTCCTGTTATCTTAAATAGTTAAGGTTAATAAATAAGGGGTTATTCAAAAGTGACGTGCAAAAGTAAACATTGCTTATGCTGTTGGCTGCTAAAGTTCTTAACAGCTTGTTGAGCTCAAGTTTAGTTGGCACATGTCTTCATATTGGACAGAAAGTCTTCATCTTCAGCCACACAGTATTTCACTCGCATGAACCACGCCACATGTAACAGACCCGGGTCCTGGGCCTGTTGTTTCCTGTAAAACACAGGGAAAGAATGAGACAGGCAACCATGAAGTTTCGCTTTGCATCTGCCATATTTATTTACACAATCATGTATTTTAATTTCAATTTTCAGCTTTAACAACTGTTTCTTGTTTTACAATTCACAATCATGCAGTAAAATATCATGTACCAAAATCAGGTTTCCAGGTCAATGAGCAAGTCAGTGTGGGTCCTTGGGCAAGACCCTTCACGGTACTGCCCCTCGAGCGCCGAAAGATGGCTGCTCACTGCTCCTGAAAAGGATGGGGCAAATGCAGAAGTCACATTTCTCCCGTGTGTCACTGTGTGTCATTGTGTGTGAGACCAAATAAAGACTTAAATCTTAGAAAAAAAATCTAAACATTTCCATTTGGTATTTCGGTTCACATTAGCATCATTTACATATTTCCAATATTACTATTAATTCCGTATTTTAAAGTTTTTAAGCAAAACACATTTGATCAATTTTCACATCTGTACTGCTTTTAAAAGGACAGTGTGTAGAATTGGTGCCGCATTGGTGGATGGTGGGTATTGCAATTCCGGTTCTAGATACGGCAGACCTCGAGGGTCACCTGGGCGCGATGTAACGCAAACAGCTCGGCATACCCGGAGGTGGGTTCACTGGCAGCCGCGCACGAACCGCGCGCATGTGTGAAGCGCACCCGGCGCTGTGCGCGGGTGAGGGGAATCGGGAACCGGATCGCGGAGGTCGGTCTGAACCCGGGGTGCGGGCCCGGGGTGCGGGCCCGGGGTGCGGGCCCGGGGTGCGGGCCCGGGGTGCGGGCCCGGGGTGCGGGCCCGGGGTGCGGGCCCGGGGTGCGGGCCCGCGCTGCAACAAAGCCCCAGCCGCGGTAGGTACTATGTCCTTCTTCTTTTCCTCTTAGATGAAGGTGCTTGCTCCTGCGATGTATGTGCGGAGTAGGGATGGGCATAATTAATCGATTAACCGATAATTGATCATTAAGAATTTCACCGAGCAAGTTCATTTTCGTCGACAAACCGATTTAAAAAACAAACAAAACAGTCGCCTCAGTTGGCGCTATATGCGAGCTTCCGTAGGTCAATCGCCAAAACATGAAGAGGTCGCAGCGAAGTGTTGTGTGGGACCACTTTCATTTAGAAAATGACCAAGCGCACTGCAAGCACTGCAATGCAGCATACAAATATACCTCATCGACAACACAAATGATTTATCATTTGAACACCGCGCATCCAAGTCTGGTAAAAGAAGGTGGCGGCGGTTCATCTCTATCACAGGCTAGGCTGGGCTAGCAGAGGCTGCAGGATGCGTGTTGCCTCGCTTTAATCCACCTCTACGCATGTTGATTTGCAGATTTACTTTCCCGTGGAGAAGCGCCTGTTCCCACAGCCTCGGCAGACATAGTAAAAGTGGACACACATGAGTGAATGGTTGTTGTCTTTTTAATACAAAATATGTTAACGGTTAACCGATTATTACTCATTAATTCTCCCGATAATCGACGAAGAAAACTTCACCGAAGGCCCATCCCTAGTGCGGAGTAAGTGTGATCCGGCAACATGCTTGTCGTTGTTTATCCAAACGCGTACTATCTCGTGTGAAAACCACGAGCCCTTGCCGACAACTACTGTATAAAGAAAACGGCGAAGGCGGAGCCCAAATGTCCTTGTGCGGCTCTCGTAATCAAAATGGCTGCCTCTATATGGGGAAGATCCCCCTTTTATGCAGGTATATCTAAGTCCAACAGAATACTTTGATTTCATGATGGAAGTGAAAAGGCTTGGAAAACACTGTATTTTTGAATGGGTATCTTCAATTTCAGTAATTAACGGGTAAAAATCTTACACACTGTCCCTTTAACATCCAATTTTTAACACATTACTGCCGCAATAACGGCACATACATCGCATGGTAGTAACCATGTACTACTGACTGGCTTTTAGCTTTAGCTTGAGCCCTGTTTAACTTTCACTTATGAACCTATAAACTGAAACTTTACACTTTCACACTTATAAACAATGTCGGAGCACTTTAAAACATTCTGTTACAAAAAGAGAACTCAAAATAATTGTGCATTAAACTCAAAATTCACAAAAATACAGTATTTACCAACTGATTTTTATTCTCACAATTAGCTGTGGTTGTTATTAATAGTTTATGACCCATAGAATGTGTTTTTTACTTCATTTCTGACCTGTACGTTTCTCTGCTGGAGCGGTGACCTCTGACCTCACAGTATCGTCTCAGAGTCACGCGCCACCTGCTGAGGCTGTAATTACAACTTGAATGAAGTTATTGCTCAAATTAGATTTTCCCATTACATACAAAAATAAAACATAATGTGAGTACACATTACTGTGTGTCACACACAACAGCAGAATACGATAAAGATATTATTTATTTGTTTTTTTTGTTGTTGTTTTTTTGTTTTCCCTCGGGGGGGGGGGGTTATTATTATTATTATTATTATTATTATTATTATTATTATTATTATTATTATTATTATTATTATTATTATTATTATTATTATTATTATTATTATTATTATTAACGAGGTCCATCGTGCTCCATAAGCATAAGAAATCCAGGGTTCTCTACAAAGGCGAATGGTAGGTCACTCATTGTGATCATTTGTGCTCCTGGCTGTGTTCTCCTGGGCCTTCGCACTGGGGCATTTTTTTTTGTCTCCTTTTCAAACTCTCCTGCAGCGTGAGCTGACTCGTCTTTGGCTCGGTTGCCTGTAACTCGCTGTATTGTGTCGGGTGTTTGTTTTTGAGGTGCCGTATCGGTTTGTTGTGTTAAATGTCGCCCTTTCCTTTCCACCCCTCACAATCCCAAGTTTACATAGCCCACTGTTTGCTATGTGAATGTTGTTGTCATCAACTTTATAGTATTTCCAGACCCAGACATACTCGCCAAACATTATAGCGTTCTTATAGCGCTCATTATAGCGCTCTTCTTATCTCTTCTCTGTACTTGCGCTTTGCGCTTCGAGCTGCTTCCGTGTATTTAACCAATATCGTGTCATCCCGCACGCGTTGATGTTTCTGTATGAAGTCTCACTCTGTGCCACCGCATAACCATAGATCTCATCTAGGATATGTTAAAAAAGAATAATATTGCTACTAGCAAGTGTAAATAATGGGTGGGGATTTATGACGATTTATGCAACGGTGGGCGACGAGGGTCCGAAAGGAGGACAAAATGTAAAAAAGGAGGACACGTGACAGATGGCCGGACAGACAGCTCTAAAACCGGACTGTCCGGACGAAATCCGGACAAATGGTCACCCTAGTTCCATAGACGAGGGCCGTAGTACTGAAAAGACGCCTCTCTGTGAGTGTGTGTCCTGACTTTGGGAATGACCAGGAGCTGCCGGAGGAGCACAGGGCCCGTGAAGGTTCGTAAGAGGAAAGCAGTGCTGAAAGATAAGAAGGCCCAAGACCATTAAGACATTTAAAAATCCAGTAAAAGAACTTTAAAATCTATCTTGAAACTCACAGGGAGCCAATGCAGTGATTTTAAGACCGGTGTAATGTGATCCCGCCTTCTGGTCCTAATCAGGACACGTGCTGCTGAATTTTGTTATAATTGCAAACCTGAAATATTCTTTTTGGGAAGACCAGAGAGCAGGGCATTACAGTAGTCTATACGGCTGGTGACAAAAGCATCAGTGTCTCCATATTGGCCTGAGAGAGAACAGGGCGAACTCTGGCTATGTTTTTTAGGTGATAGAAACCTATTTTTGTGATGTTCCTGATGTGTGGGATAAAAGTCAGCTCAGAGTCAAAAATGATGCCTAGGTTTTTCACTTGAGGAGATGGGTTAAAAGATTGTGTTTGTAGTTCTGATTAAAAAAAAATTCTCTCTCTGGGCCTCAGGTCCGATGATTAAAACCTCAGTTTTGTCCTGGTTAAGCTGGAGAAAGTTTCTTACCATCCAGGGTCTGATATCTAGAATGTAGTTAAAAAGAGCATCCATTAGCCTGGTGTCATACTGTGGAACATTCCAGGCAGAGCAATGACATATCCATAGAAACAAAGAGGTGACGAACCCCTAAACAAAAAGTTACACAGTGCTTGCAGCTTTAAGTTCACATTACAGCTTTGCAATTAATTTTAAAAATGGAATAATTGTGTTTATTGAAACCACTAATAACAAATGTGAGATTAAAGTATTATTTACAATGTATTACTTTCTATGGGCATGGCATATGATTTTGTGAGTTTTTGATTTTGTGAAAAGTTGCAGTGAGCTTTTTACTTAATTGGTCCATATAACACTAGGTTTTTATCTACAACACTTTTTAACAACTTGCAAACACTTTAGTAATATGTACAATAAAATTATCTCTCTGGATAATTTGTGTCTCTGGGAACACAAACACACCTTGCAGCAATTTATTGGTGGCTGTCTTGTTATCTGAAATGACAAAAGACAAAATAAAAGAACAATGTCAAAATAAAAGAACTGATACTTTGCAGAACGGGCGTATATTAAAAATTGTAATAAACTTCTAAATAAGTTTGGCAAAACCTATTTCTTAAACTTGTATTTTTCTCTCACTCACTCACTCACTCACTCTGTGTGTGTATGTGTGTGTTTGTATGTGTGTGTGTGTGTGTATATATGGTGAGTGTGGACACGTGCTCCTCCAAGGTCCATAAAATCACTTGTGGTGTCCCCCAGGGTTCCATTTTAGGCCCTGTACTTTTCAACTTGTACATTCTCCCTCTTGGCGGCGTCATCATGAGACATGGAGTCAACTTCCACAGCTCTGCAGGTGATACGCAGCTTTACATTTCCATGTCTGATGACACCAGGCCAATGGATGCTCTTTTTAACTGCATTCTAGATATCAAACCCTGGATGGCAAGAAACTTTCTCCAGCTTAACCAGGACAAAACTGAGGTTTTAGTCATCGGTCCTGAGGCCCAGAGAGAGAATCTTTTATCAAAACTACAAGCACAGTCTTTTAACCCATCTCCTCAAGTGAAAAACCTGGGTGTCTGAGCTGACTTTTATCCCACACATCAAGAACATCACAAAAAAAGGTTTCTATCTATCTATCTATCTATCTATCTATCTATCTATCTATCAGGCCAATACGGAGACATTGATGCATGCTTTTGTGACCAGCTGTATAGACTACTGTACAGTAATCCCTCGCTCTATCGCGGTTCACTGTTCGCGCCCTCGCTGTTTCGCAGATTATTTTTTTTATTTTTTCATTTTTTTATAATTTTTTTATAGTGTAACATTTTTTTTTGTAGTGT
The DNA here is from genome assembly GCA_036785185.1 of Paratrypauchen microcephalus. Taxonomy (NCBI): domain Eukaryota; kingdom Metazoa; phylum Chordata; class Actinopteri; order Gobiiformes; family Gobiidae; genus Paratrypauchen; species Paratrypauchen microcephalus. The sequence continues at coordinate 359,581 of JAVJIX010000084.1, read as the reverse complement.
AACATTGTGTTCTGTGTCCTGATTGGCTAAGATACTAGACCAGGACTAAACGTGGACTAAACCAGGTCTAGACCAGAACTAAACCAGGTCTAGACCAGGTCTAAACCTGGACTGGCCCTGGACTAAACCGGGACTAGACCAGGTCTAAACCAGGATTAAACCGTTCTTTGCTAGTTTCGTGCGGCTGTTTTGTGGCTCAGGCTGAGAGCACGCGGTCCGGGCGCGGCGGTTCTATCTCGTGCTCGCAGCCCCGGTGTACGCGCGGCGTCGCGCCAGTCACGTTTCTCTGTCACGGATTTGTCCACGATGAGGGGTGCACGTGTGGAGCTTCTCCAAGGGGTTGGTGCGCGTCGCTTCGCGTCCAGGGACGTGGCGGTGCTCCTCGCACGTCCGGCGGGGCTTCTGGGGCCGTGTCTCCCCCCACGCGTCACTATTAATACATTTTGTTGAAAATCTAGGAAAATCTAGGAGTGTTTAAACGAGAACAAATGTGAGAAAAGGTTAATTCCAGTCCGAGAAAAGCGTATAATGTGTGTGGTGAGGCATTTACAGCCTTAAAACATGTAGAATAATTGTCCTACTTCACAAATTTCTCTTATTGCAGGTTATTTCTGGAACCTAACCCCCGAGATAAACGAGGGATTACTGTAATACAAAATGCATACCTATTGAGAAAAATGATAAAAGGAGAAGTTCAATTTGTCAACTGGACAAAGTATGTTTGGTTGAAAACGTTTCGCCGCTCATCCGAGAGGCTTCGTCAGCTCTAATAAGAATACTGGTAAGACACTTGCTTATATCTTGCTGCAGGGAGGAGCTAACTAGCTAACTTCTTTCCGAAACTATCTCATTGGTTTCCGTCTTTTGTTTCTCTGGCGTCTAGATAACGATCCCTATTCACCCCTACACGCCTGTTTTTCCCACCTCTGGCCCTGACCTGGCTAGCCCTATTGTTCCCCTGTTTGCTTGATCTAGGCTTAAGAATGGAATTATAGATGGGAGACAAATTATGTCTGACTCCACCATTTCTGTTCAGAGAAGGATTCTCTTTTTTGACAAAAATAGCCTCTTTAACTCCCCTCTCAAACCAATTCTTTTCCCTGGCTAAGATCTGAACCTCACTGTCCTCAAAAGAATGGCCCGTTAGCCTGGGAATTCCCAGGCCGCTTCCGTTCGTTTCGAACTGGAAGGCGGCCTGGCAGCTCGTCCAAGCGAGAGTCCCAGATTTAGGGCCCCAATCAGAGAGCGGGGAAGGGGTGGAAAGACGGTGACGCGTACTACGTGACAAACGGAAGCTTGTAGTTTGAAGTGACAACTGACATGATTGGCTATGGACTTACGTATACGCTCAATGATAGATATTCATAACGCCCAATAAACGGCCGTTGGCGATCGCTAACCACACCTCTGCTACGGGATTTTTCGAAGCGAGCTCCCAGACCCATATCTCACTTGTGATATGGTCAGGTGTTAACCAGACTAATGGCCCGTGGCTTCTAGGTGAAGATGTACGGCAGGTGACGGTCCACTCTGGCACGCCCGTCTGTGTTGGTACATCCTCTTGTGAAGTGGCTGTTTTGTTTCTCCAGTGTAGCGCTCACTGCAGTCTTCACTACACTGAATGGAGTAGACCACATTGCTTTGTTTGTGGCTCGGTGTTTTGTCCTTTGGGTGGACGAGTTTTTGTCTTAAAGTGTTTGTGGGTTTGAAATAAACTGGGATTTCATATTGTCTGAAAATCCTCTGTAGTTTTTCCGACACGCCGGCCAGGTACGGAATCGCTACCCCTTTCCTCCTGGGTTCGGATTCTCTGTTGTCTTGTTTATTGTCCTTGTCTCTCTTGGTTTTGTTAACAGCCCATTTAGGATATCCACAAACAGAGAGGGCTTCCTGCACATGTTGTTCTTCTTTCTCCTTACCCTCTGTGCTCCTTACCCTCTGTGTTTTCAACCAAACATACTTTGTCCAGTTGACAAATTGAACTTCTCCTTTTATCATGGATTCTACCTGCACGACTGAGGGACTTTTCACGCATATTGAGAAAAAAAAAAAAAAAACATGTTCCATATCAAATTTGTTTACAATGCTTAGATTACTGTATGATGTGCTGATCTTGACAGCATGTAGTTTGAGCTATAGCCTAAGGGTTTACTTAGCGCATTATTTTGTTTATCTCTATTAGTAGTTACTACTTCAATCTGTCTAATCTTTCTATCTTCTCTCTTAATGATGGGGGTTTGCGAAGCAACACTAAACGCAAAGCTTTATTTCTTTTTGCCACACAGTTTAAATTTGATTTTGTGTATGTTCAGGAATCTCACTTTATTACAAATGATGCAACTTTAAGGAAATTTCAGTGGGGCTGTCGCATTGCACAGAACACTCAGCAAAGATCGTTACATTCAAACAGAAATTCAATGGGTGGTGATGATTTTGACTTAACTTTTCTGCATTTATGGATAAATTTAAAAGATACAGCTCTGACCTATTAATTGGGCTCCAATATCTTTATTGCATAATCACTATAAAATATTTACTAAAATTTTTGCTAATAGCCTGGTATTGAACTCAATTTTTGAGGAAACTCAGTCAGGTTTTATGACCAAAGACATATAACACATGATATTATGACATTCTGGATTATTCTGATATTTTATCTGACAATGGTTTTATCTGGTTCCTCGATTAGGCATTTGATTCAGTTAAAACTAGGGCTGTCAGTTTAACGTGTTAATTAGATTAATTAATTACACTGCTAATTAATGCATTATAAAAATTAACCCAATTAATTATGAGTGGCAATTCAATGTGCGAGCATTTATTTATAAAAATGTGATAGAGCAGGCCCGTCCCTAAGAGCGTTGTCCCCAGGGAGAGCACGTGAAGACGCACGCACCCGTTTCCTTATCTGCTGCCCTCCACGCGCCGAACCCTTTTCATTATCAACCATAAACTAATTCCCCATAACCTCTCTAGCGTGTTCTGCCGCGACTAAGGGTGCACACTTAGAAGCACCAGTTTTGCCCATCCCAATCACGCTAAACTCGATCATTTACTCACCCGCACGTGGCCGCCTTCTCCCTCCTCCTGTGGTGCGATCTTAAATCCTCCAGTTTCAGTTCCGGGGGTCATGTGAGCCATGAGTAATTTGCACGGGCAATTATTTGTATTCTCTGTATATTTGAAGCTGTGTATATTATTTATTGACGTTGCATGAAAGCTACTGTGCGTGCTCACCTTTTGGCACCAGAAATATTTGCCATTTAATAGTGGAATAGTATATAAGCTTTCGAATGAATGTTATGTAATGTGGGAGGGGTAATGAGGGTATATAGGTGCACTCTGCAGGTCTGCCAGCAGGCTTGTCTTGGTTACAGTGGAGGTAACGTGCGCTGAGAGAAAGAGAGCGAGCGAAAGACTTAAAGACTTAAAGGGGAAGTCTGCAGTCTTTTCACTGTACCACTGTAAATATTTTTTCACGCACGTTTGATACCTTTTTTGCATTGTGGGAGAGCACAATAAACCACCTAAAATGTATTTAAATGCGATTAATTAGATTAATTAATTACAAATCTTGTAATTAATTACATTTTTTTTTTAATCACCTGACAGCACTTTTCCAAACTCTGCATTTATTTATTAGACACTTATTAGACACTCATGTAACATGAGCTTTGACCACCAGAGGGAGACAGAGCGAGCCAAGGTGGGTCAGATCATCCCAGAGGGGTATTCCACGAAAGCTACTAAGCGCAAAGCCCGGCTTTATTCGTCAGTTGGCGCTAGTTTAAGTGAGAGTTCAGTTCCACGACGCTCGCTAAACTTAGTTCCCGCTGAGTTACTGGGGCAACATGGTCTTAGCACATAGTCTGGTCGGGTGGAGGCTAAAGTTCTGTCTTAGTTAGGCCGTGTCGCAGAGAATACGTACCTGACGTAAACAGAGTGTCAAACAAACAGTTCTGCACACCTCCCCGCATGAGTATCTGTGTTGTCCGAAAACAATATCAGCAAAAAAAAGAAATTACCTTACGTTCTTGGTTCTTGACAAATCTCCGGTAATCTAAACATATGCTTTTGAACCGCTGTCTTTACGACATTAACATATAGAAGAATTCCAGAGATAACCAGGAGAGGCTTTGGTTGAGTGTTTATGTGCTTTGACTCTCGTACCGGCAACCTGGGTTTGACACCCGCTATTGACCTATTGATGCCCAAGTCAAATTTTCTCGCATTTATATTTGCAACATATTACAGAAATGGAAATAAATTTAACCTACAATTATTATTATCATCACATAACTTATATCAGTTGGGCCTAACATCACTCTCACATGACGACATTGACACTTTATATTTTATGTGACATCTCTATCAAAGAATACAGTTAAAGGTAAATCTTTACTTTTAAAACAAAATGTAGCCAAATAACAGGCACACTCCATGATGCAACATTTCAGTGATTCAACAAATTTGCTTCAGAGATGCTGTGCAAGCCTCTTTAATGAAATCCTATTTATCAATTTCCATCAATAGGCATAAAACAATAAAAGACATTAGGTATGACATTCTGGTGTGAGGCCACTGCTGGAGGACTGCTGAGGGTCAGGCAAGACACTGCTGGAGGACTGCTGAGGGTCAGGCAAGGCACTGCTGGAGGACTGCTGAGGAGGGTCCAAGTGTACGCCATCTTCAGTAACTAGAACACAAGCATACTATTAAAATACAAATGCTTGGATCACAGCTGAGGCAAGTATTAGCCAAGAGAATACCTTGAATATACTCTTCACAAGAACTCGCAGGAAGGATCTTTGATGGGGTCCCTCCTTCAATTACCTCCACCAGTGGGTGACCCCGGTTTAGGGCCAGTGCCAGCTCCTCTGCAGGTGAAAGGTTTTGAGGGGGGCTCCCACCTCCTGTGGCTTGGTAGCTACTGTTCATTTTAAATTAAATTAAGGTACCATTTCAACAGTATTACTAATTTCACTGAATAATAATATTAATATTAGCCTACTTACCACTCTGCAAAATGTTTTTATGCTTTGTCTTTACCTGTAAAACAGTCCTCTTCACATTATTCCTGCTCAAAGACAAGATAACACAATTTAACGTATTAGTTGGAGCAAATACTTTTACACAGTAAAAATAAATTACAACTGACAAGACTGCTCTACAAATATATAATACTTTTGCCATCAACTGCCCACCATGAGAATCAAACTCACAACCTCCCACACCCCAGACGGTCATCTTTCCCCTGCGCCACAGATCAGTGTTGACATCACTGGTGAAAAACAGACTTAAAAAACTCAACCTCCAGCACTGTTATAGGACTTAACTTACGTATTTAAGCGCTCGGCGATCTTCTGCCACGTCATGTCTATCGCCTTGGTTATCGCAAGTGCGTTGTAGGGTTCCAAAAGCAACTTCTGTTCTGATGTGCTGAAATAATCGGCTCGAATCTTCGACATGATCGTGTTTTCGACAGTCGCTTGTTCAGGGCTTCTTAGGGGCTTCTCAGAACAGAAGTTGCTTTTGGAACCCTACAACGCAGCACTCGACAAGTACTGCAAGTTGTGACATGAGCACCACAGGTGTCAGAAGCAAGAGGCTTTTCTTGATTATGGCATGCTGTCTGAAGCTAATGTGGCAAGTGAATTTCTCCTGTGTGAGATCAATAAAGTCTTATCTCATCGTATCTTATCTTGTCATGTTGTCATGTTGTCTGGTTCAGGTTCATCTTTTGCATGAGAACACGTGACCTATAAGTTAAATAAATAAGTTAAATTTAAAGAAAGAAATTTAAGAAATTAGAAATTAGCTTAATTTAACACACACACACAGTGCCCGTTCTCCTCTATTCATCAGTGGAGAGAGATTGTCTCCTCCTTCAAATACCTGGGAGTCCAAATTATTAAGTGAGTAATCTCATTTGGTCTAACAATACCAGTTGTATATTAAAGGGACAGTGTGTAAGATTTTTACCCGTTAATTACTGAAATTGAAGATACCCATTCAAAAATACATTGTTTTCCAAGCCTTTTCACTTCCATCATGAAATCAAAGTATTCTTTTGGACTTAGATATAGTCACATAAAAGGGGGATCTTCCCCATGCAGAGGCAGCCATTTTGAATACGAGAGCCGCAGAAGGACATTTGGGCTCCGCCTTCGCCTTCGGCAAGGCTCGTGGTTTTGGGTAAACACCACAAGCATGCTGCCGGATCAGACGTCGTAATGGATCTAACATGTGTTTTGGACTAAATTGTTTTACTGGATTTTATTCGCTGGATCCTTAAGGACAAATTGAGAGCAAGTTTATGGTGAAATACAGAGTTTGACCTGTCCAGAGCCTTCAAAGGTAAGCTAACCTTGTTTTGTGCTTTTCCGTATAAAAGCCCCATGTGCTCGGGGAGTGATTGTTTTGCAGGGAAATGAATTGCATAGTCAAAAAGAGGAGACTGTAAGGTTTCATTTGATGTGTAGAGTGTCATGGTACATGATCAGGAATGTGTGTTTTCATGAGAAAACAAAAAACAAAAAATGGGACCGCGTTTTATTATACAGTAGCGGCGCGCGGCTCGTGCGCGGGTACGAGAGCTGTCCGCGTTACGGCGCGCCTGGGTGACCCTCGAGGTCTGCCGTAGCTAAAACAGAAAGTGCAATAGCACCATCCACCTATGCGCCACGAATCCTACACACTGGGGCTTTAAAGAAAGCAAATCAATGCCACTACTTTCTTAGGTGCCACAAAAAAGCAGGTCCATCTGTCCTGATGGCCTTTTACAGGCGTCCGGTGGAGAGTATCCTCACCTCCAACAGGACTGTGTTGTTCAGCAGTAGCAGCAGCAGCAGCGTGGCAGAGAGGAAAGCTCTGCAGAGGGTAGTGAGAGCTGCCGAGAGCTTCTGCTCTGCAGCTGTAATCTGCCCTGCATTGAAGACATTATCAACAGGTGCAGCAGGAAAAAAGCCTACAGCATGATTGAGGACTCCACTCATCCAGCATATGGACTTTTTACAGCTCTTCCATCAGGCAGAAGACTGCGCCACCTACAGGCCAGGACCACCAAACTTTGGAACAGTTTTTACCTTGATGTCTTTAGGCAGATCAATTCTATCAGAGAAAGCACTGACACTAACGCACCTTACAGAATAGCACTGACTTGGGAAGCGCTGTAGAAAATGTGGGCGGGTGCGGGCTGTATTTGATAAGACTGTATTTGATACAATATTTTAAATAATTTATTCATATTATTATTTATGCTGCTGTTGACCAGGAATGCAGTGTTTCGTTTCTGTGTCTTTTTATACTGGAATAACAAATAAATTCTGATTCTGGCCAAGAAAAAAAAAAAAAAATACAGGAGGCAAGTGTATTTCATTTTATTCGTTTTTTAAAAATTAGTTGTACATGTATTCAATGTTTTGTTTCACTACAAAATACACATAGCTCCAACATCAGATTACTTACAGTAAGTTATGTGTAGGCATTGCCCCTGTCACTTTTCTCAGTCATCAATCATCTCTCCTTTGTGTGTGTGTGTGTGTGTGTGTGTGTGTGTGTGTGTGTGTGTGTGTGTGTGTGTGTGTGTGTGTGTGTGTGTGTGTGTGAGAGAGAGCAAAGCTGTCAAAATTGTACGCTACATTGTCCGCACATGTATCTGTTTCTGAACACATGGTTTGCGTTTTCCGGTCCTTTTTGCTGGGGCATATTTGACACCTCTTTTATTTTTTGTCTTTGGTCTGTTGCCCTCTTGCTGCCATTCTACTCCAACCTTGTTGCTATTGTAGTCGAACACCAAGACAGGCTTCCTCCCCCCTGCTTCTGCAGCCACTTCAGCCCCAGGGACTGCTACTACTGCTCCTGCAGCTGAGGCTGCATCTACTGCTGATGCAGGCTTTCGCAGATGTCTCCACTTTGTACTCAGCAATAGTATGTGACAATTTTTCTTTGGCATGAGAACAGGGCCGCAGGCAGCAGAGCAAAGAGGCAAGTGGACAAGCCAGGCTGTGATGCTGCCGCTTCTACTACTACTATTACTACAGCAGTTACAGCTGCTGCCACCGCTGCAATGCCACTGCTGTTGGGCTAGGAATGCCTGCGGCAGTCAGGGCTTGTTTCTGTGAACGGTGCCAAACAAAAGTCAGGTTCCTCTCAAGAAACAGCCTTTGGGCCAGGTTGTAGGTGAAAAAATTGTCACAAGTTACAGTACGTTCACCACCGAGTCCTTCAGTCAGATCCAAGACTACATGCATGGCCGGATTTGTGTTTTTATTGCTGTTGGTGTTTGTAGTCTGCTTTCTACAGTTGAAACCAAAAGTTACACTATATAAAAACACACATATGTCAGACATGATATAAAAATAATCATTTCCATTCTCATGTCAATTAATAAATAATTATTTCTATTTGCTAAATGCCAGAATAAGGAAACCATAAATATTTTAGAACATTTTTTATAACTTTTTACAAAATCAGAAGTTTACATACACTAAGATCACTATGCCTGTAAAAAAAAATTGAGTTAATTAGAGACACACCTGTGGATGTGTTTTAGGGCACATTTAAAACATACTGCTTCTTCGTGAAAAATCATGGGAAAATCAAAAGAAATCAGTCAAGATATAAGGAAGAGAATTGTGGACTTACACAAGTCTGGTTCATCCTTGGGTGCAATTTCCCAATGCCTGAAGGTGCCACGTTTATCTGTTCAGAAAATTATACACAAGTATAAAAATCTTGGGAACATCCAGCCATCAGGGGTGGGACAAAGTCATTGCTGGGAAAGTCCCAAGTAAGTCTAAGTCTTTTGCACTCAAGTCCGAGTGAAGTCCCGAGTCAAGAGTATCCAAGTGCCGAGTCAAGTCCGAAGTCAAAGCTCACAAGTCTCAAGTCGAGTCCAAAGTCCTAGCCTTTTAGTTTCGAGTCATTTCGAGTCCCCTTTACAAAGAAATACAATTTCTACAAATCATATAATGTCTGCAAGATCTGTATTCATTTTACTTTTTTACACCATATCAAATAACATTAGAAAAAAATGAAAGGATCCAGGTGTGAAAAACATGTTATAATATTCACAAAAAGTCTCATGGTTGTATTAGCTCAAAGCGGTGTTTCTACTAAATACTGAACAAAAAGGTCAGAAAACTTATGACAGTGTCTTTGTGCAGCTTCAGGTGCCGAACAAAACTGGACGTTGTGGAAGCTCCGTCTGTAATCTTTGACCCGCACATTCTGCATATTGCCGTTCGTTTTTTGTTGACAACTTCGTAGTTTTTATAACCAAACGAAATCACCTTTGGCATCATTTTGCAAACTGGCGCGTGGATGCTTGTTTCCGCATCATTTGTTGTGCAATTTGCCTTGGATGCGGTCGAATAAAAGCAACGTAGATCTACTGTGATTGGATGTTGTGCAAGTCGCGCGCACATGCTCTTTGCATACATTTTCGCAGATTCACAAGTACGAGTGCGGTCCTTATCGACATACCGGTACTTTTAGGGTTTTTTTTCCATTGGACGTAGCAAGTCATCACAACTCAAAAGGCCTAAGTCCAAGTGAAGTCACAAGTTATTGATATTGAAGTCCAAGTCGAGTTGCAAGTGTTTGTACATTTTGTCGAGTCGAGTCTAAAGTTATCAAATTCGTGACTAGAGTCTGACTCGAGTCGAAGTCACATAACTCGAGTCCACACCTCTGCCAGCCATCGTATCGCTCAGGAAGGAGATGGGTTCTGAGTCCCAAAGATGAACCTATTTTGGTCCAAAATGTCCAGAACAACCCAAGAACAAAAGCAAAAGACCTTGTGAATATGCTGGCTGAAGATGGTAGGAGTGTGTTATTATCCACAGTGAAACGAGTACTGTACATGGAGATGGTCCCCGGGCGCAGTAATGTGCAGCCCACTGCTCCTGATAAGAGGATGGGTTAAATGCAGAGGACAAATTTCTCCAAGCGAGACAATAAAATCTAATCTCTGCCCCGCCGAGACAATCCGCCACATCAAGATGCCGATCCGACATCATGACCAGTGCACAGGTGCGCCCCAAACTGCCCACAATAAAAGGCCACCCTGAAATGTGCTTTATTGGGGGTCTGGGGACTCAGAACCAGTCAGTATCTGGTGTGACCACCATTTGCCTCATGCAGTGCAACACATCTTCTTCGCATAGAGTTTATCAGATTGTCAGTTGTGGCCTGTGGAATGTTGGTCCACTCCTCTTCAAAGGCTGTTATGGACGAAGAACACAGGTGCATTTTATTGATGGCATTTTGAATGCACAGAGATACCGTGATGAGATCCTGAGGCCCATTGTTGTGCCATACATCCATGAACATCACCTCATGTTTCAGCAAGATAATGCACGGCCCCATGTTGCAAGGATCTGTACACAATTCTTGGAAGCTGAAAATGTCCCAGTTCTTGCATGGCCAGCATACTCACCGGACATGTCACCCATTGAGCATGTTTGGGATGTGCTTGACCGGCGTATACGACAGCGTGTACCAGCTCCCACTAATATCCAGCAACTTCGCACAGCCATTGAAGAGGAGTGGACCAACATTCCACAGGCCACAATTGACAATCTGATAAACTCTATGCGAAGAAGATGTGTTGCACTGCATGAGGCAAATGGTGGTCACACCAGATACTGACTGGTTCTGAGTCCCCAGACCCCCAATAAAGAAAAAAAAAATGCACATTTCAGGGTGGCCTTTTATTGTGGGCAGTCTGGGGCGCACCTGTGCACTGGTCATGATGTCGGATCGGCATCTTGATGTGGCGCACCTGTGAGGTGGGGTGGATTGTCTCGGCGGGGCAGAGGTGCTCGCTGTCACACATTTGGACAGATTTGTGAACAATGTTTGAGAGAAATGGTAGTGTTGTGTATCTGGAGTGAATTTTCGATCTTTGGGTCCATCTCAGGAAAAATGGGAGCAAAAACAAAAGTGTTGCGTTTATATTTTTGTTGAGTATATATATATATATATATATATATATATATATATATATATATATATATATATATATATATATATATATATATATTAGGAGCAGTGGGCAGCACACATGTGGGCATGTATTGGTGAAAAGGACATCTTCCACACAAAGCTGCTAGAACCATATCACAAGACCTGGAGTATGGCCACAAGCTTATCTGTGGAGTGGCGTGCAGCTCTGGTGGCGTAGTCGTCAAAGCGGAGAAGATATGAATACATATAAAAGGGACATGGTGGCGTGGAATATGACCCTGCCAGTCTCGGCATCCCCGCGTGATTTGAACACTCCCCCTAGGATAAGGAGTCCCAGGTAAGCCCGCAGAACAATCTCATCCACCACCATCACCACCACCATGAGTTATCACTTTCTGTTGGTTAAATGAGTTTGTAGCCTACAATAAGCCCCATTATGCCATGCTCCCTCCTCTCTTGCTCAGAAACACATCTCAACAAGTGTTCTGGGTAACTTGGGCTACTTTTGTTAATAAGAGCTGGGCGAGCACATCACCCGTGAATGAACAGCAAATGCACTTCCGTTTTCACACATAATTAATAAGTGTGGCACTACTACATAATATTTAAATCTGAGTGGCACTAAAGAGGTGAAGGCCCCCACTTTTTGAATAATTCAAGACTTTGAAGGCACGATGAAGTCTAACCAGTTATTTGGTCTTGCGGTCATTAGTTACCACATAGCAGATTAGCCCTGAGCAAGCTTTCAAACATTTAATACAGTGGTACCTCACCTTACGAAATTAATTCGTTCCAAAAGTGGTTTCGTAATGTGAATTTTTCATAAGTTGAGTAGATATTTCAATGGAAAAAGCCTGATTCGTTCCAAGGCCCCGTTCCAAGTTTCTTTTTTTTAGTGTAACTTTTTTTTATAGTGTAACACTGTGTTCTGCGTCCTGATTGGCTAAGAGACTGTAGACCCAGGACTAAACGTGGACTAAACCAGGTCTAAACAAGGTCTATACCTGGACTGGACCAGGACTAAACCTGGACTGGACACCAGGATTAAAGCGCCGCGTCCGGGTCTATTTCCTGGTTTCGTGCTAGCTCTGCTATTAGCAGCAGCACCGGTGTACCTCACGAGTCACGGCTGAGGCGAGCAGCGACTGCGTGCGTCCCCCACCCAGAAGGGGGAGGGCGGACACGTGTGTGATAGCGCAGCATGACCCGCGGAGCTGCGAGCACGAGACCTGTGCTCAAACCGTGCCTCCTCTAGTCCAGATCTAAACCAGGTCTAAACCAGGATTAAACCACCGCGTGTGGGTCTATTTCCTGGTTTGGTGCTAGCTCTGCCGGTGTACCTCACGAGTCACGGCTGAGGCGAGCAGCGAGGAGGGGAGGAGATGTGCCAGTACGCAGTCCGAGCGCATGAACGAACGCAGGCAAGAGCCACAGTGGTTTAATCCTGGTTTAGATCTGGTTTAGAGGAGGCGCCGGGTCATGCGCGGGGCATCACACACGTGTCCGCGCAGTCTCTCCCCCCTCCCCCTTCACTATTAATACATTTTGTTGAAAATCTATGAAAGTTTGAGTGTTTAAACAGAGACAAATGTGAGAAAAGTTTAAATCCAGTCTGAGAAAAGCGTATAATGTGTGTGGCTGAGCGCGCATTATTTGAATTTTTGAGATTTCGCGTTTCGTAACTTGAATTTTCTTTTGTATCTAGAGACCAAAATTTAACGTGAAGGCGTTTCGTAACTTGGAATTTTCATTTGTTGGGTCTTTCGTAAGGTGAGGTACCACTGTATTAATCATTTCTTAAATCTATGTGGAAAATGAGTGGGAAATTTACTTCTGTAACTAGGGAATGGTTATTGTTGAGCTTCATAATACGCATAGTAACTGCTGCAGTTCCTCAAATAAAAGAATCAACAGAATCATCAGAATCAAAAATGATACAACATAAAATTTATTTAAAATGTTGGGCTATAGTAATTTTTAAAGATGTGTTATTTTGTGTCTATTTTTCATTCATTAAGGAGGAACCACCTCTTCCAGGATTGACCTTTCATTGTTTAGTAATTTTCCCTGTAAGGGCTGTTAGAATATTAAAGTATACAAAAACAAATTGAGTTTATTTAACTTATCTCTGAATAACTGGGAAAGCCTCAAGATGTGAAAAGCTGATGCAAATTGGTATACAATACACTTTGCCCCTATTGACCTAAAGCTGGAAATACAAGCAGTAAATATTTTAAGCCACACATTTGGACAGTAGGTAATGATGCTGTTTTGTAAGCCGGATAAATTGGACCCTCAGGTAAAAAAAAAAAAAAAAAAAATCAGTCCAACATGAATCCAACATTACATGATCTGTTTCAGCAGATTTTATTATTCTGGTGATGATTATTTAGCAGGGCAATAAAATTTACTGAGCTTCACCCAAATTAAATCAAAAGTACAAAAAAAAGACAATAAGTTCAATTATTACATTACATTTTTCACAGCCTGAGTATAGAACCAGCACTAAAGTAAAATGAACTAAAAAAATTAGGACTAAACTAGGAAAACTTCAGTGCAAAAACAAATGATAACCCATCAATAACAACTTGACACGAGGTTGATGTAGATAAAGTAACTCTCAAAAGCTGAAGTCATCTTAAGTCACCAAAAGTTTATAAATAGTTCATTAATAGTAGTAAAATAGTTAAATAATCTGAACATTTTTCCCCACAAACATAAACTGAATTCATTACATAGATGCTGCAAAGCCAACATAAAGATAAAAACACATTTGTTACCAAAATAAATGGACACAATTGATAATAGTGTAAATGTCCTCAGTTGCTTGAAGTGTTAGCAGCCTCCACCAGGGAAGAGAAGATGGAGCCAGGCCTCTGCTGTAACACATGTGGTGTGTCCAGTTCTGCCACCTGCCGAACACAACAAAGAGTGTGACCTCAAACCCTGTGGTAACTGCTGTTTGTAAAAGTGTGTCGACATATACAGTGGATGAAATAAGTATTTGAGTATCTGTTTTTGTAGGTTTGCCCACTGACAAAGAAATGAACAGCCCATCCATCCATTTTCTTCCGCTTATTTGAGGCCGGGTTGTGGGGGCATCAGTCTAAGAAGGAACTCCCAGACTTCCCTCTCCCCGGACACTTCGTCCAGCTCCTCCGGGGGGGACCCCAAGGTGTTCCCAGGCCAGCTGAGATACATAGTCCCTCCAGTGTGTCCTGGGTCTTCCCCGGAGCCTCCTCCCGGTGGAACATCGCAGAACACCTCCTGAGGGTGGTGGAACAGATGCCCGAGCCAGTCTAGAACAGTCTATAATTTTAATGGTAGATTTTTTTTTTTTTTTAAACATTGAGCAATAGAATATCAAAAAGAAAATCCAGAAAATAACTTGAAAGAAAATATATAAACTGATTTGCATTTCATTGAACCCTCTAGCCAAAAAAGACATGGTACTTGGTGGCAAAACCCTTGTTTGCAAGCACAGAGGTCAGAGATTTCTTGTAGTTGATGACCAGGTTTGCGCACATATCAGAAGGAATTTTAGTCCACTCCTCTTTGCAGATCATCTCTAAATCATTAAGGTTTCATGGTTGTCACTTGGTAACTTGGAGCTTCAGCTCCCTCCATAGGTTTTCTATAGGGTGAATGTTGACTAGCTAATCCCGTGTAGTTCTAGGCTGATTTCTCACTGTTCTCATGATCACTGAAACCCCACGAGGTGAGATTTTTTGTGGAGCCCCAGACCGAGGTCAACTGATGGTCATTTTGTATGTAATTGTATAAATGTATGTATTTGCACCAACAGTCTCCTTAAAGGTACACTGTGTAGGATGATGGCGCATTGCAATTCCGGTTCTAGTTACGGCAGACTTCGAGGGTCAAACGGGCGCGACGTAACGCGGACAGCTCGGCGCACCCGGAGGTGGGTTCACCGACAGCCGCGCCCGAACTGCACGCACGCGTGAAGCGCACCGGGCGCTGTGCGCGGGTGGAGGGAATCGGGAACCGGACTGCGGAAGGCGGAGGTCGGTCTGTACTTGGGGGGACGAAGGCGGAATCCGGGGTGCGGGCCCGCGCTGTGACAAAGCCCCAGCCGCGGTAGGTACTATGTCCTTCTTCTTTTCCTCTTAGATGAAGGTGCTTGCTCCTGCGATGTATGTGCGGAGTAAGTGTGATCCGGCAACATGCTTGTCGTTGTTTATCCAAACGCGTACTATCTTGTTGTGTGAAATCCACGGGCCAGTGCTGACAGCTATAAATAAAACGACGAACGCGGAGCCCAAAATACAGTATATCCTTCTGCGGCTCTCGTAATCAAAATGGATGCCTCTACATGGGGAAGATCCCCCCTTTTATGCGACTATATCTAAGTCCAACAGAATACTTTGATTTCATGATGGAAGTGAAAAGGCTTGGAAAACACTGTATTTTTGAATGGGTATTGTGAGATCTATTATTTTATTTCTTTAAGTGTTCTTCATATTCTAGTCTTTTATATTCCTGGGTTTTAAGTGTTACTGTGGGAACCGTCTCACCTCACCACTTGTTTCTCCATATGGTGTATACATCAAGTGTGGCTATTGGTTATAAAAGGCTGTAAACTAACTTGGGGTGTGAGACCCTTGCTGTGGGTTGTATACACAGGGTGCTGTAAACAGCTAATGCTACATTTACTGTGGGGTTGTGTTGTGACAGTTGTTTGCCTCATGAGAAACTTACAAGGTCCCTCCATAGGGGGTGTCATGGGAATTCCTCTGTTTTGATTGGCTGACCTCACTATTGGACACTCTGCATAGTTAAACTATTCTCTGATAGGGTAGCTATTGCTGATGTCATAAATATTCAACAGTGTACTGTATTTAAAGAGAGTCCCTTGCGGTGTGTGTGTGTGATCTGCCCCCACTGGGGAGGTCCCTCTTCAGGTCTCTCTGCTAAGCTGCAACATGGATGGTGAAGATGCCCGATGTCACCATTTCGTTTGTATTCTGCTATTTTTACATTAAAATGCTGAATAACCTCAATTTCGACTAATGCCTTCCTTCAGACCGCCTTCTGACCCATTTTTTTGAAACTGACAGTATCTTCAATTTCGGTAATTAACGGGTAAAAATCTTACACAGTGTACCTTAAACACCAGCTTCTTGCTTATGGTTTTGTCGCCCAGCCTTGTGCAGGTCTACAGTCTTGTCCCTGACATCCTTTGACAGCTCTTTGGTCTTTCCCATGTTGGAGAGCTTGGAGTCTGATTGGCTCATTCTGTGGACAGGGGTCTTTTATACAGGTGACTAGTTAAAACAGGAGTCTAATTCAGGTTGATTAGGAGTGTCTAACTGGTCTGTGGGAGGCAGAACTCTTAATGGTTGTAGGGGATCAAATACTTATTTCACACAATGAAATGCAAATCAATTAATACATTTTCTATAATGTGATTTTCTGGATTTTCTTTTTGATACTGATTGATTTAAAATGTTATAATGTTATAATGTTAAAATAAACCTACCATTAAAATAACACTTTTTTGTCAGTGGGGCAAACCTACAAAATCAGCAAGGGATCAAATACTTATTTCCTCCACTGTATGTGCTATTCATATGGTGCTACCTTTCCCTGGTCCATGACCAGAATACGGTCAGAGGTCAGAACAGTATTGATGCGGTGTGCAATGGTCAACACAGTGCAGTCCTGGAAAGCTTCTTTGATTGTATTCTGGATCAGAGCATCTGTCTCTGCATCAATGGATGCTGTTGCCTCATCCAACACAATAATCTATAATAGTTCAGATGTACAGCACAATTATGTGTAAAACACTACATTTCATCATTTATTTTAAAATAGGCCATGCTAGTGATACAGTTTGGATAATCTTTAAGACAAACCTTTGAATTGCGCAGTAGAGCTCGAGCCATACACAGCAGTTGTCTTTCTCCTACTGAGAAGTTCTCTCCATTTTCCAAAACTGGAGCAAGTAACTTCTCCTCAAGCTGTGAGATCTGTGGAGAAACAAGGTCATTTCATTAATCAGACATCAACAGAATCCATTTCCCTGCTCTGTGCAGAAATCAGTTAAGTTTTGCACTGGTGTTATATAAATATGATACATTCACAATGTGTTCACATTAACACAGGTCCTCTTCTAGACTTACAGCTGAGAAGACCCACCCTCTCTCAGCACTACAACCACAAACGTGGGAAAATGAGTCTTGAATATGTATTGTGTAAATATGGGCTTTAGAAAAGACTGTTTCTGAATAGAAAGCAATAAGCTCAGCTGAACTAAGACCTAGTTTGGGCCAAACCTCTCTGTCAAAGCGTGATCTCCTCAGATCTCAGCAGCTAAGTAGGGCCGGGCCAAGTTAGTACTTAGATGGGAGACCGTTGGGAATTCCAGGTACTGCGGTGGGGTGCCAATGGCAAAAAGCGTAGTTGCGTCCTTTGGCAAGACACGTCACCCACATTCTTCGGCATGAAGATGGATTTGTCTGCCCCGGGGCAGCTGTGGCTACAATAGTAGCTTACCACTGAGTGTGGAGTGAATGAATAATGCACTTTAAAATGCTTTGGGTGTCTTGTAAGGTGCTATATAAATCCAGTGATTAATGAATAATTAATAAAAGAAAAAGAGAGAGAGAAAAGATTGAAATGCGTCAACATACAGATTCTTTTATGTAGGTTTTCTCCAGCGCTGTCCAAATTTCATCATCACTGTAACTGTCAAAAGGGTCCAAATTATATCTGTGGACAAATGCAGGTTTTAAATACAAATATTCTAATTTGTGATTATTTTACATAATCATTCATGGCCTTGGGTTAGATTAGATGAGACAGTTCATGCTTTCTGTTGCCTTAAACAGACTTTGGTGTTTCACCTCCTAACCACTAGATGGTGCCTGGGTTAAGAAGATGTACTTCAGCATATTCTTTAAGGTGTGGCACTCAGGGTGGGCAGGGAGGATGGTGGAATGCCAGTGATCATAAAGCATCTTCATAGCAGTGAGCGTACCCCCACAGGACTGGTATACTCCAGCACAGGTCTGATGAAGCTAAGTTTAAGAACTTCATATGGGAGTAGAGCTCCCAGACAGAGGGCTTGTTATGGAGAGCATAGATTTTGTGCATGCATCCCAGGTTAAATCAGAGGACATTTCTAGTTCAAGAAGTTTGAACATGGAGACTCTTGACCCACTCGCCCCACTCAGCTACAGTCTAGTTTAGTGCCTTTTGCATGAGATGGAGAAGTGTCCCCATAAATCAGTGTGAGATCATCTGCATATTTCACAGGAAAAACTGAAAATGGAAGGCATGTACTGTACATCCATGACAATTCATGCTTATTACAAAGAGTAAAGGAGACAATAATCTGCCCTGGAGTACACCCACTGGAATAAAAAATAATGGTGAAGTCCTGGTGCCCCACACTAGGGTAACTCTTCATTCTGAGCCACAGAGAGTGCAGAATCTGGATCTCTGCCAGACCAGTGCCAAGATTGTCTCAAAAGTCAACAGACAGCATATACATCCATCTTAAGATTATTGTTAAGTGCCTCTGCTGGTGGATATGTATCAGTACTGTGACAGTGGATCTGCTGCTCATTAAACCGGTCCTTATTAGAGCTGTGTCAGAACTAAAGAAGCTACTTAGATGAGTGGAAAAACATATTCAACCTAAAATCAAGTCAGTTAGTTGACATAACTGAACCTTACCTAGACAACTGAGGAATAACTGTAATTTCTGTACTATTGAGGGCACCTGATTATAAGCCGCATCAACTACATTTTAAAATAATTAATTTAATATTAATATTTTTATTAATAAAATAATTTATTTTGTACATATATAGGCCACACCTGTCTATAAGCTGCAGGTGTCCGCGTCTTCAAGAAGTTTTCAAATTCGGAGCATCTGCTTTATTGCCTCTGAAAGCTTTTGTCGTCTTTTTGCATTGAGTCAGATCGTCACGCAGCCAACGTTTCACCATCGACTCATCGACGGTGAGACGTGCAGCAACTCACATGCAGCAGCTCTATTTCCTTCTTCGACAGCCAGATCAATTGCCTTTAACTTAAAAGCTGCATCATATGCATTCTCTGTGCGTTTTCCATGAGGAGGGTGTGTGCATGAAGTGCAAAATAACTGTTCAAAGCAAAATCAAACTAGCATCTTCCTCGTCGCCCGTCGTCTCTTCACCTGTCTGTCTCGCTCCTGCATCCCGTCACTTGGCGCTCTACTGCGCATGTCTCCTGCAGAAAGAGCCACTCTCCTGTCTGGGATCATGTCGGTGTCTGGGATCATGTCAGTGTCTGGGATCATGTCAGTGTCCCTGGGATCATGTCAGTGTCTGGGATCATGTCAGTGTCCCTGGGATCATGCCAGTGTCTGGGATCATGTCCGTGTCTGGGATCATGTCAGTGTCTGGGATCATGTCAGTGTCACTGGGATCATGTCAGTGTCTGGGATCATGTCAGTGTCTGGGATCATGTCATTGTCTGGGATCATGTCAGTGTCTGGGATCATGTCAGTGTCTGGGATCATGTCAGTGTCTGGGATCATGTCCATGTCTGGGATCATGTCAGTGTCTGGGATCATGTCAGTGTCTGGGATCATGTCAGTGTCACTGGGATCATGTCCGTGTCTGGGATCATGTCAGTGTCTGGGATCATGTCATTGTCTGGGATCATGTCAGTGTCTGGGATCATGTCAGTGTCCCTGGGATCATGTCAGTGTCTGGGATCATGTCCGTGTCTGGGATCATGTCCTTTTCTGGGATCATGTCAGTGTCCCTAGGATCATGGCAGTGTCTGGGATCATGTCATTGTCTGGGATCATGTCCGTGTCTGGGATCATGTCAGTGTCCCTGGGATCATGTCAGTGTCCCTGGGATCATGTCAGTGTCGGGGATCATGTCCGTGTCTGGGATCATGTCAGTGTCTGGGATCATGTCCGTGTCTGGGATCATGTCAGTGTCTGGGATCATGTCAGTGTCTGGGATCATGTCAGTGTCCCTGGGATCATGTCAGTGTCTGGGATCATGTCATTGTCCCTGGGATCATGTCCGTGTCTGGGATCATGTCAGTGTCTGTGATCATGTCCGTGTCTGGGATCATGTCAGTGTCCCTGGGATCATGTCAGTGTCTGGGATCATGTCAGTGTCTGGGATCATGTCAGTGTCTGGGATCATGTCAGTGTCCCTGGGATCATGTCAGTGTCTGGGATCATGTCATTGTCCCTGGGATCATGTCCGTGTCTGGGATCATGTCAGTGTCCCTGGGATCATGTCAGTGTCTGGGATCATGTCAGTGTCTGGGATCATGTCATTGTCCCTGGGATCATGTCAGTGTCGGGGATCATGTCAGTGTCTGGGATCATGTCAGTGTCTGGGATCATGTCAGTGTCCCTGGGATCATGTCAGTGTCCCTGGGATCATGTCAGTGTCGGGGATCATGTCAGTGTCTGGGATCATGTCCGTGTCTGGGATCATGTCAGTGTCTGGGATCATGTCAGTGTCTGTGATCATGTCCGTGTCTGGGATCATGTCAGTGTCGGGGATCATGTCCGTGTCTGGGATCATGTCAGTGTCTGGGATCATGTCAGTGTCTGGGATCATGTCAGTGTCCCTGGGATCATGTCAGTGTTGGGGATCATGTCAGTGTCTGGGATCATGTCAGTGTCGGGGATCATGTCCGTGTCTGGGATCATGTCAGTGTCTGGGATCATGTCAGTGTCTGGGATCATGTCAGTGTCTGGGATCATGTCAGTGTCTGGGATCATGTCAGTGTCTGGGATCATGTCAGTGTCGGGGATCATGTCAGTGTCTGGGATCATGTCAGTGTCTGGGATCATGTCAGTGTCTGGGATCATGTCAGTGTCCCTGGGATCATGTCAGTGTCTGGGATCATGTCAGTGTCTGGGATCATGTCAGTGTCTGGGATCATGTCAGTGTCTGGGATCATGTCAGTGTCTGGGATCATGTCAGTGTCCCTGGGATCATGTCAGTGTCTGGGATCATGTCAGTGTCCCTGGGATCATGTCAGTGTCTGGGATCATGTCAGTGTCCCTGGGATCATGTCAGTGTCCCTGGGATCATGTCAGTGTCCCTGGGATCATGTCAGTGTCTGGGATCATGTCAGTGTCCCTGGGATCATGTCAGTGTCTGGGATCATGTCAGTGTCCCTGGGATCATGTCAGTGTCGGGGATCATGTCAGTGTCTGGGATCATGTCAGTGTCTGGGATCATGTCAGTGTCTGGGATCATGTCAGTGTCTGGGATCATGTCAGTGTCTGGGATCATGTCAGTGTCTGGGATCATGTCAGTGTCTGGGATCATGTCCGTGTCTGGGATCATGTCAGTGTCTGGGATCATGTCAGTGTCCCTGGGATCATGTCAGTGTTGGGGATCATGTCAGTGTCTGGGATCATGTCAGTGTCGGGGATCATGTCCGTGTCTGGGATCATGTCAGTGTCTGGGATCATGTCAGTGTCTGGGATCATGTCAGTGTCTGGGATCATGTCCGTGTCTGGGATCATGTCAGTGTCCCTGGGATCATGTCAGTGTCCCTGGGATCATGTCAGTGTCTGGGATCATGTCCGTGTCTGGGATCATGTCAGTGTCTGGGATCATGTCCTTGTCTGGGATCATGTCAGTGTCTGGGATCATGTCAGTGTCCCTGGGATCATGTCAGTGTCGGGGATCATGTCAGTGTCTCGTAGGATTTCAGAAGATTTCTCGTCATTTATACACTCACCTACATTTAACGCATATGAGTCATTAAGATGTATCCCACTCACTAATATTCATTTTGCATCAGAACTTAATTTATCACATGGTAATACACTGTTGTGCAGTCAACAGCGCAAGCAATTTCATGTTAACCGCACAGAGAGTGGTGCTTTCTGCACTCAGGCTGTGCACACACATCCGCTGTGTTCATAAACAAATAATCCATCCATATATTAGCCGCATCATTGTATAAGCCGCAGGGTTCAAAGTGTGAGAAAAAAGCGGCTTATAGTCCGGAAATTACGTTACACTGAAATGAAATAAATGTGTGTCTAATACCTGACAGTGCCAATAAAGAGAACTGGGTCTTGAGGGATGACAGCAAGTTTGCTGCGCAGATCATGCAGACCGATGGTGGCTATGTCCACTCCATCAATCAGGATGGATCCTTCTGTGGGCTCCACCAGACGGAACACAGCTACGACCAAAGATGACTTTCCTGTCCATGTTAGAGTTTATTTTAAACACAAAGGCAACAGCACTCAACAAAGACTGTACATTTTGACCAACCTGACCCTGTTCTTCCCACAATACCAAGCTTTTCTCCACCTCTGATGGACAGGTCCAACCCATTTAGGACAATTGGCGTGTTTTCTCTGTATCTCATCTTATAGTTCTGGAAAGTGATGCCACCATTCATTGGCCACTTTAGGGGAATTTGAGCATTTTCCACTCGTCTGGGAGACTCAGATGTACTATCCTGTTTAAGTGTGGACACTTATTAGAAGTTCATAATAAAATAATGTTGTCCATATTAAAATAATAACAATCTGCTGAATACTTTAATGTATTCTTGAAGACGCTCCACTGAAGTGAACCTCGCCTCCACCTCTGTTGACATTCTCACAACAAACTGAACCATTAATGTCAGCTAGACAGATATAAAAACATATTGGCAGCTGGAAGCATTAAAAAAAATATATATATGACAGTTACATTGTGTACCTGTGAAGTGTATGACATGGCCAGTCCTTTCAGAGATGGTGATATAAGGCTGTTACTACTGAAAATAACAAACAATGATACTAATAAGCTCATGATGGCAGACAATGAATCCAGACAGAATGACAGACATCTTGATGCAGAATTAAACAGATAAATGTTGTTCGAGTTCACATCTGTAAGCACCTTAAACCTATAACAAGGGAAACAAGTACAAAAATTAGAAACAAGAATAAGCCAGGACAATAAGCCTGTATTGTTATTGTAATTGTACATTTCTAACTGGCTGTCTTTCGTGTTGTAGGCATGGATTGTGCTCAGGCCTTGCAGTGCTGAAGTGGTCAATGAAATACAGGGTGAGCGACTTATATTCTCTATTTCCTTCATCTGTCGAATACCTCCTCGGAAGATACTGGAAAAGAAATAAACATTGGAGAATGTGTGGTGTTTTGTCATGACATATATTCCTACCTTCCTATATATTTAGGTCCGAGTACCAGTAGCTGGCGAAGGACCTATTAGTACCACAAAGTGATGCTACTAGTGGCTGGGAAGTGTTTTGTATGTTGTCATCATTGTTCTTGTATCGGAATATTCTTCTTTTTTTCTTATTATTAGCCCTGAGTGCCAGCAGCTGGCGAAGGGGCTATTAGTATTGCAAAAGAATGCTAATAGTGGCCGGAAAGTGAACTGACGCCAAGCAATGTGCCCGCAATGACCAGGGACCCTGGCCATGATGTAGCATGGGCAAGACGTTTCAGAAAATGTTTGTTACCAAAAAAAAAGCGGAACATTGTTCTTGTAATATTATTCTTTAGGCCTGAGTGCTAGAAGTTGGCTAAGGGCCGATTTCTATGGCAAAGCGATGCTACTAGTGACCAGGAAGTGAAATGACGTAAAGTGAGTGTGGGTGCCCAATGTGGGCGGAAGTACCTGATGTGGGCTCTGTGTGTACTGCACATGCGCACAATGACGTATAATGACGTATCAGGAAACAAGACATACGTATCAGGAAGAAGGAGGGTTTTCCTGGCCTATTCGGGCACTGTCGTGAAACTCGTACAACAATACGAACAGAGACGTATTTTGACAGGGTTAGGGTTAGGTTAGGGGGTTAGGGTTAGGGGGTTAGGGTTAAGGTTAGGGTTAGTGTTAGGGTTAGGCGTAAACCAACTGCAAGGGATGAGTCGGGCACTGTCGTGAAACCCGTACAATACACAAACTGCACATGTGCGAACACAGAGCCCACATCAGGTACTTCCACCCACATTGGGTACCGACAGTGAGTTGCCCGTAGTGACCAGAGACATCCACACCACCAGGGGTCACCATATTCGATTAAACTTGACTCAGCATTTTTTTACTTTTACGGACTCCTCCAAGGGCGTTCACCCAAACAGGCTCAAATTTGGTATTTATCTTTAATTTAATTTGGTATTTATTTCAAGGGGTGGGACATCAAAAGTTATCCAAATTTTTGACACACATCTTACAGTCTCTGAGCAGTGAAGTGACAAATATTGCCCAGAATTTTGGAATTTTTTATTTTTTACAAATCGCTTCCATTTGCACAAAGTCAAACACAAGATGTCAGTGAAATCTGAATCAGTTGTCAAACTCCCTGCCCTAAAGCGATTTCATGTGAAAGGTTTGAATTTTAAGGCCCCCCTACAGATTAAAACAAAAAATTTATATGGGAGGGGGAAAAAAATGTTTTTCAAATATTTCTGAAATTTTGCACAAAATTCCATTTTGCCATCTCTATCCAAAAAGAGGTGGATGTCTGGATGAATGAGGTAGAGATGGCTGGGTTGAGACTCAGGGTGGGGGCTCCGTCTGAATCATCAAATGGCCAAGCCGGAATGGGAGCCCCCTCTTTTTGGAGATGTCTTATGGCTGAAAGACAATCAAGATAGGGGGTGGGAGGGAAGGCTCATCTTAGCCGAGACAAACTGGGATGATGGGATAAGCAGCTACAAATAGCTTCCGAGAAATTAGAGGTGTGGTTATGGTGAGCTGTTGTTCGCTGATGAGGAGAGGGCGGTTGAGGTGTGGTCCTGTTCCTGAATCTCAATTAATCATATTAACTCCACTTATGGTAAAATCACCAAATCACACAAATGTTGGCCGATTTCACTCAAACTTAAATCATGGGTGCACACCCTCTCCCTGAACAGATTGATGTAAGAAAATAAAAAATGGGTGCAAGAGTGCCCCCAGGCAATTTGTATGGGCCAATAACATTTTATTTGTCATAGACATACAAAATTTGGGACATACTTTGGGACATACAGTATATTTGTGACATGCTCTCGATCAATAAAGTCAATGATGCCCACACCACAGCTCACATTGTGTTGCCATGGCAACAAACCAAAAGTCTATCCTCGCCAGTGGGGCGTCCTTAAACAAAATTTGGCAAACCACGCCTATTTACAAACCGGAAGTCCACCATCTTGGATTTAAACATAAAAAACAAACACATAAAAAGGTTAAGGTTAGGGTTAGGTTAAGGGCTAAGGGTTGGGGCTACGGTTATGGTTACGGTTACAGTTAGGGCTGGGGTTAGAGTTGTTATCACTGCAAAGCATCATCTCTTGTGAACTTTTGTTTTGTGATTTAAAACATAATTCATACAATCAATAATGAATACATTAGCACTGTAAAAAAGTGTAGTGTTTTAACGTGAGAATATACAGAGGCTGGCGTCACAGGAGCAGCTCTGCTGCCTCTGATGTAAACTGAAGCTTTTCAAGTACGCGTGTATGCAGCTCTGTCTACGTTACGTGTCACTGACGCTCCTGGTGTAAATTCCAGGTAAGCTAGTATTATGCTGCCAGAACACCCCTGCAGGGAGTCTTCAATGAATTACCCTCACATGCCAGGTGACACCTGTCATCTGACGCTTGAGAGATCTGGTCATTAGATGCAAGTATGTGTCTAATGTAAAATATGACTTGAAAGTAGGCTATAACATATTTGACATTTCTACATATTTGAACATCTGACATAACAAGAGGATTAAGTATTGTTGTTACTTTTAGCAATAATAATAATAATTTAAAAAAATAAAATAATAATTATTGGACTTTCCTAATTGGAATTTCCATGCGTGCATGTTTTTACTTTGAGCCCTAACCCAGAGGCGGTAGTGCCACTCAGGAAAGTCTTCACGCCCGCCTCACGCTGCTTCTGATTGGTCAACTTTAGAGTCAATCTCTTTTTTAGCCAATCACTGTCCCTACTCCCTTGCCTTGGTCTTGTTTACGTTCCAAAATAAAGGACCTCGAGCAAGAGAGCGCAGTCTGATCTGTCACCGCTGCTGAGACTCATGGTAAAATAACAAACCCCCTTACAGTAACTATAACAGCGTTACACAGGAAAGATTAATTCCTTAGCGTTACTGGTAAACCAACAATGGATGTTGTTAGATTTGCTGCTGCTCCAGAAAAGAGGTAATACGGAGAGGGGCAGATCCACATGAATGAGCTCAAGTCAATATGAGGGCTGAAATTCCGTGGTAGGGCAGATTAAAGATGAAAAAGTATACAGCTTTAACCAAGTATTAATTATATTAAGTGGCTTTAGTGATGTTTCAGTCTAGACTTATTTTTTTTAAATGTGGGACTACTTTTTTGTGCGTAGAATTCGGCAGCATGTCTCTTCCCTGCCTCTCGGTCCTGTTATTATGTAAGTACGTACAATTAATAAGCACATTATGATTAATAAGCACATCATGACCACCTTCTACCGAGGCACCATTGAGAGCGTCCTGACCAGCCGCATCACTGTGTGGTACGGGAGCTGCACTGAACAGAACAGGAAAGCCCTGCAGCGCAGAGTGAATGCAGCTGGGAGGATCGCTGGTGTCTCTCTCCCCTCCCTCCTAGACATTTTTAACACCCGGCTCACCCGCAGAGCGTCCAGCATTGTGGGTGACCCGAGCCACCCCGCACACAGCCTGCTCAGCCTCCTGCCCTCGGGGAGAAGGTACCGGAGTCTCCGGGCCCACTCCACCAGGCTTTCAAACAGCTTCATCCACCAGGCTGTCAAACAGCTTCATCCACCAGTCAGGAGGCTGAACTCACACCCGAACTCCCACCTTACCCATCTCCCACCCCCCACCCCCCATATTGGCATAACCTGTATTCCATAAAAGACATATCACTCTAGACACTTTAAAAAACTGCTGCTAAGGACTACTGTTGCACTGTTGCACATTTACATTTACTACTGGATTTTACTCCTGTTGCACTGTTGTTTACTACTGTTATTGCACATTTACATTTACTACTGGATTTTACTCCTGTTGCACTGTTGTTTACTACTGTTATTGCATACTTACATTTACTACTGGAATTTTTAGTACTGTTGTTTACTCCTGTTATTGATTTTTACCCCCGTTGCACTGCTGTTTACTACTGTTATTGCACATTTACTACTGGAATTTTTAGTACTGTTGTTTACTCCTGTTGCACTAGAATTACTACTGTTGCACACTTATTTTTATTTATCTTAACTCCAATGCACATTCTACTGCACATGACCAATTCACTGCTGTATCTTCCATTGCACATTTTGATGCACACTGCACACTTTGGAAATCTGTATATAGTATATAGTATAGGTATAGTATAGGTATAGTATATAGTATAGGTTATTTGTTATTTATTATGTTGCACTGTTTTAAGATTTTAGACTTTAGACCGTAGACTTTAGTTTTAACTTAGATCTCTGTCTTAGATAGTTTTTGTTGTGTTTTGTCTTCATATTGTATTTTGTACACTGTCTTTTTGCACTTGGCCAGAGAGAAACGAAATTTCGATTCACTGTATGTTGAACACATATGGCAGAATTGACAATAAAGCTGACTTTGAACTTTGAACTTTGAACTTTGAACAAATATAATCTTTTGGAGGCGGGTCATCTACAGGTGAATACACAAAATTAATATGCATGTAATTCATACGCTTTCAGTGATTTCACTGTTCCTTCATTTAGCATGTTTGTCTCAAAGTGGACCAGAATATTGATTCTGTGAACAGACTTTCTGATGGGTAGCTGTGTCTTAAAGGGATAGTGCGTTTTTTAAAATGTGAATCAGTATGGCATCCCCTTCAGCAGTGTCGTCCATTAACACTGACTTACTGCTGACTATGTCCTGTGAGTCAAGTCCTGCCCGGTTCTGGAGCTGACAAAAGTAGTTCCGGAAAATTAGCGGGGACATTTAATAAAGCTTCTTCTTCCTTCTTCTCAAAACAATATTTGTCCAAAAAGTGATATATTTGTGTCACAAACAATTGCCCACAAAAAGTCAGCAGTCTAAATCGCTTGGTGCTATTTTTTGTCGATTCGTATCACTACGCACCTATTAGTATTATTAGCCTGTTCACTTGTAAGTGGATGTTTACAAGTGAACAGGCTAATAATACTAATAGGCGAAGTAAAACAAGCTTTATTAAATGTCCCAGCTAACTTGCCGGAACTACTTTTGTCAGCTCCAGAACCGGGCAGGACTTGGCTCACAGGACGTGGTCAGCGGTGTAAGAGCCATTTCGTACATTTTGTGTTTGGGAGCCATTTTGGTACTTATGTAGGTAGTGTGGATAAGAAGCCGCGGTCTGGTGGCCAGGAGGATACCCCGAGACCATAGAGTATCGGATGAGCCGAGATGACGGGGTATTAGGACGTTCTGGACCACAGAAGCTACACAGTCTTTTGACCGTCACATAACAACGTGGGACGTCACGTAACAAGGAGGTCACGTGAAATGTCACGTAGGGACGTCAGGAAGGACGTTAAGTAGCACATGAGGACGTCATGAGGTCGTCATGTAACGCCGCGTAATAGTCACATAAGAGTGTAACATCGGACGTCTCCCGGGTGACAGACGGGATACGCACCGCTACAAGGCACATATGGACAGCAAGGAAGAACCTCGAATAGCATCGTCAACAACGCAACATAGGGTGAGTCCTGTCGGGAGCCAAGAAGTACAAGGAAGCCCGGTCTCCCAGTGACAGGCAGGAGCTCACCACTATACGACACGCAAAGACGTCAAGAAGGACATCACAACACATACAGAGCCTTACACAACACGCATAGGAAAACCACAAGCCTCAGAAATTCATCTTTCCATCTCCCTCTTTATTCACCTTATTTGTATCCACTCTGTATGACCTTCACTTTAGTAAAGATAGAAAAGACAAACCTTTTGATTCAAGACTCTTTACATTACGTGACGCGTCGGAAAGAAACTTCAAGAAACACCGAGGCCGAGGCTAGTGAGGCGGTTCACACTTTAAGACTAAGCTTTAAGTCAAAAGACTAAGCTTTAAGTAAAAAGACTAATAAGCAACTTTAAGTCAAAAGACTAAGCTTTAAGACACATCCAATAACTCCTTTCCCGAGTGTCGACGAAAGTTAGGAAGAGTTAGAAGCTGTGAGGAATTCGAGGAATTGTCACAGTTATGTGGTTGTTAGTGAGCCACATGATGTGGTCGTTAGTGGGAAACATGATGTCAAAAGAAAGAGGCGGTGCACCGTCTAACCAAATGGAGGCTGTCGAGAAGAAAATAAAGACGCTGAAGGCTGAACGGGAATGGACCGCAAATGCTAGTGAAGAAAATGCCATTGGATTTTTAGGGCTAACTCAGTTACAAGTCGCTCATCTCAACGTTCCACTATTAGTTCAGTGCGGTCAAAAGCCAGAGTAGAACGTGAAGCTCTGTTAGCAAGCCAAGCGGCTATGATACAGAGGCAAGAGCTTGAGCAAGAAGAAAGACGCTTGCGACAAGAATTTGAGGAAAAAGAGGCGTATTTGAGAGCTAAAAAGGAGCGGTTGCAGATGGAAGCTGCCATTGCAGTCGCGAATGCCAAATTAAGAGCTTACGACCAGCATAAAGATGCTCGGAAGTCAAGAGCTGCATCAAAGCATACGACTGGTGGAAATGAAAGGTTCACCAACTATAGCAGCGACCATGTTGAAATTGAAAGGCCTTTGCAAGATGTCGGGTCTAAAGCTGCTGCGCCAACTGTCTCAGAGGCGCAGCCAAGCGTCCCTTCAGTCAGAAGAAAATCTCCAACAAGGCAAAGGCAAAGCCCATTGTTCAAAAATGCTGAGTACGCCACCTCAGCCACCAATAAACATGCAAACGCAGAAAAGAAAGCCAACTTAGGAAAAGATGAGGTCAAAAGAAGCAGTTTCGCTGTGACTGTGACTGCTGCTGATAAAAACGCCGGTAAAGATAAGAGATAAGATAAGATAAGACTTTATTGATCTCACACAGGAGAAATTTACTCGCCACAGTAGCTCCAGGACAATTGGACAGTTGGACAGGAGGGAAAAAGTGCATGCAGGCAGGGAGGGGATAAAGTAAGTAATAAA
Source organism: Paratrypauchen microcephalus (assembly GCA_036785185.1). Lineage (NCBI taxonomy): Eukaryota > Metazoa > Chordata > Actinopteri > Gobiiformes > Gobiidae > Paratrypauchen > Paratrypauchen microcephalus. Next base: position 329,506 of record JAVJIX010000084.1, on the reverse strand, counting down.
TAGTGCAAATAGTAATATGTAATAATAATAATAATAATGGAAAATAGTAATAATGATAATAGTAACAACAAGCATCAACATGAAAAGGAGGATATTGCATGTCTGGCCTATATGTTAGAATTATACAGTCTGATGGCGGTGGGGATGAAGGATCTGCGGTAGCGCTCCTTCTTGCACTGGGGGTGCCTCAGTCGGCTGCTAAAGGAGCTGCTCAGCTCCTCAATAGTCCGGTGCAGAGGGTGAGAGGTGTCGTCCTTAATGGACATGAATTTGGCCAGTACCCTCCTCTCAGCCACCTCCTCTACACGGTCCAGAGGACAGCCCAGGACAGAGCTGGCCCTCTTACCCAGCTTATTCAGTCTTTTTCTGTCCCGTTCTGTGCTGCTCGGGGCCCAGCAGACGACAGCGTAGAGGAGAGCAGAGGCCACCACAGAGTCATAAAAAGTCTTGAGCAGAGGCCTGCTCACTCCAAAGGAACTCAGTCTCCTCAGGAGGTGGAGGCGACTTTGGCCCTTCTTGTACAGGGCGTCAGTGTTGTGGGACCAGTCCAGTTTATTGTTGAGGTGAACACCCAGGTACTTGAAACTGTCCACAGTCTCTATGTCCTGCCCCTGGATGTTCACCGGTGAGTGAGGTAGTGGTCTCCTCCTGAAGTCGATCACCAGCTCCTTTGTCTTACTAGTGTTAAGGCACAGGTGGTTGCGCCCACACCAGTCCACAAAGTCACTGATGACCGAGCGGTACTCCAGCTCGTTCCCCTCTGACACACAGCCCACAATGGCCGAGTCGTCGGAGAACTTCTGGAGATGGCAGCTGTCCGTGTTGTATGTGAAGTCCGAGGTGTATATGGTGAAGAGGAAGGGTGAGAGGACAGTCCCCTGGGGGCTCCCCGTGCTGCATACTACCACCTCTGACCCACAGCCGCGCAGCCGCACGTACTGTGGACGGTCAGTGAGGTAGTCGATGGTCCAGGCAGCGAGATGTCCATCCACTCCCGCGTCCTCCAGCTTCCCCGCAGCAGCGCCGGCCTGGTGGTGTTGAAGGCGCTGGAGAAGTCAAAGAACATGACTCTCACAGCACTCCCGGCGGTCTCAAGGTGGGTGAGCGCCCGCTGCAGAAAGTAGATGACGGCGTCCTCTACTCCTACGTTTGGCTTGTAGGCAAACTGCAGCGGGTCCAGGGTGGGGCTCACCACAGAGCGGAGCTGGCTGAGGATCACCCTCTCCATGGTCTTCATGAGGTGGGAGGTCAAGGCGACTGGTCTGTAGTGGCCGGTTCCCCTGGCGTTTGTTGTTTTGGGAACCGGGACCACGCAGGAGGTCTTCCACAGGACGGGGACCTTCTCCAGGCTGAGGCTCAGATTGAACATGTAGCAGAGAACCTCACAGAGCTGGTCTGCACAGGTTCTCAGCAGCCTGGGGCAGATACCATCGGGTCCTGCGGATTTCCTCTGCCTGAGTCGTCTGAGCTCCCTCCTCACCTCGTCCGGTGTGATGGAGAGGGGGGAGAGGGGGGACTGGGGTGGACTGCAGGGGCTGGTGGAGGTGGGGGGTGGAGGGGGCTGGTGCTGGGTTGAGTCCGTGTGAGGGGGAAGGGGGTATGCCTACTGGCCCGGGGAGTTGTGAAGAGGAGGGGGGGAGTCGGCAGAGGGGGTTGAAGTAACAGTTTAATTCATCCGTCCATCGCTGATCACCATCAGCTGTCCCTCTGCCACTCTGTCCAAAACCAGACATGTTCCTCAGTCCTCTCCACACGCCCCGTGCATTGTTTTGGGCCAGCTGCTCCTCCATCCTCCTCCCATAGTCCTTCTTGGCCCGTCGGATCCTCCACTGAAGCTCTCTCTGGACCCTTTTCTGCTCCTCTCTGTCCCCTGAGCTGAAAGCCCTTTTCTTCTGGTTCAGGAGGGCTTTAAGCTCAGGGGTGACCCAGGGGTGGTTGTTGGGGAAACACCGTACCCTCCTGGTTGGCACAGTGTTCTCCACGCAGAAGTTGATATAGTCTGTGATGCAATGGGTCAGGCCGTTGATGTCGTCTCCATGAGAGTCAGTGAAAATGTCCCAGTCAGTGTTCTGGAAACAGTCTCTCAGACTCTCACAGGCCTCCTGAGTCCAAAGCTTCACAGACCGCTTCCGCACAGGTTCTTTCCGCACCCTGGGTGTGTATTGCGGGAGCAGGTAGACCAGACAGTGATCCGAGCGGCCGAGCGGGGGGAGGGGGGCGGAGGTGTAAGCGTCTTTGATATTGGCGTAAAACAAGTCCAGAGTCTTGTTGTCTCTCGTGGGGAAAGTGACGTATTGGGTGAGTCTGGGGAGAGTAGTGGAGAGAGATGTATGATTAAAACTCCCAGTGATCAGAAATGAGGCGCGCGGGTGACGTATCATCATATCATTAACGACGCTGTGGAGCTGTTCGCATGCTGCCGCACCATCCGCCGATGGAGGAATATACACACAGAACACAATAATGTGTGCAATTTCTCTGGGCAGATAATACGGCCGCATACCCACAGCGAGCAGTTCAATGTCCCGGGTGCACAGCTGATGTTTCACGTGTACATTCCCGGGGTGGCACCAGCGTTCGTTAACGAAGAAGATAAGTCCTCCTCCTCGTGTCTTCCCGCTCCCCGACACGGTCCGGTCCGCGCGCCTCAAAGTAAATCCGTCCAGCGAGATTACATTGTCCGGTATATTCCCATTTAGCCATGTTTCAGAAAAACACATCAGACTGCAGTCCCGGAATTGTCTCTGATGTCGGGCCAGCGCGACAAGCTCCTCCACCTTGTTGTTAAGCGAACGCAGGTTCCCCGTTATCACCTTGGGTAGTCCGTTCGGTGAATACGGCCTCCGGTTCCGGCGTCCGCCCCTGCAGCCTCTCCTCTTTCTCCGTATCTCCGCTGGGACCTCCGGTTTCCCCGTGTGGAGTAGAGAAGGGCCCCGTAGATCCAGGAGCTTGTCACGCGTGTATGTAATCCTGTGCATGGCTGAAGGTGAATCCCGTATCTCCTGGCGCAGATCCATTAAAAGTCCAAAAACACTACAGCTAACAGTATAGCTGTAGTGAGAGTAGGCTTCCCAGGTGCGCGACTGCGCCCTGTTTCACCTACTCTAAAGAAAAAGCAAGAAAAACGACTATATACAAGTAAAAAGAGGAAAAAAAGAAAAGTAGGGACGGAGCTACACCTGCACGCAGCTGGCCTCACCAGCGCCATCTTGTTTACTTCTACTACTACTTGTTTAAAGACCAATTTGAGAAGAAAGCACCAGCAGTAAAGTCAGCCAATGCCTTCCAAAGTCCCTGCCTATACTGTAAGGGGAAGCATGAGCTGAACGTGTGCAACAAGATTAAAGAGCGGCCTTTGCAGAAGAGAACCAACTTCCTGAGATCTCAAGAGCTCTGTTTTAGCTGTCTTAGGCCAGGGCACATGTCTAAGGTCTGTAAAGAAAAGAGCTCTTGCCCTGACTGTTCCTATAGGCATCCTGCTATTTTGCACGTCATAAAGCATTCATTCATTCATTCACCGGAGGAGTCCAAAGCAGATGACAGCTCAACAGGTACGGCTGTTGAACGTGGTGCTCTCGTACTTGCAGGGTGTAGAAGCGGTGAACAAACCGGGGCCGGGAATGAAGACATTCCAAAGAAGCTACAACAGGCATGGCAGAAGGAGCCAGAAGACCTTGACAAGCTGTCAGATCTCAGCGTGAGTAAATGTTTTAAATCCAACACATTCGGGCCCACAAAGAGCGCACAAATCCATAATTTCTCAAACGTCAAAGTCAAGATGGATATGGGGTTGTGTCGTACCTCTTATTGAAGAACGAGCGTGAGGAGAAACATGTCTGCCTTTTGATGGAGAAGTCCCAGGTCGCTCCTCTTAAGCAGGTTACAATCCCTAGGATGGAATTGTCAGCTGCAGTGATCTCAGTCAAGATTGACCGGATGTTGAAGGAAGAACTTCAGCTTCCCCTGAAGGATTTGGTCTTCTGGACGAATAGCACGACGCTTTTCGTTTAAAGACATTTGTGGCGGGCCGTGTTTCCTTTGTCAGAGGGGCTGTTACAGGAGCTCAGTGGATCTCGAGAGTTGACACCTCTTGGGGTCCAGCCGATCTCGCCTTGGGAGGGATTGAAGATTGAGAGCTTCATGTCATGTAAGATCTGGTTTCACAAGGCTAAGGAGCCATGGGAGACAATCAACGGCCAAAACAACGGACCGCATGCCCTAGGTTGGGTAGTCAACGGGCCTGTCAGCGGATGCCAAGAGAAAGAATTCGATGACGCCGAAAAACAGAACTTCGTTAATCGCATCTCTGTGACGACCATAGAAGACATGCATTACGAAGCAGATTTTCCAGAACGCCGGTGTGAGGACAAGCAAGGGGCATCTCAACACGACAAGCAGTTTGTGCGCGCTGTGGCCACATTGGCACATCTTTCGGATGGCCATTGCTGCATTGAGCTACCTCTGAGGGATGTCTGCATGGAGATGCCAGGCAACCAAGGTATAGCCGAGCAGAGACCCAACTCCTTGAAGAGGAAGCTCATCAGGATTTCAGACCTCTTTCAGAAGTGCAAAGATTTGATGACCAAAATCCTAGGGAAAGGATACGCTACAGGAGTCCCGGATGAACAGCTGAGCCGAAGAGTATGGTACATACCGCACTACCGGGTGTACCATCAAAGAAAGAGAAAGAAAGAGAAAAGTTTAGAGTAGCGGGGCGTCTGAACAGATCAGCGACGCCTGGGGGAAGCCAAGCCTCCCGCCCTACTCAGTAAACAACACAGAACAACCCACCTTATTCTTCACCACATCCACCTGGAAACAGGACATGGCGGCAGAAATCATATTCTGGCAAGGTTAAGACAACAGTATTGGATACCTAAAGCAAACGCCGCAGCAAGAACCATGATTGCAGAGTGCAACCACTGTAAAAGGCTGCATGACAAAGCTGGAGAGCAGAAGATGGCAGATTTGCCGCAAGATCGTCTGCTCCCCGACAAACCGCCTTTTACCAACACAGGCATGGATTATTTTGGTCCCTTTGAGATCCAAAGAGGACGCGTCAAGGTCAAACGTTATGGTGTGCTCTTCACGTGCTTGACAGTGCGAGCAGTGCATATAGAAGTCGCATATTCCCTTGACACAGATTCGTGTATTAATGCTCCACGTCGCTTTCAAGCCAGGCGTGGCCAAGTGTCCGTCATTTGTTCCGACAATGGCACAAACTTAGTCGGTGCAGAGAGAGAGCTAAGACAGGCGTTGAAAGAACTGGACCAGTCGCGCATCAATGAAGTCATGATGCGGAAGGGAGTGCAGTGGTTATTCAGCCCACCCGCTGCGTCCTACCACGGCGGCATCTGGGAAAGTCAAATTCGTACCATTAGAAAGGTACTGAATGCTGTTGGGAGACAACAAGCGTTGAATGATGAGGGGCTACAGACCTTCCTGTGTGAAGTCGAAAGCATCATCAATGGAAGGCCTATTACCACGAACACAGACGATCCCAGCGACCTAGAACCACTGACCCCAAATCATTTACTCATAATGAACGCTGCGTAATAGTCACGTAATAGTCACGTAAGAGTGTAACATCGGACGTCTCCCGGGTGACAGACGGGATACGCACTGCTACAAGGCACATATGGACAGCAAGGAAGAACCTCGAATAGCATCGTCAACAACGCAACATAGGGTGAGTCCTGTCGGGAGCCCAGAAGTACAAGGAAGCCCGGTCTCCCAGTGACAGGCAGGAGCTCACCACTATACGACACACAAAGACGTCAAGAAGGACATCACAACACATACAGAGCCTTACACAACACGCATAGGAAAACCACAAGCCTCAGAAATTCATCTTTCCATTTCCCTCTTTATTCACCTTATTTGTATCCACTCTGTATGACCTTCACTTTAGTAAAGATAGAAAAGATAACAGTAGAAGTTCAATTTGTCAACTGGACCAAGTTTGTTTGGTTGAAAACGTTTCGCGAAACGTTTTCAACCAAACAAACTTGGTCCAGTTGACAAATTGAACTTCTACTGTTATCATGGATTCTACCTGGACGACTGAGGGACTTTTCACGCATCTAAAGATAGAAAAGACAAACCTTTTGATTCAAGACTCTTTATTTACATTACGTGACGCGTCGGAAAGAAACTTCAAGAAACACAGAGGCCGAGGCTAGTGAGGCGGTTCGCCGCACTCACAAGCGGTAAGTCAGTGTTAATGGACGACACTGCTGAAGAGGACACCATACAGCTTCACATAAAAAAAAACACACACACACACACAAAAAACGCAGTATCCCTTTAAGTGAAAATAAAACTAGAAAAGTACTGTCAACAGAGATCTTTGGCTTACCTCAGCACACAGACATACTCACGCCACTCCAAAGAGCAGAAATAAGTCCAATGTAAGTCCAATTGGAATCTTTCAATAGTCTGATGTCTGTCCATTTTGTAAACATCTTTGAAACTACCACAGTGGCAACATGGCCCCCGCCCACTCAGTGCGCTCTCTTGGACTAGTCCATTCTAACATGAAAGGTGTTTTGTGAGTTAAAATTGATTTGACAATCAGATACTATTTTGATATTGTTTTCCTTTTTAAAAGTAAAATATTCTCATTTAATATCATAGTAAGAGAAAATCAAATTGCTCTGAGGCCTCGGACATTAATGGCACTGAGAGCAATTGGTTGGGGGCCTCTCCAGGTTTGGGGGGCCCTAGGTGATCGCCTACTGTTGCCTAAATGTAGTGCTGCCTCTGCATGGTGTCTAGGGAGGAGACTGTACACAGGTAGTGTAACAGACTGAAGCACCTGTAGTTCATCACACTCAAGGCATTTCTCATAGTAAAACAAGTAATTGTATTAATAAAAAATAGAACTTACATCAGGGTGACTGCAAACAAGACTCCAAAAGCCAGTACACCCAAGAGCATCAATGGAAAAATGGAGGCAACAACAATGAAGGTAAAGATGACATAAAGACAGTACTGAATAAAAGGATCAATGTGCGCTGGAAGCATCGTATCCACTTCTTCTTGGTCTTTGGCAAAGCGATTCAGAATACGTCCAGTTGGTGTTGTTTCAAAGAAACTCATGGGACAAGACAGGACCTATGACAGGAAAATAAGATTACAACCAACCTACCTAAACTACCTAACTACAGTTGTAAAATACTTACATTTCTGAACATTTTGTCATGATACTTGCATGCAGCATTAATTGTTATGCCTGTGTAGGCAAAGCACTTTAAAAGGGCTAGTCCTAGCATGACAACAACAATTAAACCATAAATCATTTGATAAAAGTGAAGCTGAGGGTTTTCGGTGATGTTGCCAGAGTTTGAAGTGGTCCCATTGGACTGTCAAAAGAAGAGAAACAGAATTATGCTAGGATCTCAATAGTCCTCAATATTGAGGTCTGTGCTGGTTAAAATTTCCCATTCATTTTTTCCTATAGACTTTCATTGTGAAGAGTTTGAAGGCGTTATGGGGTACTGTGTGGTACAAAGAGTGTATTTCTCAATTATCCTCAACTAAAAAGAAAAGTTTAGTGTTTTCTAAAATAAATGAATAGATTTATGTTCTATTTGCAATTTATATTATTATCTTATTTATAGTAAAAATTGCATTTAAAACAGGTAAAAACAAAAATGACTGTAGGAGAGGATGATAAGACCTTTTTGGAAGACTACCTTCCCTATAAACATAATTTTAGCACAGTCATGAACAGGCAAGTTGACTTTCAGTAGTTCAAATATTAAATATCATTAGAAATTAATGTTTGTTTTAAATGTCTTTTAAAATAATCCAGCGAGGAAATAGATTGAGAAATAAAGAAAAATGCATAAATTGTCCCTTAGTAAACTGAATCTCCTCATGGAATTATTATTGCGAATTATGATTTTCTTGGGTGCACCACCTACTCGTCTCCATGGAGACATGCTTTGCCTGGAATGTTATACAGTGGCATTTGATTTAAATCTGAAATCGGTGGAGCATTCACCCCTGCGTCTCCACCACTTATTCCCTAACACCACGGCTGCCTCTTTCCTGAAAAGTGGGTAAGAATTTAGAAAAATAAAACATGAAAAAACTCACCCCATCACCCTGCCCAAGCCAGAAACTGAGCCACCAGTTGCCAAAGGCTGTGGATCCAATTTGCAAGACAAAAATCACCAACATCAGAACTACAACACATAATCCTGTGGAGATAAAAAGATACAGGGAGGAAGAAGCATGTCAAGTACAGTATGTGTGGAGAAATTGCTTTAGTGAATTAGTGAAGTACAAGTGCTTTCTGCATTACCTCCTGCTGCCTTAGTATAACTGTAGTAGATTCCCCATTTCTTGGTGGCCTCAGTTTCCTGTTTAACAAGCTGGTCTTTGTCTACAGAAGCTTCAGGAAAATAAAACAGGTTTACAGTTACAGAAGAAATCATCATTCTTATCTTCTATTGCTCACTATTCACATTAGGGGACAATTGTTCAAAATCCTACCCAGCTAACTTTAAAATGATTATTAGTGTTGTTACAAAAGAAAAAACACTTACATTCTGAGCAAATTGAGCCAATATTTTCATCTGTCATATCAAAGGCTAGAAGAGAAACATGTTAATAAGTTATTATTATTATTATTACTATTATTATTATTATTATTTTTCAAAACACATTTCTACAAAATATCCATAAAAATATTCTCCTAAAGAATATTAAATCATGACAAATGAGGACATCTTTGCAATTTTCCACCGTCAGGTTTGAATGACATTTACATTTATCCATGACAGCACGACTTTTCCAGATGTTAAACAAGTGGATCAAGGCATTTAATAAAACTATCAATGGAACCCTGCCATTTTAATTGTGGATTTAACTGTGTTTGCTGAATGTTCATCAAGGAGTGCATCTAACAACAGTTTGTCATACACCGACGTGTAACGTAATTAATGCAATCATCACATCCGTGTTCAGATGAGAAAAAAAACAAAAAACACCGAACTACTGTGGTCCATGCAGAATGGTGCAGAGCAGAGTATTTGCGACTTTCCGGTGAGAAGAGCGGGCACATTTAACATGATTGGCTCTTGTGGTTGCTATGATACTCCAAATATGGAGTCTGGCTCCAAATTCACTCCTGTAACCGTAAGCATCGGTAGCTTCATTTAAGTGGAGCTGAACGCTATGGGTGACGTTACACTTGCTTAGTCGGCTTCTTTTATACAGTCTATAAGCCCACCACAGCACTGACACTACTCTTATGAAGGTGACAAATGACATCCGCCTGAACATGCAGGCAAAGTCTCAGTCTCAGTCTCAGTGTGCTGCTTTTGACACTGTCCATCATGAAATCCTCTTACAGAGACTAGAGGACTGGGTGAGCATCTCTGGTATTGCACTAAACTGATTCATGTCCTATCTAGAAGACAGGAAGTACTTTGTTGAAATTGGAAACAGTGTCTCAGATCACATCTCCCCGACTTGTGAGGTGCCCAAGGGGTTGATCTTGGGCCCCCTTTTTCCCAATATCTACATGCTGCCGTTAGGCCAGTTAATACGCAGCAATAATGTGTCCTACCACAACTATGCACACGACTCTAAGATCTATGTCTCACTGGCAGCAGGTGACTATGGACCAGTGGACTCACTCTGCCACTGCATCCAACAGATCAGTGTGTGGACACAAGTCATAGTCTTTGGCTCACAGAAACAAAGAGACAGTGTCAGCAGTCACCTCCAGTCTCTCTCTAAAACCTTCCAACCAGCCGAGAAATCTAGGGGTAATAAAGGGCTCAGAGTTGAACTTTAACAGCCACATCAAATCAATAACATCTGCAGTCTTTTACCATCTAAAACATAGCAAAAATCAAAGGTGCTGTCTAAGCAGACTTGGAGAGACTTATCCATGTGTTTGTCTCCAGTAGGTTAGACTCACTGGAATTTACAAACCTCCCTTCCACGACCTCAGGGACCGGCCTCCTGCTGGTGCCCAGGGTCAGGACTAAACACGGGGAGTCAGTGTTTCAGATTCATGCAGCTAAAACCTGGAACTATCTTCCTGAAAATGTGAGACAGGCTTCTACTTTCTACTACGTTTAAATCTAGACTCAAAACGGTTGTGTTTAGCTGTACATATACCTCAAAGGTTTTCATTCTGCACTCTTCTCTCTCAATTTATGTTTTGATTTGTTTGTATTGTGATTTGAATCTATTTCTTATTCTGTAAAGCATGTTGAATTACTTTGTATACGAATTGTGCTATACAAATAAACTTGCCTTGCCTAATGAAATTTACAATAAAAGGTTGAGCAAGACCAGCACTTAAGTTCTCTTCAATCTTCCTCACAATTTCAGTTTTTTTCTGTGTGTCCTCAAACAGCTGACGATGTTTTACAATCGTCAATTGTTTCAATCAAAGGAGAGTGTTCTATTGCCGGTCACATTATAAGCTCCTTAGTGAGGTTGCTTTGGATCCTAGCAATCAAAATAAAGCAATGCTAGCTGGCTGGCTACCTAGCCTGTGTGCCTGGTCCACTTCTATGGGTTTTGGAAAATGCCTCAGTGACAATGACTTTATTCTTTAAAGGTCCCATGGCATGAAATTTTCACTTTCTGAGGTTTTTGAACGTTAATGTGAGCCCCCCCCCCCATCCCCCATGGCTAAAAGTTGCGAAATGTCTAAACTGAGCATTTGCGATCCTTTTCTGCGTTAGAAAAAAAACACAGCTCAAACGGGCGATTCTCAACAAGGCACCTTATTGACATCAGCTCGAAAAATGAAGTTCCACCCCCGTCTGTGTCTACTCAGCGTCTCTCTAAATCACGCCCAGAGAGTTTGGACCGCGAATGCGCTAGGCAATGCGAAATGCGTTTTTTTATTTGCCTGGAGGCACATCCGAGTGTTTCTAGGCTCGGAAGTCCTTTATCTGAGCCTCTGGACCTTTGAACAGCAGTGGTTTAATTTTATTTTATGTGGAAATGTGTTTATTTTTCAATGGAACGCTTCTCATCTCTTCTCCGCGTAAAAACGTGGAAATGGGTCAGAGCGGACAGCTGAGAGCTGAGAGCGGAGAATTTGGCCACGCCCCCACCCTCTACTATAGGCCATCTCTGTCCTCCTCATTTGCATTCAAGCAACAACGTCCATTATGGAGTGTTCAGAGAGAGAAAAATTACTCTTTCTCATCTTATCTCTGTTTCTCATGCACTGAGTGTTGATTTTGAAGAAGGATTCATTTACAGTATTAGGGAATCATTAAGGAGCCATATAAAAGCATCAAGAAGTACCATGTCATGGGACCTTTAAGGCCTCATAACAAAACATACCCAGAGAGTCAAATCTGTCATCCAACTCTCTGATGGCAGTGAGCACGGCCACAGTATCTGTCGAGGGGGTAGCAACGAGCTCAGCTAACATGTTGCTCTCATGTGTTTTTTCATTGACGCTTGCTTCTTTGGTGCCATTTTCAGTAGTAGTTAACAACCAGCCTCCTACAGAATGGCCTTCAGTAGACGCTTTTTCAGTGTAGCAGCACGCCTGTTGCTTTCTGCCACCAGGTGGCACCTGAGTGCCACCAGTGACGTTGTTGGTTCATTTAAATTTGTATTACTGTACACCAGTTACTTCACCACTCCCCTTGCCACATCAATAAAGGTGTTTTTACGAGAGCCCTAAATCGCATCCAATATCTAATCTCTCATGTGTACTGCAAACCCTATTGCTACATGATTTTTGACAAATGCATGATTCAGATTCAAACATTAACCAACCCGGGTTATCTATTCCACTTTCTGCTCGGGCTCTTGTAATGGTATCTTCCTGGATTCTGTCTTGAATGGATATCTCATTTTCATCTTTCTGTGCCTAAAAGTGAAAAAAAAGATAAATGATTTATGACATACAGTATAATAACTCCACAATAATTAGTCTTAATTAGTTTATTAAGAATGATTCAGGCTTAATTAATAGGCTATCTTAGGCATTAATAAGGTAGCTACTAAGCCTAAATGATGAGCTAATAGTTACTAATTAGCATAAAATAGTGTTACAGATGGCTTGTATGTTCAGTGTAAATGGTCTTACTTTGGACTGCTGTGTTTGGTAGTTGCTAATGAGTTGAGCATAGCGCTTGTTACATTCCATCAGCTCCTGGTGATGTCCACTTTCAACAATCTCTCCATCCTCCAGCAGCAAAATGTTATCACAAAACTCCAGATACTGATCAATGGAGAGCACAGCATCACACAAACCAAACATGTAGATGTCATACATATCAGTATTTCTTTTTATGAGAAGCCTTGAAGTACCTGTAGCTGGTGTGTAATCAGTATGACAGACTTTCCATGGAGCTCCTTCTTGATGCATTCTTCAAAGATGTGTTTCCCCACATGGGCATCAACAGCTGACAGAGGATCATCAAGAAGAACAATGTCTCTGTTGGAGTAGACCGCTCTGGCCAAACTGATCCTCTGCTTCTGCCCTCCTGACAAGTTCAGACCTCTCTCGCCTATCTGTTAGCAGAAACACACATTTGATTTCATATTCAAATATAAACTAAATATTGATTTAAAAAGAGACTATATTATTTCTAATGCTTGCACGTCCTTGAGACTGATTAGTCATTCTCAGTGTATTCATGTATTGATTAACAGGCACTTAGTAAATCATTGAAAAGAATGTTATATGTTACTAGTCTTTTCTTCATTAAGTGTAGACAATTGGTGGATTTCTTCCAAATGGGAGTGCCATTTAGGCTACGGGGAGAAAGATAGCCATGGAGGCCTATGAATGGGACACATACCTCAGTTTGATCCCCATATGGGAGAATCTTCAAGTCAGCACGGAGACTACAGACATCCAGGACTTTTTCATATCTGTAAAAAAAAAAAAAAAATCTGAAGCAGGGGCCAGCATTTGAGCCTGGCCAGTCAAATCTGCACACTTTTTTTTCCTACTGCTATGGCCCCATCTTGGCTGCCCTCTTGTGGCCATGTACCTTAAGAGGGCACTATATTACTATAAATGTATTTTATTCAAATCATGGTGATGTCCACCTGACACCACACTGACACTCTGTATATTGAATATAGGCTACCAATAATTAGCCTTGCACTAAAGTATTGAGACAAATCTAAGCAGATTCAACCATCTCCAATTTTGGGGCAAAATTTCTTATAGGACCTAAACTATCCAGTGCAATATGCCCTGACAAAGATCTAAAATATATAATTTTTTACTTGTTCTGATCAAAGGGTTCACCCATCAGGATGTTTTCTTGGACAGTCCCATGGAATATCCAGGCTTGTTGAGCAACATAAGCAAAGGTCCCACTGGCCATAACTGAGCCCTGCTCAAGGTACATCTAAAACAAAAACAGGCCTGATAAATTGTTTAGATTGTGAAGATCTGTAGGTCATATTTAACATACAGATCATACCTGCTCTAAAATGGCTGCAATGAGGGATGTTTTCCCACTCCCAACATTCCCACAAATTCCAAGCAGTTTACCCTAAAGGAGAGAAAACTGATTAGCTAGACTGTTATGAGTATGTACATGTATCCACGGCAGAACTGCAGACATCCGTAGAGAGGTTCGTAGTACGCAGAGAATTTATGTACATTTATTTTTTTTAGCATTTTCAGTATAAATGCATTTTTTGGTTAAAGACATGGTTAGAAACTACCTCAACCTTCAACAAGGGGTAAAGTAAGAATTTCATTGTACAGGGAAACGTGTGCATATGACAATAAAAGCTTTGAATCTTGAATTATGTTTTTTTAAAGCCAAAACTGAATATTTAAATAAAACTGGCTGAATAAGTACTCCAGCTTACACCTACTATATATGGCAAAAGGAGAAACTTGCTGGGAGACACTTGCCTATATCTGCCTGAAGGGAGGATCTAACCACAATGAAATTACTTTGAAACTACCACACTTACACACTAACAGTTTCTGTTAGTTAGGTAGGCCTATTAGATATGCATTACTATTACTCCATTCAGTGTAGTGAAGACTGTAGTGAGCACTACATTGGAGAAACAAAACAGCCACTTAACAAGAGGATGTACCAACACAGATGTGAGAGTGGACCTCAATCTGCCGTACATCTCCGCCTAGAAGCCACGGGCCACTCCTTTGAGGACAGTGAGGTACAGATCTTGGCCAGAGAAAAGAACTGGTTTGAGAGGGGAGTTAAAGAGGCTATTTTTGTCAATAAAGAGAATCCTTCCTTGAACAGAAATGAAGGTCTCAGACATAATTTGTTTCCCATTTATAACTCTATCCTCAAACCTAAATCAAAACAAACAAAGAAAACAATAGGACTAGCCAGGTCAGGTCCAGAGGTGTGAAAACACCCATTATGGCCCTGAATGGTTCTGCTAACAAGACCCCACATTCCCACTGCATGTCTAATAGGCCCACCTAAATAACAGAAACTCTAAACAAATAGGTGTGGTAGTTTCAAAGTAATTTCATTGTAGTTAGCTCCTCTCTTCAGGCAGATATAAGGCAGGGTCCACCAGCACTCTGACCAGATGAGCTGCAAAATGTATTCTACCAAATAAACTTTTGTCCAGTTGACAAGTTGAATTTCTCCTTTTGCCATGGATTCTACCTGGACAACAGAGGGATTCTACACACCAACTATATATAACATTATGAAGTACTTTGCTACAAAGAATATCATAATTAATCATTTTGAAACAGCTGACGCAATTACCCTAAAACGGGATAGTCCAATTGAACAATTTTCTACATACAATGTCCAATACCAAGCTCACTGCAACTTTTGGTTTCAAGAAAAAATATGATAAAGAAACACAATAAAGGCTTTTTAAACAGCTGTGTACCTTTGGTAATGTGAAGGAGATGTTCTTCAAAGTGGGCTTGACCTCCAGCTGGGGTTCTGAAGATCTCTCCTTATTTTCAGTCAGAGTCCTGGGTTCTGTCTCTTCATCTGGTCTGACCCAAGAGAGTGTAGCATTCTCCATGACTATAGCCAAGTATGGGTCCTTTCCTTTAATCAGGTATGGTTCTGGATTCTTGAAACGCAGTACTTTCTGTAATAGAATAGTACCTGCAATTCTTCAATTTTGTATTTTCTTAATGGTAAGAGTGTGATAATCTTGGCCAATCAAATTGACGATATTTTTAAGGAATCTAGATAATCTATTAACTCCTAACATTACCTACCCTATTTATAGATTGTGAGGTGGAGTCAGAAGTGACCCAGCAGAGAAACTACATGTAAAAACTAAACCAAACTAAACAACAAAATCCTCTGATTAGTGATGTGTCCTTTTTCTGTAATTCTCAGTCCTGGGTCTAGACATAGGTTGATGGGAAATTTAAGTGTCCAGTACCCCAGACACAAGGAGAACTTGCAAATTCAATTCACTTTATCAATCTGACAGTCAGACCTGGTGGGATCTTAAAATCAATATACAGAAGGACAAAAGCATGATAAAATTATTACGTTCAAGCATCACAGAGTTACGGCTAAAAACATACAGTCAGGTTCAGTTTTGATCTCAGTTGATTGAATAGGGTTATGAATTACACAACTTCACCATCAATAACTTTTCATGAGGGGAGAAAAGATTACCTGGAGGCGTGCAATGGAAACATCACCAACAGCAATAGCTCGGATAGCAACAGGTAATACAGCAAGACTGAACCTCATTGCATTAAATATGGAACTGGTGGTAAATGCCTGGTGAATAAAAACATTTTTGTTAAGTACATGTAGTACATGTGCTCTTCTCATAAAATTTCCAATTTCCATATAATTTCCCATGGGAACATTAGCTAGGAACGTTATTTGAACAATTTAACATGTTTTTATATGTATATAAAATCCCCATATTATGGGCCGTCTTCCCCCAAAGAGTACCTATTAATCTTGTGTACAGCATCTGTACACAAGATTTGCAGTTTATCTCAGTCTAGTCAGGTTGGTTTTATAGTGCTCCATTATTATGTTTGACAAGTCATTTGTTTGGTGTGTGATCCAAAAAAAAAAAAAAACAAAGATCATGTGTGCTCAGCTAGGACTGATCTTCATCAGTTTTAGGGTGTTTGAGACAACAGAGATACCTGAGATACAAATATAACCCACTGTAATATTAAGACAAATATAACACTATGTGACATAAGACAATCTGTCCTATGTGTTAATTTGGATGCCTAAAATGTCTCATCAAACCTGGTCACATCTGGTGATGTGGCAACTGTTACTCTCTTGACTGTGATTGTGAAAGCACAGATAGGCTAGTTTATTTGCATAACTTAAGGTTGTGATGTTTCTATGCCTCACTCATTCTAAAGAGAGGAAGGACACAATTCCTGTTCATTTCTGTTAATTCCCATAGATTCCTGTTAATTTTCACTAAAATACTGAAGCTTTGAAAATTCCCAAAATTTTGCAACCCTGAGCCTTTAACCAGAAAAATGAAAATTCTAAAGCCAGCATTATACTTATGCAGTGTTATGGATAGGTGTTTGTTGTATAGTGTTACAAACTATATTGTAGGTCTTGGAAAGACAGGGGGTCACTTACATTTGTAGGGTTTAGTGGTAAGCCAAAGGCAGTGTGCACCAAAAAAGTGATTACTGTGGCAAGGAGAGGGGAAAGAGTAGAGACGCTGACATTGGCATTCTCAAAATAACTGGCATTTCTAATATTTCTCCTTTCTTCCTTCCTGATACCTACAACACAAATGTAAGATATCTGGTATAAAATAAGACTCACTCAAGTTTTCCACATAACAATGTCTTAAAGGGTTATGATGATGATAAATAGGTGCGATAGCTTATCAGTGAATATATAAGACACATAGGATAAAACGACAAACAAAAAAATATATATTAAAATTATACCTGCAATTTCCTTCTCAAAGCTTTCTTCCCAGGCATACATCTTGATAAGTTTGATGCTATTCAGAATCTCGTTCATTTTGCGAATTCGTTTATCAGTTGACTTAAGGGCAGGAAATCTGAATTTTTCAATCATTTTGCCCATAAAGATCTGCCCAGAATAATTGTAATAATAATAATAATAATAATAAAGATTATTCTCTTTATGACAGCTCATATCCTCTCTTATCATGTAAAGCATTTCGTACCCACCTGTAAAGGAATGAGGAGTATGTAGATGATGACACCAGCAAGGGCAGTAGGACCCAACACGTAACAGGCATACACCACACATGTAATAAAAAGCACTGGGGAGACTAATAAAAAGTTCCCAAATGTGCCTGCTTCAAAGATCCGGTGTCCATCACCGGTTAAGACATTAATCATCTGGAGAAAGAGGAACATGGAAGTGAAGTTACTCCACAGTAATATTACACAGTAATCCTGTATTGATGTTTACCTCGCCCATAGGAAAGCCACTGTTGACTGGAAGGGAGAGGATCTTTTGGAAAGCTAGAGCTGAGAAGGCCCCTTTCAGTCTGACAGCTGAGCGCAGGTTGATGGCCCAGAACAGAGACAGGAAGAAACCTTTGCTGAATTCAGTGATGAACAAGGCCAAGGCCAGACCTATTCCTTTGGCTAATTTGTCAGACTCTGGATGACTAATGTATTGAAGGATCTGATAAACCACTATAGCCTATGGAAAGATTTCAACAAAACTCAATGTTACATATCATTACATAGAATACATAGAATATTTTATATTTATATTGTATTTTAGTTGTAGTTTAGCTTTATAGGTTTAAACTCAACTAGGAATTGCTTGTTTTAAATCCACTGCTGAATGGACATAGTATAGATCTCATATTATACATATATGTGGTGACTTACTGGCCCTAGAAATGCTGCCATCATTGCAATAGCTCCAACAACAAAGGACATGATGAACCTGGTTCGCTGAAACTTCAACAGCACTCGACTTAAAGATGCTTTTTCTTGTCCCACTCTGGCCACTTCCTCTTCCCATAATCTGTTAAGTCTACAACAGAGACATGAAATACTACAAAATAGTACAGTCATAACTACATCATTTCTTTTTGAGCATTAGTTTTCCAGGCACTTCATATAAATTATAATTTCTCATTCTGACCTGTCTGTGCTGAAATCAGATGCATCATATGGAGATATATGAAGTGAATTTAAGTCATTTTTTTTCCGGAAAACAGACCACAAAATAGGGGTCATCCAGGCGAATGTTGAAAAGGATAGAAAGCCGGCATTGTCTTGTGGATTTGACCTGTATGACACATAAAGAAATTATACTTTAAAGAAAAATGAATACATACAGCATGAAGGGATTTTTAGGGAATGTTGCTAAATGCTAAAATTGTTCATAAAATTTCAGGAATGTAAGTGGAATTTAAAAGAGAAGCATATCATAATAAGTGATAAATATAAGAATAAAATTGTTTGACAACTGACATTATTTCAACATTGAACTGCAAAAATATATCACGTTACATGACATATTTTACTACAGTTTTTCAATTGTTTTAGCACAACAAAAATTTGGAAACTAGAAACTATAACCTTTTCCTTTCCTATGTTTCTCAGAGGGAAAGTAAAAATAAAAGAGAGTGGCCATATGGGTTTTACCCTCTGTTTATTTGGCAATGCTAATTTGTTGGTACTGATAAGAAATTAATAAAGGAAATAACTTTTATTTTCATATTTGGCTCATACTGGGCAGCAGCAATTTAAATTCATCACACCAACTAACGTATAATGTGGATTTGTTTGAGGTCACACTTTGCCACTATCACGGTCTGAGGATGAGAAAGCTTTGTAATTTCATGTATTCTGCTTTATTGCAGTTTTCTTGTTAAGTGTTATACTTAAGTTAAAACAAAGATGGGTGGGGCACATGTTTTATTCTGCAGGTACCAGTTGTTAGCTTTTACAAGAGACCTCGATAAGGAGTCTAGGAGAAATGGAAATTTTACATATAGGCACTTTAATCTTAGCTCAGGCAAAATACAGGACGTACAGATACACTGATTCGAAGACGCGTTTCACACAGAACTAAATGCAAGGAGTCAACTCTCAACTGAACTCTCACCTGAACTCTCACCTTACCCGTCTCCCACCCCCCACCCCCCATATTGGCATAACCTGTATTCCATAAAAATACATATCACTCTAGACATTAAAAAAAAAACTGCTGCTAAGGACGACTGTTGCACTGTTGCACATTTACATTTACTACTGGAATTTTACTACTGTTGTTTACTCCTGTTATTGCACTAGAATTACTACTGTTGCACATTTATTTTTCAACTTGCACATTCTATTGCACATTACCATTTCACTGCTGTATCTTCCATTGCACATTTTTGATGCACACTGCACATTTTTGGACATCTGTATATAGGTATTTATTTATTATGTTGCACTGCTTAAGATTTTAGATCTTAGACTTTAGTTTAACTTTAGATCTCTGTCTTAGATAGTTTTGTTGTGTTTTGTCTTTATATTGTATTTTGTACACTGTCTTTTTGCACTACCTGACCAGAGAGAAACGAAATTTCGATTCACTGTATGTTGAACACATATGGCAGAATTGACAATAAAGTTGACTTTGATCTTTGATATTTATACTGAACATGCTAATGTAGTGGCCGCATTACAGTTAATACTTTTTGGCAGACTAAATAGATCCACCAGCCCCCACTAATGGGCTAACTCAATTATCTAAGACTGTTCCAACAACGCCACCCTGGATTATAGTGCCAGGGACACTTTACCAAAGGCAACGCAAGTTCTTGATTGAGTGGACTATGAGACATAAATATGAAAAAGATACATTTATTTATTCAAGTCATTAAAATACTCAATTACATTATTAAAATGTGTCTCCCATTCTCCTAAAAACCGGTACTATCACACTCACATTCACACTTAATAATACACAGGACCTGGCCCAACCCAAAGCTTCAAGGTGCAAGTCGGTTTTTCCCAGTGGTCCTACCAGGATGTCGCACAGGCGCACTGGTCCGCACGCAGGCCCGACGCTGTGGGTCTGCGGCAGTGCGCACACTCCAACGGGACCAAACTCGAGTCCACCGTCTATGCTGGTCCCTAGGACTTAGTTCATTTTGGTCACGGGGAAACTGTCTTTAGCCCGTAGGAGGGAGAGCTGAATTTGCCGAATGCCAGGGGAAAGCGCAACGAAACGATCAGGGACTTATGGTTGAAAAGGAAGAAAGTGAAGGGAAGGAAAGGAAAGGAAATGCCCGCTGGGAAGTCCACCTAAAATACAATGCATTTTTAGAAATCGTATCCTGTAACGCTGTACACCTCCGTGCGCAGTAAAGAAAAGCAGATACATACCAAATGCGCTTTAGCGCATCACGCACAATGACAAGCCAGGAATGCTGCAACCAGATGCCGCTCTACAATAAACCCACAGATTAACAGAGTGTAATTGAATTAATTGAAAGATTGATGGCCAAATTCTTACCGGAGTTTCATGCAAGCAGGGCACAGCACGGGTCTGCTGTTCCCAAGTGACCCGTGCGTAAAGGTCCTCGCCTGATGCTGCGCACTACAACCAGCACCAGATTAGAAAAGTCGCAACACAAGGGACAATACTGCACACTGATGCGGCTTACCGGAGCTTTTTGACGTGAATATGAGCAGCATGAGCCTTCAAGTTGTTCCACAGTTGACTAAGCCAAGCTGTAACGCACGTGCTGCGCACAAATGACGTGGAGACAAAAAGCGCTCAAGATTAGTAGCGGTTTTAGTCCTATATTGACGAGAAGTAACGAAATTTGTTTGGCAAGGCTCGTGCTGCGGCCAGCTCCCAGGCAGCGGGTGACGTCAGAGGCGAGGAAGAGGTTGCCCGGAGGAGGTACCCACCTTTTAAAGGCTCAGGTGGATCACAATAGGCCACACCAGCGGTTAAAGGGGCCTACCACCACATTCCACCCCTCCCTTTTGCATCGTCGCCCCGACGATGAGCTAAAGGTGCCAGCAGTGGCCAGATGTTTCAAGTGCTCAATGCTGATCTTGGCAAATTGTGTGGATTAGGGTGGCGGCCAGCAGTGGCACGCGTCGACCGCCGCACCTCTGGACTGTCAACACCAACGACAGGAGACTGATCAGACCTCCTAGAAGAAGTACCAGCTGCGGTGTCTCCCTCTACAACTGCAACTCCAGTCAAACCCAGTTGTTGTTCAGTTGTTTGGCTTGGCAATGAAGGCAATTGCTCCGAAACCATCCACAAGTCTGCATCAGGAGACTGTTCCTCTGACCCCCGGTCAGGGATCTCTGGCTGGCCAATCTCTTGAGTAACTTCGAACCTTCCAGCACCCGCGAATCTCTTCAACAAAGACCGGTGAACTGTCTTAACCTCTCCATGGTCATGCACCGGGGCTACGGTATACACAGCGCCTCCACCATGAGCTCTCAAAACAACATAAGGGGTGGGAAGCCACAAGTCTTGTATTTTACAACGACCCCTAACACCAGTATTGCGCAGTAAAACAGTTTCCCCTACATCCAGGGATTTCTCACGGACGTTCTGGTCATGTTGAGCCTTCCTACGCTTTCCAGCGGTCTCCAAACGTTCCTTAGTTCCTTCAAAAGCCAGCTGTAAGCGAGTTTGGTGTTCCAGAATCCATTCATGAGGGTCACCCGCGAGAGGGTCACCCACCTGGCCAAGCAAGAAATCGACCGGGAGCCGAGGCTCCTGGCCAAACATCAAGAAAAAGGGTGATTCTCCAGTAGTGTGGTGAGGTGTTGTGTTGTATGCATACAGAACTTGTGGCAAGCAGGAACCCCAGTCACGCTTTCGGCAAGATGGTAAAGTGCGAAGCAAGTCGTATAACGTGCGGTTGAACCTCTCACACTGCCCGTTCCCTGAAGGATGATAAGGGGTAGTGCGCGATTTTGAGATGTTATAAAGCTGGCACAACTGCTGCATTAGAGAGTTCTCGAAGCTCCTCCCCTGATCAGAGTGAATTCGTGCCGGAACCCCGAACTTTGAGAACCACTCTGTTACCAAGATCTGTGCAATGGTCAAAGCACGCTGGTCCCTGGTTGGGAATGCCTGGGTATATTTACTGAACACGTCAGTAATGACTAACACATTCTCAAACCCTCTGGAGGACGGCTCAAGCAGTGAAAAATCCAATGCCAAGGTCTCGTTAGGCCTAGAAGCCAAAAGATGGCCCATAGGAGCCCGAGCTAGGGGCCTCGAATCTTTTGCTACCTGACAACGCAAGCACTGTTGACACCACTGACTCACTGCCTTTGACATCCCTGGCCAGTAGCATCGTGCACGCAAAAGGGCCAAGGTCCTCTCTACCCCCTGATGGCCGTGGGCATCATGTATTTGGGACAACACTCCCTGGATCATACTTGCAGGTAGCAACAACTGATACACCACCTCTCCACCATCTGGACGAAAGATTTTCCGATACAGCAATGAGTCCCTCTCAACAAGCCGATGCCACTGACGAAGCAGTACCACCGCAGCAGGTGACATTTTCCTCCTCTCCTCAGGATTTGGCTCCCGCTGCTGTCTCCAAAAGACAGCCACCTCTTGGATAACAGAATCGGAATCCTGAAGGGCATGGACATCAGCCAAAGAGGAACCAGGCAGAGCGGACACCACAGCCTGCATCACTTCCACGGATGGTGGGGGCGGAACTTGCTGCAAGGAAAGCGGAACCATAGTGCCCGGAACCAATGTTGCCAGGTCCGACGACCCATACTCTTGTTGGCGGGACAGAGCGTCTGCATTACGGTTGCTACGACCCGACCCGTAACGCAGTTCAAAGTTGAAAACTGCGAGCTGCGCCGCCCAACGCTGCTCAACAGCCCCAAGTTTTGCAGTGGCAAGATGACTCAAAGGGTTGTTATCAGTATACACAATACACCGATGTCCCAACAAGTATTCCCGAAATTTTTCAATCATTGCCCACTTCAAGCCCAAGAGCTCAAGTTTCATAGAACTATAGTTTGTCATGTTGCGCTCTGCTCCTCGCAGGCCTCGACTGGCATATGCTATGGGTCGCACACTGCCTCCCTGTTCCTGAGAAAGTACTGCACCTAAGCCACAGTAGCTTGCATCGATCTCAAGAATGAAGGGCAAAGTAAAATCGGCGTAGGCCAGTACTGGGGCCCTAGTCAGTCGCTCTTTTAAGCCCTCAAAGCTCGCTTGACATTCCTGGTCCCATGTCTCCAAACTACTCTTAGCAGAGCCTCGCCTCGACTTACCCGACAATTCTGCCACTTTCCGATGTAGTGGTGCTGCCAGACGGGCAAACCCATCGACAAAACGGCGATAGTAACTCGCAAAGCCTATAAAGGATCACAGTTCCGAAACGGTGGTCGGCACCGGCCACTCCGCGACAGCCTTAACCTTTCCAGGGTCGGTGGCAACTCCTTTATCAGAAATGACATGGCCCAAATAGTTTACTTCCCGCCGAAAAAAACTACACTTTGCAAACTTGACTTTTAGACCCTCGGAGTGTAATCGACCCAGAACCCCGTCGAGTCGCTCCAAATGCTGGTCAAAGTTGGAAGAGAAAACAATAATGTCGTCTAAGTAAAGAAGCAAGGACTGGCCCTGCTGGCTGCCAAAAATCCTTTGCATCAGCCGTTGAAAGGTACTTGGCGCATTACAGAGGCCAAAAGGCATCCTGTTCCATTCAAATAAACCAAAAGGAGTGCAGAAAGCAGTCTTTGGACGGTCCTTCTCCGCAACTGGCACCTGATTATATCCGCTCGCGAGATCTAACGTGGAGAACCAGCAAGCGCCCGTTAGGGAGTCAAGAGACTCCTCAATACGCGGAAGCGGGAACGCGTCCTTCCTTGTCTTGGAGTTCAGCTGACGATAATCCACGCAAAGGCGTAAAGTGCCGTCTTTCTTACGTACAAGCACGATCGTTGAGGCGTAAGGACTAGAGCTTTCGCAAATGACTTGCGTCTCAAGCAGTTTGTTAATGTGTTCCTTAACAACCTCATACTCTGAGGGTGGTATGCGCCGATGCCGTTGTCTAACTGGGATATCGTCAAGCAATGGAATCTCATGAGATATCAGGTCAGTACAGCCAAGATCTTGATCGTTAATGGAGAAGACTGAGACATGCTTCCGCAAAAGGGAACGAGCAGCATCGTGTTGTTCAGGAGGCAAGTAAGACAAATCAATGGACTCAATCTGGTCCAAAATCGATAACGCAACACCTTGGCCACCGACTCCAGCAGCAATAGTGGACACCTCAACAATGCCGGAGGGCAAGCTAACAACCTTAGCACTATCCAGCGTCCCGAGAACAGTGCGAGGGTACAGGAGCACCTCAGCTACCCCTACATTCACAATTGGGATGTACGCTGTGCCACGATCAATGCGAACCAAAGCTGGTGAAGCCAAGAGGCCTGCAGGTAAACCAGACTCAGGTGGTTCAAAAAGCACAGTTCCACTAGTAAACCTTTCCGAACAAGTAGCAACAACCATTTTCATCGCACCCCCCGGAATACAGCAGGCTCGCTTCCCTCGAACCCGCACACAACCTGGTTTAGTGGGTGTAGATGGTACTCTAGCCACATGACACTTCTGCATGGCTTCTACCAGAACAGTAGGGACAGAACTGGGCGACTCCCCAAATAAGGCAGATCCATATTGACCGAAGAGCTCGAGATAACATTTCCGGATAATGTTCATCCCCAGCACGCCGGGTACCTGAGGCGGAGTCCGTCCAGGGGGGTCCCTAACTACCAAGATGCCACACTGACGCATCAACTTCCCACAAAGAGTGACATCAAACTCAAGGTAGCCAATGTATGGAATTGCCAACCCTTTGGCGGCTTTAAGTTCCAGCCAGTGGCAGGCTTTCAGACGCTCTGCACCCCAAGGCTCCAAGTTGTCCCTAAAGAAGCTTTCGGTGATCGTTGAGACCATCGACCCCGTGTCCACCAGACATGGTACGGTGGCGCCTCCCATACCAACGTCAATGTGCGGACATGAGGAAATCAATTTGGATGCATCTTCAAGCCCGCCACCTGAATTACCTGAGCCAGTAGAGGCCCCACCCGAGCTGTGGCTCAGCAGCACGGTGGGCGCTAGTTTTCCGAAAGCTGGTGCTGTTGAGAGCGACCATGCCCCGAAGAATGTGAGCGAAATGGGACCCTTGGCCCATCACACTCCCTGGCAAGGTGGCCTGGCTGCTGACAGCGCAGACAAATAATTGGACCTGAGCGAGGAGAACGACCACGCTGGCGGGACTGAGAGGTCTGTAAACGGGAAATACTCTCAGTCAACTTGTCCAGCTGTTCTTGCTGGCGTTTCAAAAGCGCTTTCATTTCACTAACCTCAGTGGAGGGCGGGTGCTGGCCTGGCTGCTGGTAGCCGCCCTGTACCACGTACTGAATGCCAAAAGCCGAGGGGACAGAGTGGCTTCGGCCCCCTCACAACCGCTGGCAACCCCTCGCGCTCCCACCGTATGGCCTCGCCTCGGACG
Organism: Paratrypauchen microcephalus; assembly: GCA_036785185.1. Classification (NCBI taxonomy): domain Eukaryota; kingdom Metazoa; phylum Chordata; class Actinopteri; order Gobiiformes; family Gobiidae; genus Paratrypauchen; species Paratrypauchen microcephalus. The sequence goes on along the minus strand of JAVJIX010000084.1, from coordinate 304,057 downwards.
TCAAGAAGTGTTGCCTGGGGAAACTGACGCACATATTGTTTAAGGTCGCGCCGAAGAGCGCCCTCTAGGACGTGCTCAACAAACTGATCGCGCAGGAGAATCTCAAAATTGACAAGATTGTTTGGAGCACGCTGTTTAACCTTCTCCATTAAAGACATCAGCACAAGAGAGTATTCAAGCAGACTCTCCCCTTCCTGCTGTCGGCGTGAAAAGAATGCTTCTTGCAATGCCACGTACGATTCTGCACAGCCATACAGATCCTGCAAAATGGCAGTAACTTTGGTGGGATCACTCCGTTCTTCCGCGGAGCGATATTTTATTTCCTCGCGGGCCTCTCCTTCTAAATGGTCAAACAGAAAAAATGCTTCATCCACGGAAGACAAGTGTCGGGCTCTAATACATGCCTGGGCCTCTTCTAACCACTCACTCAGGCCAATGCCTGTCCTGCCACGGAACATAGGGCATTTACGGTCACGTGGAATAAACACTAGCCTCTCTACGCTAGAGTTGCGTGCTGAAGGCGCGGACGACGCTGTAGACCGAGTGGATGGCCCTGCAATAGGCTCTTGACGTTGAGACTGCTCCTGACGCAGCCTTTCATTGTCAGCTCTTAGCTGTTGCACCAATTCTTCTAACTCGCGCATTCGGTCTTCCATGTTTTACAAAGGGGTCCACAGGTTGGGCCACAAATGGGAAAAAACAAAGGTTCTGCTGTATTCACAATATAAAACACTGTTAACTTAAGACAGGAAATAGTATTTTAAGTACAATTTCCACTAAAATGGCAACAAACCATTCAGTTCAGATTTAGAGGAATTCCAATCGTAATAGTTCAAGGTAAAATTAAACACAATTGAAAAATGAAACACCAAAACATGCACAAAATGATAAATGCAACCCACACAAATAAGAAAACACAATAATGAAAAGCGCCTTGTATGAAAAGCGCCTTATAAATGTTTGATTGATTGATTGATTGATTGATTGATTGAATAACCTTTAACTTATACAAATTAGATACCTCCAATCCTTTGAATAATCACCACAAGTGTTAAACTGTACAGTGCTGTATATTCTCAAGTCTTTCAGTTTTTTGTTTTTTTTTTCAAATTAAGTCTCAGTCCAACTCAATCGGATCCTGCCAGCGACGCCAAAACTGTAGTGGCCGCATTACAGTTAATACTTTTTGGCAGACTAAATAGACCCACCAGCCCCCACTAATGGGCTAACTCAATTATCTAAGACTGTTCCAACAACGCCACCCTGGATTATAGTGCCAGGGACACTTTACCAAAGGCAACGCAAGTTCTTGATTGAGTGGACTATGAGACATAAATATGAAAAAGATACATTTATTTATTCAAGTCATTAAAATACTCAATTACATTATTAAAATGTGTCTCCCATTCTCCTAAAAACCGGTACTATCACACTCACATTCACACTTAATAATACACAGGACCTGGCCCAACCCAAAGCTTCAAGGTGCAAGTCGGTTTTTCCCAGTGGTCCTACCAGGATGTCGCACAGGCGCACTGGTCCGCACGCAGGCCCGACGCTGTGGGTCTGCGGCAGTGCGCACACTCCAACGGGACCAAACTCGAGTCCACCGTCTATGCTGGTCCCTAGGACTTAGTTCATTTTGGTCACGGGGAAACTGTCTTTAGCCCGTAGGAGGGAGAGCTGAATTTGCCGAATGCCAGGGGAAAGCGCAACGAAACGATCAGGGACTTATGGTTGAAAAGGAAGAAAGGGAAGGGAAGGAAAGGCCCGCTGGGAAGTCCACCTAAAATACAATGCATTTTTAGATATCGTATCCTGTAACGCTGTACACCTCCGTGCGCAGTAAAGAAAAGCAGATACATACCAAATGCGCTTTAGCGCATCACGCACAATGACAAGCCAGGAATGCTGCAACCAGATGCCGCTCTACAATAAACCCACAGATTAACAGAGTGTAATTGAATTAATTGAAAGATTGATGGCCAAATTCTTACCGGAGTTTCATGCAAGCAGGGCACAGCACGGGTCTGCTGTTCCCAAGTGACCCGTGCGTAAAGGTCCTCGCCTGATGCTGCGCACTACAACCAGCACCAGATTAGAAAAGTCGCAACACAAGGGACAATACTGCACACTGATGCGGCTTACCGGAGCTTTTTGACGTGAATATGAGCAGCATGAGCCTTCAAGTTGTTCCACAGTTGACTAAGCCAAGCTGTAACGCACGTGCTGCGCACAAATGACGTGGAGACAAAAAGCGCTCAAGATTAGTAGCGGTTTTAGTCCTATATTGACGAGAAGTAACGAAATTTGTTTGGCAAGGCTCGTGCTGCGGCCAGCTCCCAGGCAGCGGGTGACGTCAGAGGCGAGGAAGAGGTTGCCCGGAGGAGGTACCCACCTTTTAAAGGCTCAGGTGGATCACAATAGGCCACACCAGCGGTTAAAGGGGCCTACCACCACACTAACAACCTTATCTACTTACATAGGGCCTCGGGCATCTAGTGACTAGGTTCATCTACACATGCAGCAGTTCATTGAGCTAAACAAAGACACTGACTATACTCAAAGTACAAAAACAGGAAGAAAGAATACAATTCCATCTCTGTTGCTGTCCCATGATATGCATCATGCAAGCCCCATGATATACCTCATCTACCAATACACTCAGTTTAAGGAATATTCCTATAATTGAATATGCAATATACTTGAACACAAAGAATATATTTGGATATACAGAATAATTCCCACAAATTCCCCCTTTTGATCACACAGTGCATCTAAAGGTGTTTGTATTCTAATATCCAAAAAGTTACAATTTAATGTTGTAAATGTACATAAAGGGGTGACAGTAGTTCAGTTGGTAGAGCGTTTGTCTAATGGGTTAGCGGTTCGTATCCCACTCTCTCGGGTTGGCCGTGTGTGATCCCTGCTCCCACAGATGAGCAATGCCTTTGTGTCCTTGGGCAAGACACTTAACCCCACCTCGCACAAGCTAACTGCACAAGCCTCCATGACAGAAGTACATCAAGGCCGGTAGCGAGGTGGTCCCCTGTGGACCCACCACCCGCGAGAAGATCCATGGGGGCTGGTGCATTGTGTTCTGGACAGGAGATCTCCAACTCAGAAATGGAGAAGCAGAAGAAGATGGATGGATGTACGTAAATAGAGAGGAACAAGGCTGACGGGTTATTGTTTTTGGTCATCTGCAGATATATATATATATATATATATATATATATATATATATATATATTAGGGATGTCAACAATTAATCGATTCACGATTAATTGTCGATTAAGACGTTAGTCGAACAAAATGCATTAATTGTAATTAACTGCGTGGTCACGAAACAAGGCAACCGCGCTGCGCTCGACTCACAGCCGGCCGCAGGCACCAGCGGCACTGCTCAGCAGCTCCGGGTGTACGCGCGAGGTGAGATCGAACCGCCGCGCCCAGGAATGCGCCGCAACGTGCCACTGCTGGTTTCGTGCGGCTGGCCCGTGGCCCCGAGCCGCGGGCTAGCCGCATGAAACCAGCAGCGGCACGCAGCGGCCCAGTCCAGGTCCAGACCCGGTCCAGTCCCGGACGAGACACGACGTAGGCGGCGGGAAACCCGCCCTCCGCACAATGCGAATTGGGACACGGCTATACAGTGCAAACATTTTGTGCTCGCTTCCGCATATAGCCCGCGCCGCTCGCATGATTGGCAGTTAACCAGCCAATAAGCTTCAACCCCAGGTAAGTGAACCACCCACCGTTCGCGAAAGAACGCAGACACACTCACAGAGCGGCTGCTGCGCCATGACAGAGACCGCTCAGGAGCTAGCAAACCGATTCTTGGCTGTAAATCCGGTGCATCGGACCTTTCGTAGTGAATTTGGACCGATCCGGGCTCCGCTGATCGGTACACTCAGATCGCAGAGGTCACAGACCGATAACCGATCCAAATCGGTTAATCTTTACACCCCTAATATATATATATATATATATATATATATATATATATATACTGTCCAAGCCCCTCCTTGAGCCGCCACCTTAACGTGGTGGAGGGGTTTGAGTGCCCGAATGATCCCGGGAGCTATGTTGTCGGGGGCTTTATGCCCCTGGTAGGGTCACCCAAGGCAAACAGGTCCTGGGGGACGGGTCAGACCAAGAGCGGTTCAGAAGCCCTTATGATGAGTATTCAATCGAGGTCAGTTACGTCGCCCGGATCGGCGTCACCGGGGCCCCACCCTGGAGCCAGGCCTGGGGTGGGAGCTCGCGAACGAGCGCCTGGTGGCCGGGCCTTTCCCCATGGGGCCCGGCCGGGCTCAGCCCGAAGGAGCGACGTGGGGCCGTCCTCCCGTGGACCCACCACCCGCAGGAGGATCCATAAGGGGCCGGTGCAGAGAGATCTGGGCGGCAGCCGAAGGCAGGGGCCTCGGCGATCAGATCTCCGGACATGGAGACTAGCTCTGGGGACATGGAATGTCACCTCGCTGGGGGGGAAGGAGCCTGAGCTCGTGCGGGAGGTTGAGCGCTATCGACTAGATATAGTCGGCCTCACCTCCACGCACAGCCTGGGCTCTGGAACCCAACTCCTTGAAGGGGGCTGGACTCTCCATTTCTCTGGCGTTGCCCGCGGGGAACGGCGGCGGGCCGGTGTGGGCCTATTCATTGCCCCACGGCTCAGCCGCTGTGTGTTGGAGTTCACCCCGGTGAACGAGAGGGTCGCGTCCCTGCGCCTTCGGGTCAGGGACAGGTCTCTTACTGTTGTGTCGGCCTACGGGCCGAACAGCAGTGCGGAGTACCCGGCCTTCTTGGAGTGCCTGGGAGGGGTACTGGACAGTGCACCGACCGGGGACTCCGTTGTTCTCCTGGGGGACTTCAACGCCCACGTGGGCAACGACAGTGACACCTGGAGAGGGGTGATTGGGAGGAACGGCCTCCCTGATCTGAACCCGAGTGGTGTTCTGTTATTGGACTTCTGTGCTAGCCACAGTTTGTCCATAACGAACACCATGTTCGAGCACAAGGGTGTCCATCAGTGCACGTGGCACCAGGACACCCTAGGACGGAGGTCGATGATCGACTTTGTTGTCGTGTCATCTGACCTCCGGCCGCGTGTCTTGGACACTCGGGTGAAGAGAGGGGCAGAGCTGTCAACCGATCACCACCTGGTGGTGAGTTGGGTCCGCTGGCAGGGGAGGAAGCCGGAAAGACCTGGCAGGCCCAAGCGCGTAGTGAAGGTCTGTTGGGAACGTCTGGCAGAGCCCTCTGTCAGGGGCACCTTCAACTCACACCTCCGGGAGAGCTTCTCCCAGATTCCGGGGGAGGCTGGGGACATAGAGTCCGAATGGGCTCTGTTCTCGGCCTCTATTGTCGATGCGGCCGCCCGTAGCTGTGGTCGTAAGGCCTGTGGTGCCTGTCGCGGCGGCAATCCCCGAACCCGGTGGTGGACACCGGAAGTAAGGGATGCCGTCAGGCTGAAGAAGGAGTCCTATCGGGCCTTGTTGGCTCGTGGGACTCCGGAGGCAACCGACGGGTACCGGCGGGCTAAGCGTGCTGCAGCCCGGGCGGTGGCAGAGGCAAAACTCGGAGTTGGGAGGAGTTCGGAGAGGCCATGGAGGAGGACTATCGGACGGCCTCAAAGAAATTCTGGCAAACCGTCCGGCGCCTCAGGAGGGGGAAGCAGTGCTCCACAAACACTGTTTACAGTGTGGGTGGGGAGCTGTTGACCTCGACTGGGGATGTTGTCGGACGGTGGAAGGAATACTTTGAGGATCTCCTCAATCCCGCCGTCACGTCTTCCGAGGAGGAAGCAGAGGCTGGGGACTCGGGGGTCGGACTCACTCATCACCCTGGCTGAAGTCACTGACGTGGTTGGAAAGCTCCTCGGTGGCAAGGCCCCCGGGGTGGATGAGATCCGTCCTGAGTATCTCAAGTCGCTGGATGTTGTAGGGCTGTCTTGGCTGACACGTCTCTGCAACATCGCGTGGCGGTCGGGGACAGTACCTCTGGAATGGCAGACCGGGGTGGTGGTCCCTCTGTTTAAGAAGGGGGACCGGAGGGTGTGTTCCAACTATCGGGGAATCACACTCCTCAGCCTTCCCGGTAAGGTCTATTCCAGGGTGCTGGAGAGGAGAATTCGACCGATAGTCGAACCTCGGATTCAGGAGGAGCAGTGTGGTTTTCGTCCCGGCCGGGGAACACTGGACCAGCTCTATACTCTCCATCGGGTGCTCGAGGGTGCATGGGAGTTTGCCCAACCAGTCCACATGTGCTTTGTGGATCTGGAGAAGGCATTCGACCGTGTCCCTCGTGGGGTCCTGTGGAGGGTGCTCTGGGAGTACGGGGTTCGGGGCCCTTTGTTAAGGGCTGTTCGATCCCTGTATGACCGGAGCAGGAGCTGTGTTCGCATTGCCGGTAGTAAGTCGGACCTGTTTCCGGTGCATGTTGGACTCCGCCAGGGCTGCCCTTTGTCACCGGTTCTGTTCATTATATTTATGGACAGAATTTCTAGGCGCAGTCAGGGGCCGGAGGGGATCCGGTTTGGGAACCACAGGATCTCATCTCTGCTGTTTGCGGATGATGTTGTCCTGATGGCTTCATCAAACCGGGACCTCCAATGTGCACTGGGGCGGTTCGCAGCCGAGTGTGAAGCGGCTGGGATGAAGATCAGCTCCTCCAAATCCGAGGCCATGGTTCTCGACCGGAAAAAGGTGGTTTGCCCTCTCTGGGTGGGTGGAGAGTCCTTGCCTCAAGTGGAGGAGTTCAAGTATCTCGGGGTCTTGTTCACGAGTGAGGGGAGGATGGAGCGTGAGATTGACAGGCGGATTGGTGCAGCGTCGGCAGTGATGCGGTCGTTGTACCGGACCGTTGTGGTGAAGAGGGAGCTGAGCCAAAAGGCGAAGCTCTCAATTTACCGGTCAATCTACGTTCCTACCCTCACCTATGGCCATGAGCTTTGGGTAATGACCGAAAGGACAAGATCGCGGATACAAGCGGCCGAAATGAGTTTCCTCCGCAGAGTGGCTGGGCGCACCCTTAGAGATAGGGTGAGGAGCTTGGTCACACGGGAGGAGCTCGGAGTAGAGCCGCTGCTTCTCCACGTGGAGAGGAGCCAGCTGAGGTGGCTCGGGCATCTGTTCCGGATGCCTCCTGGACGCCTCCCTCGGGAGGTGTTCCGGGCATGTCCCACCGGGAGGAGACCCCGGGGAAGACCCAGGACACGCTGGAGGGACTATGTGTCCCGGCTGGCCTGGGAACGCCTTGGGGTCCCCCCGGAGGAGCTGGAGGAAGTGTCCGGGGTGAAGGAAGTCTGGAGGTCCCTGCTTAGACTGTTGCCCCCGCGACCCGGCCCCGGATAAGCGGAAGAAAATGGATGGATGGATGGATGGATGGATGGATGGATGTCCAAGCTAACTTCCAATCATCATTAAACATATTATTGGCAAAGTATAGTAACACATCACTCATCATTGGTGGAGATTTTAATTCCGTTAGCTATGCTTCATTAGATCATTCAAGTTATCCTCAAGTAAACCTCTTCTAAAGCTTTTAAGGAATTATTAGATACTCATGGGTTGACACTATTCCTTTTATTCTAAAAAGCACAATTCATATTCTAGAACTGATAATATTCTGATTGCAGATTCTATTCAAGAAAATATCCGCATGAATATGCTTAATATTTTAATCTCAGATTATGCCCCGGTTTCTCTAACTTTTTGTCCAACCTCACCAAATGAGAGTTACAAACTTTGGAGATTTAATAGCAACAGAGGACAGTTTCACCAAATTAATAACTCAAAAGATAAAACATTTCTTAGAAATTAACATTTCTCAACAGAGCAAGTAGAGTATCGGTACTTGCTTTTCAAATAAAGAAAGCTCAGTCAAGCTGAATTGCTACCAGAATTAAACAACCGGCAACTAGCAGCCTAGAAACACAACCAAAGGATATAGCAGAGGCCTTTGCAGCCTATTATTCTTCTTTATATGAAACCCAAGACCAAACTGATGCAACAGAGAAAATAAATTGATTTTTGGAACCCCTTAACATGACCAAACTATCAGAAGACTATAGACTGGCTATACCTGAAACACGTACTGTAAAACATGGGATTTGGAGACGCATTTGTTGATTGGGTTATGCTGTTTTATCAAAATCCAAAATCAAGACTAAGAGTAAAGCAGAACCTACAGGTATTGAGCAATATTTTATAACAATACAAGAAAAACACTTGCCGACCAATAAACATGTGTCATTAATATACAAGATGTTGTTGGGAGAAGATACATTCGATATCAAAGATAAATGGGAATTGGAGTTAAATGTAATTATTGAGGATGAGACATGAAGAATATATGTGTGGTCAGCCACAAAGGTGTCAACAGTTATCTGTGGAAGGAATTTGATTGGAAGACAAAAATTAGAACCCCTTTAATAATTTCAAGTTTTACAAAAACATGTCCCCACTATGTTGGAGAAATTGTGGCATGGTGGCAGGCCACATATTTTCTGGGATTGCCCAGTTCTTTGTAATTATTGGGAGAACATTAAAATAGAAATGGAAAAGATACTATCTTGTGAACTCCCTATGGATCCACTGAATATGTGTATTAGGAGCATTGTCAGATAATGTATGTGTAAAAGACCAACAGTATGTTCTCTGTATTCTTTTGAAGATTGCACAAAAAATGATAATGGTTAACTGGAGGAAACCCTCTCCTCAAGAGGCAAGGACAGAATGGACACAAAGCCTAAAATAAGTCGATATCATGGAACAGTTACCAGCCAAACTCCAGCTGAAAATGGACTTATTCATAGAACGATGGACTCCGGTGACTATGTACCTGAATAATGGTTAATATAATAACCCTTTGTCAAGGATTGTTCTGCATGTTTATTTACTTTGTTGATCTTGATAAACTACAGTTCAAAACAAAAAAAAAAGAGAGAAATTAACATGTCTCCAGAAATCCCAAGTCAAATAATTTGGGAGACTTTTAAAGCAACATGTCGGGGTTGGATAATCAGTTATGCCTTACACAAAAATAAGGAGAGGAATCTAAGAAATGAAGGAAGATTTTTAAAAACTGAAGGAATTAGAAATTAAACACATGGCAATGAAGAGGTTAAAAAAGAGATGTTTTTAACAAGAGCCGAAACACAGAAAGCGATGCATGAGGAGTTTGCATGTATTAAGGACTGTTATGAAAGTGGTGAAAAGGCAAGAAAAAAAAAAAAAAAAAAAAAAAGAACTGAACAAAAAAATGCAATTACGGCAATAAAAAATAATGATAGCAATGTTGTCACAGACCATAAAACTATCAACCATATTTTTATATCATAATTATTCATCACTTTTATCAGTCAGAACATAAAATAGAAAAAGGTCAATTGGAATCATTTTTTACAAACATTTCATTACCTATCTTGGAGCAAGAAGAAAAAAAAATGAAACCAAGCCAAGCCTAAACCAAGTTAATATAGTAGTACTAGTCCCCACCTTTTGGTTTTTAGAATGAACCCATTGTGGGACTTTCAGGATTTTTTCCCCCTTGAAAATCTGTGTTTTTTTTCAATGGCTTCTAAGGCAGTTGACCTAGCAACCATAAACAAAAATTTTGTTTTGAAACAAAAAATCCCACAAAGGGTTAATTCTGAAATCCAAAAGGTGTGCGCGAGATTAGAACTACTATAATAACCTGGATTGGCGTTGTCAGGTCATCTGCTTTAGAAGCTACTAACACAAAAAAAAAAATCCAAGATTTTTTATAAAACAAAATCCCAATAATTTTACAAATTCTGAAATCCAAAAGGTGTGCATGATAGCTGGGAACTAGTACTACTATAATAACTTGGTATGGGGTTGCTGGGTCACCTGCATTAGAAGTACAGGCGGCACGGTAGCAGAGTGGTTAGCGCTCTTGCTTCACAGCAAGAAGGTTCCGGGTTCGATCCCCGGGTTCGATCCCCGGGTCGCCCAGACCTTTCCGTGTGTGTTCTGTGTGGCGTTTGCATGCATGGTCTGGGTTTGATCCCCGGGTCACCCGAGCCTTTCTGTGTGGAGTTTGCATGTTTCTCCCCGTGTCTGGGTGGGTTTCCTCCGGGCACTCCGGTTTCCCCCACCAACCCAAAACATGCACCATAGGTACTCCAGCTTAGGTCCTGACCAAGCCGAAGCAAGAAGATCATGGAGATGGTCCCCGGGCGCCCTAATGTGTGTGCTGCCCACTGCTCCTAATATATGTATATATATATAGGATGGGTTAAAATGCAGAGAAGAATTTCTCCAGTGTGAGATCAATAAAGTTCACTTCTTACAGCTGGGCGATATGGCCTAAAAATATTATTCATTCATTCATTCATTCATCTTCTTCCGCTTTTTCCATTTTCTGGGTCGCGGGGGCAGCAGTCCAAGCAGTGTTCCACTGCCCAGAACACAATGCACCAGCCCCCATGAATCCTCCCGCAGGTGGTGGGTCCACATCCGATTTTAATCGATTTTTCTCTGCCCTACTCAAAAACAAATAACAGATGACAGACAAATGGCTCAAAACAATGCAACGTTCTTTTATAAAACAAATACATTACACCTTGCATCAATTAAGCTGTTATTGTTTAAAACATAAATATATATATATATATATCACAGTTATATAAATATTCTTCTTTTATAAAGATGCATTTTATAGAGCTAAATTATTCCAGGGCTCTCAAGTCTCACGCATTGAGAGTGTGACGTTCACACGCCACACATGGCATTTTTCACGCTGAATTTTTTTCTCTTTTTTTGTGCCCAGAAAATCGGTGTGTGTGGCTGTTTATGCAGGCACCGCGCGTTTTCAGCAAAAAAAAACTCCCGCACGCAAGTCAAGCGCCCCCCCCCCCCCCCCATCCTTTTGCTTTTGTCAAAAAGAAAAAGAAAGAAGTATGACAGAAAAAGTCAACGATGGCAAAACATAACCAATGCCATCACCAGATTCATAGCCAAAGAGATGTTGCCAATGCAGTCAGACCTGCCAACATGTACGCATTTTGTGTAGCGGGCACGCAATTTTAACCTCCTTGTTCGCTTGTATGGCTTTGTTGTTCTAAATTATGCATATGGATCTCACATTTCGTCCGTTTCACTCAAGTTTTCATTGACTTTCACTGACTCTCAGACTCACTGACTTTCACCAAATTCCTGGGGGTGCACATCAGTGAGGACCTCTCCTGGACAGTGAATACTGTATCACTGGCAAAGAGGGCTCAGAAGCGCCTCTATTTCCTCCGCAAACTGAGGAGAGCTGGAGCCCCTCCACCCATCATGACCACCTTCTACCGAGGCACCATTGAGAGCGTCCTGACCAGCTGCATCACTGTGTGGTACGGGAGCTGAACAGAACAGGAAAGCCCTGCAGCGCAGAGTGAATGCAGCTGGGAGGATCGCTGGTGTCTCTCTCCCCTCCCTCCTAGACATTTTTAACACCCGGCTCACCCGCAGAGCGTCCAACATTGTGGGTGACCCGAGCCACCCCGCACATAGCCTGTTCAGCCTCCTGCCCTCGGGGAGAAGGTACCGGAGTCTCCGGGCCCACTCCACCAGACTGTCAAACAGCTTCATCCACCAGGCTGTCAGGAGGCTGAACTCTCACCCAAACTCCCACCTTACCCATCTCCCACCCCCACCCCCCATATTGGCATAACCTGTATTCCATAAAAAGACCTATCACTCTAGACACTTTAAAAAACTGCTGCTAAGGACGACTGTTGCACTGTTGCACATTTACATTTACTACTGGATTTTACTCCTGTTGCACTGCTGTTTACTACTGTTATTGCACACTTACATTTACTACTGGATTTTACCCCCGTTGCACTGCTGTTTTCTACTGTTATTGCACATTTACTACTGGAATTTTAGTACTGTTGTTTACTCCTGTTACTGCACTAGAATTACTACTGTTGCACATTTATTTTTATTTTATCTTAACTCCAATGCACATTCTACTGCACATGACCAATTCACTGCTGTATCTTCCATTGCACATTTTGATGCACACTGCACACTTTGGAAATCTGTATATAGTATAGTTTATTTATTATGTTGCACTGTTTTAAGATTTTAGATCTTAGACTTTAGTTTTAACTTTAGATCTCTGTCTTAGATAGTTTTTGTTGTGTTTTGTCTTCATATTGTATTTTATACACTGTCTTTTTGCACTACCTGGCCAGAGAGAAACGAAATTTCGATTCACTGTATGTTGAACACATATGGCAGAATTGACAATAAAGCTGACTTTGATCTTTTGATTGATCTTTGACTCTGCGGCTGCGACACAGATCCACAGATCTGCATGTGAGCAGAGAACTTTCAGCCAATCAGAGCGCTTCATTTCCTCCCCACTCCCCCGCCCTGCCTCCCTCCACGCCACAGTTCAGATTCAGGGATGTGAGACAGCGCCAGCTCCCCTCCTCACCCACTGAGCCCGAAAAGTAAGATTAATACGTAGAGTTTGCCCGACACGTGCAATGGTCACCGCCACGTTTCCCCATATTCATTGCAGACAAAATGGTTTGGTTTCTGCACGCAATTCAAGGCCCCCCCCCACCCGCTCCTCGGGAAAAATTGTTAACCCCCCCCGCTCCTCGGAAATTACGCAGTCTCACACACGACCCCGCTCAAAACTTGAGAGCCCTGATTATTCCCTGATTGTGGGAAAGATGGACTGGAGCGGGTAGTGTGTTTTAGTTTTTGTTTTTCCTCGAGTGATGCAGAAAAGCCACCGTCTGTGTTCATGTATGTTAGCTTGTGCAGTCTGTATACAGCTGTGGCAACTTCAGAAAAATATTTGCGGCTTGGTAGCACATACTTCGGGTCCAAAACTTTCACCATGTTAATGAATCCGGGCTTTTCCACAGTATATAAGGGCACCATGTCTTTTACAATAACATCATGTTTTTGGTAAAACATACAATAGTATGTGTGATTGCCTTCTATCGTGGGCCGTGCTTATCATACTGCAAACAGTTCGAAAATGTTTTAGGGACTGGACGGTGGCTATTTTCATTCCGTTCGGACCTGCACTTCTCCCATTCCGGTGCGTGCAACAGCTTTCGGCGCTAGGATAACATGCTGCAACAGCTTTTGAACCGACCTTACAGCAAGCACTCGTTTGTTCTAAGTCCAACACAAGAAAACCGAACCAGTTCCATATAACAGATGTAAACACCTTTGTTTGGTACAAGCTCCGGCTTTCCCTCACTCGCTAGCCGCGCTAGCTCGTACAATGTTTGGGTACGCCCCGCTAACTTGCCCGTGTAAAACATTAGTTCCGCTCGCATGTAAAAAAAATAACTTAAAAAAATAGATTTTCATAAAAACACATCTTCCTGAAGTCGAATTAATCGATTTATTCGATACATTGCTCAGGTCTAATTAGAAGCTAAAGATTTTTATTTATTTTTTTAATGGGGGGAAAAAAAAAAAAATTCCCACAAATGGTTAGTCCTGAAAACCAAAATGTGTGTGTGTGTGAAGGTAACACATACAGGTCTCCCAACCTTGCAGATCTTAACACTAGAATACAGCCGAATCACGCACCACGTTGTGCAACAGGGGAACTCCCTTCCCGGTGCGTAACAGGGATTCCCCTGGCAGCGTGCTGCGTGATACGGCTGTATTCTTACGCACTGGAAAATAGTTCCCACCCAAAATGACCAAGTCAAGCTCTCCGTGTTGATTTGCACATTTATTTGCACTCGATATGAATGCGCACTACACAGAAAGTAATTGGGAAACGCAACGAGCAAATTAATTCCTTTTGGCCGAAATCTTTCTCTGGCGACGTTAGACTCCAGTCTAACGCGGAGGAGCTGCAGATACCGCGGCGGTCAGTGGCGACAGACTCGGACAATGGCTGGGTGAGCAGGAAAACGCTTTCCACCACTTATTTTAGTCTCTGGACTGTGGGGAGATGCCCAAATTTGACCTGGGGGTGGCATATCCCTTTAACAACAGGGCCACTGGACGCACTGCACCCTGCGTCCTGCAGTGGGTGACTGGGATCCTGTTCTATAATTTCTGTTCTAAAATGTGATGGCCGAGGGGATCAGGCTTTTGCCAATGTGGGCCCTCCTGCAACACATTTTTGAATAACAGGCCCCGCTGAGTCTACTGTAATGTCTATTGTAATGTGTCTGTGTTGCTGCTGTATATGTCAGACAAGCTCTGTGTGTGTGAAAATGAAGTTATTGAAAAAAATCACTGACTTTCAAGGGATTTTTTTGTTTGTTTTTAAAAAGAGTTAATCCTGAAAACCAGAAGGTGCACATGATACCTGGGGACAGCTCGAGGTCAGACAAATATTTACTTATATTTGGTCTCGGGTCAGACTCGGACACATCAGCGTTTGGCTGCAGACCACAGGCTATAAAGCTGTGAGCGCAGCAGTTTCCTGTCTACAGTAAAACCTCTCACTTTGAGACTCTTAAGTGTTCAAAAGATCAGAGCAGTGCACTTCTAGTTTAGGTACAAGTCAAAACTGCTTTATTATTATTTGTGAAATGTGGTGCAATACTTCAGATACATGAATTTTAAAGCATAAAAGATTGGCGATAAAGTACACAGGAAGTAGAGTCACTATTGCTAATCTGCAGCTTCACCTCAATCCGTGCACTATGTGGATGTAAACAGACACGTGGGGAACTACTTTCACCTTTTTACTTTCAAAGAACACCTCAAACTGGATTAATAGCGTGGTTTGGGGACTGGATGTCATTATTTGCGGAGTACAATTTCTATGGATAATAAGAGTAAGATCTTGCACTCTAAATTTAATTCTAGATGTAAATTTCTCATTATTTTCGCTGTATCCTGAGTTTGTATTTTATGTCTCTGTGTCTATTAGCAGGCCCTTTGACCATGTGCTCTCCCTGTGTCCCTCCTCGTGCATCTCTCCCTCCTGAGATTAACTCGTCAAACCTAAAAAGGTGCATGTTTTCTGTGTTTGTTTCGGATGGAAGGCGTTTGTATTCAAACCGTAAGCAAATAGGACCAGATTCCATTTGGAACCGAGACCCACCTCTTCAGGACGGTCTTGGTCCGCTTGTTTCTGGCTCAGAGTACGGTTGTTTTTATTCATGAAATACAGACTGAAATACAGTCTGGATTTTCAGGGGAATTAAAACCTAGTCCTTCAGATGTGAGTCCATAGGTGTGAATATCCCCCAAGTCTTCCTCTGAGTGGTCACATGATTTTGCTGTGATGTGTTTGGTCAGCTGATTTAAACAGGATGACAGCACCATCTACAAGACAGGAAAGTATTCCAGGTGTGTGAAAGTAAAAAAGCCCCCTCGTCCCAGTTCATAGTCCTGTAGGTGAATTTCCGTAATTCAATTGCCTCCTTAATCCTGCGTCAGTGTTTGTTGTTCTCTGTCCCATTGCTCTGTCCAAGTCTATTATGGACTGGTTCTCTCTTTTACAATGGTCAGAAAAGGCAGTTGGACTGCAGATGGCGCTGCCAAAATTTGTCTAAGATGACCAGACACGTCATAGCAACATCACGTGACCACACTGTGGAAAACCACTTGTGAGCACTGAGCAGTTAAAACTATCAGGTATGAAAACAAATTAAACCTTGGTCTGAAAAAGTGTATTAAAGTGTCAAAAAAAATAAAAAATAAAATAAAATGTAAAAACAAAAAGATACTGACCCGGATGAAGAAAAGCGGATGGGTTTGAGGGTCTGGAAGCTCTGGTAGTATTTTCGAAATCCAGCTGGGCGTGGTACAGTCTCGTAGTCCAACCTGGGGTCTTCTGTCGGATTTACAGTCCACAGGTCTCCAACGCGTGACTTAGGGAGGAAAACAAAAGAATAAAAATTAAGGAATTATATAGGTTTTAAGGAAATGTAGGAGTCCTTTGTGAGTTCTTTGTAGCTCAGCATTGCCTCTCCAGTCTCTCTTTCAAATTAGGTTAGAAATCTAGAGGTAATAATGGATTCAGACTTGAACTTTCATATAAGTCAATAACACCAGCACATTTTTACTACTTAAAGACACTGCCTAAATCAAAGGACTGTATATCACGTGCACCGTTAGTCGAAGTGCAGAGAGAAGTTTTGTGTGTGCTGCGCTCCAGGTCTCAATGTGTGCTTGACAAAATGCTTTAATAATCTGACTGCATCAAATATACTGAAGCATGTATATTTAAGACCAAATAAGTCTAAGTCTAAGTCAAATCAAAGATTGCAATATCGTGAGATCAAGGCAGCTGCAGGGGCCTTGCAAGGCAGGTGAAGGCAAAAAGGCAGTTGCAGCCACCTTCACTTGCCTTCATGGACTACAAAGCCCAAATGTATGATGGAAAATGCAGTGTGCACTGACAGCTGATTGGACATGATATGTTTTGCTGAAACATGACACCCTGTCGCCCAGGGCATCACTCATGTCTTTCTACTTTTATATCAACACAGATGCTTAAAATGAGACAGAAAAGGGCCCAGGTGTTGTACAACACAGACACATGATTGATGTATGATCTTGATGAGCTAAAAGTAATTGTCACCACAGATCAGACCTAAGCATGTAAACTGTATTGTGAGCTCTGTGTTCTTTGCTCTGGTGTGTGGGGAAACAGAAGAATGCAAAGTTTGGTGTAGTTTTATTAAGTGCAACACTTCAAATGAATGCAAGATTTCTCCTGTCACCGAAATTCTGCTTCAGTTTAGTTCTAGTCAGAAAAATTAGGCCAAGAAACTGAGAAAAATGGCTATAGTTTCTTGGCAAAGAATGCAACGATGGGACATCACCACAGAGAGAGGCAGAGATTATATATAATCTCTGTATTATATATATGGCCAAAGGAGGAGATACAGACCACAGATGTTAAGACACCAAAGCTCCTGACCATGCATGGAGGGTTCCATCCCAAGCATCCTGAGACTCTATGCAAGCCACAAGGAAGGAGGCCGAGGACTAGTGAGTGTGGGAACCACTGTCCAGGATGAAACATCCAAAATCCATAAGTACATCAAGGACAAGGCCCCGACAGATGATGTGCTCAAGGAATGCCTCAGACAGTGGAGCTCAGAGGAAGAGGTGCTGGAGGGACCATCATGGCAGGACAAACCCCTACATGGGGCGTACCACCGAAACATAACTGAAGTGACTGATATCAAGAAATCCTAACAATGGCTGGAGAGGGCTGGTCTGAAGGACAGCACAGAGGCCCTCATCCTGGCTGCACAGGAGCCTTGAGCACCCGAGCAATAGAGGCCCAGATCTACCACACCAGACAAGACCCAAGGTGTCGGCTGTGCAAAGAGGCTCCTGAGACAGTCCAACACATAACTGCAGGGTGTAAGATGCTGGCAGGGAAAGCATACATGGAGCGACACAACCAAGTGGCGGGCATAGTGTACAGAAACATCTGTGCAGAGTACGGGCTGGAGACCCCAAGGTCAAGATGACACCTCCAAAGATTGTGGAGAATGACCAAGCCAAGATCCTGTGGGACAGATACAGACTGACAGAATGGTGGTGGCGAACAAACCAGACATAGTGGTGGTAGATAAGCAACCGAATAAAACCATGGTGGTGGACATTGTGGTGGACAAGCGATGGTAATACAGTGGTACCTCACCTTACGAAATTAATTCGTTCCAGAAGTAGTTTCGTAACGTGAATTTTTCGTAAGCTGAGTAGCTATTTCAATGGAAAAGGCCTGATCTGTTCCAAGGTTTTTTTTTTTATAGTGTAACATTTTTTTTATAGTGTAACTTTGTGTTCTGCGTCCTGATTGGCTAAGAGACTGTAGAGCCAGTATTAAACGTGGAATAAACCAGGTCTAGACCAGGTCTAAACCTGGACTGGACCTGGACTAAACCAGGACTGGACCAGGTCTAGACCTGGACTAAACCGGGACTAGACCAGGATTAAATCACCCCGTGTGGCTCTTTGCTGGTTTCGTGCGGCTTTTGCATTCGTTTGTGCATGTTCGGTTTGTGGCTCGGGCTGCGTGTTCGCTGCGGTTCTATCTCGTGCTCGCGGTGCTCCTGTCTCCGCGCTCCTTGCGTGTTCGGCGCTAGAGCTAAGAGGCCGAGAAAGGTGCTCTTTGTGCGGGCACGACTGCGGGGTTTTCCCCGGGGCTGGCTCTGGTTCTATGCAATTCAAGAGCCGGGGGGGTTGACACTGTGAGCTAACAGGCCGAGAAAGGTGCTCTTTGAGCGGGCACGACCGCGGGGTTTTCCCCGGGGCTGGCTCTGGTTCTATGCATTTCAAGAGCCGGGGGTCTGACACTGTGAGCTAAGAGGCCGAGAAAGGTCTTTGAGCGGGGATAACAGTGGGGCGTGCATCTGAACACGCATTATTCGAATTTTTGAGATTTTGCGTTTCATAACTTGAATTTTCTTTCGTATCTAGAGACCAAAATTTAACGTGAAGGCATGTCGTAACTTGGATTTTTCGTATGTAGGGTCTTTCGTAAGGTGAGGTACCACTGTATCAGGAAAAAGGAACACGAGAAACTAGAGAAATACCAGGGGCTCAAGGAAGAGCTGGAGAAGGCCTGGAAGGTGAAGGCATCAGTGGTGCCCGTGGTGATCGGAGCACTCGGGGCTGTAACCCCCAAACTGGAGGAGTGGCTACAACAGATCCCAGGAAAAACATCAGACATCTCACCAAATTTTGTACCAAATATTAAAATTGATGGACTCAAGGGTTTACAAAATTGGCATGTCATTCATTTTCCCATAAAAGCTGAGGACTGTGTGGTTTTCCAGACACAGATTTTAAGTGTAGTCATATTAATTTGTATGAATTTAAATCAACTGTAAAAAATACGTTGTACAAAAATGTGACCGGCCACAGAAAAATCAGACACAAGTCGTCCCGGAGGCATTTTGAGTTATTCACAGATTCTGAAAGTGTAGATTCTAAGCTTTCCAACGATGCCTTACACATGGAAATCTGAGAACATTTGAAGAATTTGTGGCCATTTGAAAGCATGCACATGGGATTTTGGAAAGCTGAGGGGAAAATCTCGAACTTTCTCTCACTCTAGGCCTTCTGGGTTCATTTGCATGACATTAAGCAAAGCCCTCCCCCTGCAGACCATCAGTGACTATCACTGTGGTGTTAGCCTTCAGGGCAGGTCAGAATTAGTAGATACTTTGTTAAAATGGAAATGCTTTTATAACAAAAAGCCCTTATATTCAGTAATCAATATTACACAGGATAATGTTAAGTCAAAGTCACCTGTATTTTAATACAATTTAATACAATACAATATGAAATGTATTATACAATGTAAAATGAAAAAGAGAGAAAGAATAAAGATAAAAGTAAAAAAAAAAAAACTACATAAAAAAATTAGCAGTATATAGACCCCTTTACAGTTAGTAAACAAACGTGACGTCACTGGCATGCGTGCGCATTTCCGAGGCAGAAAAGCTTGGCGGAACATAGCGGATTATCTAATTATAGCAAATCTTTGAATATTAACGATAGGGAGAGCTATATTCAAAAGCTCACGTTGAGCAATGGGGTTCGACTGCCAGATCCTTATGCAATCACAGAGTGGCAGTACGATTGTACAAAGTGGCCAGATTTACAGTGGCCAGACATACACTGTTATGGATGCCTACCAGTTTGCTGTATGTGGCCATGTACAGCAAATAAAATGCCACGATATCGATGGGGAGTTTTGCGTGTTGGCATCTGATGTTCTCCCCAGTCGACGGCAAGGCCACAAGACGACCATGTACAATGCTTGGGCTATCGTGAACAAGCGCGAGAACTACGTTCTGACCGCCAACTGCACTTGTGTTGCGGGGTAAGTAGCATACTACGACTTAATTCACGAGTCACAGATGTGATCTCAGTCATGTCAAATGCCATTTATGATGGTCATGCGAAAACTTATGTCTTTTAACAAAGTTATTCGTGTTCGTTTACATGTGTCTGTCATAGAGGTTACCCGCTTATGTCTGTGAGCTTTGCGGTGTCCTGTGCTTGCTAGTTAATCATGCTGCTTGTTTAGAGTAATTTGCCCAGGTGTCCACTTGTGAGTATGTCAGTAGTACATATGAACTATAATTTATTCCAGCTGTTTCTCTTTATTTCAGACTAGCTTCATGTTGCAGCCATGCAGCAGCAATTTTATTTAGAGTTGAGCTCCATGTCAGGATGGGAGGAACAGAAGGGCCTGCAGTTACAGAGGAAGCATGTGCCTGGATGCCTCCCAGCAGGAAAGCAGTAGAGCCAGCTCCTCTTACGGACATCAGTTTCAAGAAGCCAAAGAAGCTAGACAGGCCACGGAAAGCTGCTAAATGCACAAGGAGAGCCAGTGTCAGTCCCAAAGGCATGTATTAGTTAGGCAGAGGTTCAGTTATTCAAGTTTCCTTTTGCTGAAATTACATAACCCCATAATATATTGTAGGGAAACAGACTTGCAGAGATGAGAAGTGCGTAGATGTAGTTGATATCTACAAACTACTTAACTATACAGAGAAACAAATGCTTAACTAGATAGATACTACATAGATAGATTTCACCACCATCAACAAAAACTTGTCACAGCCTAGACAGACATGAAGACATCAAGTACAAGTTAGTATATGCTTAACCATCATTTCAGTGTACTAGTAGGGTATCTTAAATTCATAATCCACATAATAAATGTTCTTTTGTTTTCTTCTTGCCCTGCCATTAGCACTGACTGATGCTGATCTCCGAGAACTGAGGACTATTGCCCCAGGTGCTGTAGTGCTGACGAGCTTGGATGACAGCGGCAGCGACACCGACACCGAGGACCAGTCAGGCCTGCCAGAGCCCTTGACAGCGTTATTCAGTCCTGCAAACCATGAACTGTCACCAGAGGAAATCCAAGTGAAAAGTAGGGACACATTTTTGAAACTGAAAACAAACCTGACAAGTAACTAGTGTGAAAAGCTGGAGTCAGTGACAAGGCAACAGTCCAAATTGTCAAACTGGCATGAACATAGGGCTGGTCGCATTACAAGTACCAAATTTCACCATCTGACCACCACTAACCAGTTAAGCACAAATAAGTTGATGAATGTTATGGAGTACAACAAAACCCCATTAAATGTTCCATCTGTTGTCTGGGGTCAGGAAATGGAAGAAAGAGCCAAGCAAGATTACATTGCACTCATGGCTCAAACTCATACAGAGTTCAACGTCAGCCTCAGTGGATTAGTCGTGCGACCCTCCGAGCCACATCTTGGATCATCCCCAGATGGGATAACAACATGCACCTGCTGTGGGAATACCGGGAAGGTCTACAGGGATGTGTGGAAGACACTCATTTTTGTCTGGATCAGTCTGACAGGTTGAAACCTTTACACCCATACTACCACCAAATCCAGCTTCACATGCATGTGTACGATGTTGGTTACTGTGACCTTGTGGTTTGGACGAAGAAGGAGTTCGTTATGCAGCGCATCCTGAAAGACGATGACTTTCTTCAGTGGTCTTTACCAAGAGCACAACATGTCTTTGTCACATGTGTGCTGCCAGAGCTACTGACAAGACGTCATGATCCTGCTATGGAGACTGAGAAAGCCTGCAAGTCCTGTGGGAAGCCTGATTTTGGCAAAACCATCGACTGTGCCGAATGCAACAGTCACTTTCATTACAGCTGCGTACAGCTCAGACGGAGGCCAGCAAAATGGTTATGCCAGAAATGGACAGGAAAGGTTACATAAGGTTACATACATAACTTCCTTATGCACTTAATTTAGACTCCCTATAGCTGATGGCAGTTAAAGACAGTGTGGTTCATTATTTTCCTGATCATAATGCAATCTGTAATATACACAAGATACCGAGCAATATTAAACCTCTTTTGCAGGAAGCAATATTTCTTAATATCAGGGAAATTCACGTCTCTGCAACATCGCGTGGCGGTCGGGGACAGTACCTCTGGACTGGCAGAACGGGGTGGTGATCCCTCTGTTTAAGAAGGGGGACCGGAGGGTGTGTTCCAATTATCGGGGAATCATACTCCTCAGCCTTCCTGGTAAGGTCTATTCCAGGGTGCTGAAGAGGAGAATTCGACCGATAGTCGAACCTTGGATTCAGGAGGAGCAATGTGGTTTTCGTCCCGGCTGGGGAACACTGGACCAGCTCTATACTCTCCATCGGGTGCTCGAGGGTGCATGGGAGTTTGCCCAACCAGTCCACATGTGCTTTGTGGATCTGCAGAAGGCATTCGACCGTGTCCCTCGTGGGGTCCTGTGGAGAGTGCTCTGGGAGTACGGGGTTTGGGGCCCTTTGCTAAGGGCTGTTCGGTCCCTGTATGACCGGAGCACAAGCTGTGTTCGCATTGCCGGTAGTAAGACTCCGCCAGGGCTGCCCTTTGTCACCGGTTCTGTTCATTATATTTATGGACAGAATTTCTAGGCGCAGTCAGGGGCTGCAGGGGATCCGGTTTGGGAACCACAGGATCTCATCTCTGCTGTTTGCAGATGATGTTGTCCTGATGGCTTCATCGAACCGGGACCTCCAATTTGCACTGGGGCGGTTCGCAGCTGAGTGTGAAGCGACTGGGATGGGGATCAGCTCCTCCAAATCCGAGGCCATGGTTCTCGACCGAAAAAAGGTGGCTTGCCCTCTCTGGGTGGGTGGGGAGTCCTTGCCTCAGGTGGAGGAGTTCAAGTATCTCGGGGTCTTATTCACGAGTGAGGGGAGGTTGGAGCGTGAGATTGACAGGCGGATCGGTGCAGCATACACATTAATCGCCCATCGCAAAACAAAAGTAGCTCTAATGGGCAGTTTAGGCTAGTAATATGATGCTAATGTTGACAATTACACAAGCCCCCTGCTTTTAGCTAAATATCTCCCTTTGATGCAGAAATAATATGACCACACAAAAGCTGAATTAGTATTTAAACATGTCCTAAAGTCTGTAGTGTCAAAGTTGAGAAGCACTTTACTCACCCCATAAGAAAGAGAAATGTGTTCCTGCAAACATCATCGGGTACACTTACTTTTTTGTCAGGGGCTTTCTGCAGGACGTGGTCACCTCTGATGTAACTACTGTTTGCCTCGTTGTCCAATTATTCGTGTATCCTGGGGTATTCTGGCTGAATGTGTCCCGAGTAGAGAGTTCTCCTTCCTTCTTATGTAGCATTTACAGTCAAAGTTATGGATTTTCTTAATTTCACTGTCCTTATCCTCTTCAAATGCAGCGTAAAAATTCACTAGGTTCGCTCACAGCTGATAGGCAGAAAAAGAATCCAAAAGAGCGCTAATCGTCACGTGAATGGTCAGTAGCGCCAGTATGGTAATTATGGTAATTTACACACACCACGTTTCTTTCCGAAAAACTAGCAAATTTCAAAGACAAAATGTATGCTTTTAAAGCAACCTGTGCTGTTATCTGAGACGTGGAGTGGTTTCTTCATGATCTCAACTAGCACATTTTGCAAAAAAACCCGAAAATCACAAATTCTGAAAAAAATAAAAATAAAAAATGCTTCTAACGTGATTTTCTCCCGTTTGCCCTGACCAAGTTATAGCGGCTTTAGCCGTGGCGGGTCACGAATGTGGGCACCCTTGCCATTTTGTTGCTTTGAATACCTATAACTAATCAACACAGAGTAATTGGAACACAAAATTGGTTTGATGAGCTCATTAAACCTTGAACTTCATAGACAGAAGCACCCAGTCATGACAAACAGTATTTAATGAGATCAAATGCAAGTTGCTCTTCTTCTCTTTGACTCTCCTCTGAAGAGTGGCAACATGGGGGCCTCAAAACAACTCTCAAATTACCTGAAAACAAAGATTGTCCGGTTTAGGGGAAGGCTACAAAAAGCTATTTCAAAGATTTCAGCTCTCAGTCTCCACTGTGAGGAACATAGTGAGGAAATGGAAGGCCACAGGCACAGTTCTTGTTAAGGCCAGAAGTGGCAGGCCAAGAAAAATATCAGAGAGGCAAAGATGAAGGATGATCGGAATGGTAATGGAAATAACAAGAGGCGATATGCATGGCAGCAAAAGAACACAGCATTCCCAAAAAAAATACTTGCTACCCACAGTAAAATTTGGTGGCGGATCCATCATGCTGTGGGGCTGTGTGGCCAGTGCCAGTACTGGGAATCTTGTTAAAGTTGAGGGTTGCATGGATTCCACTCAATACCAGCGGATTTTTGAGAATAATGTTCAACAATCTGTCACAAAGTTGAAGCTGCACCTGGGCTAGAGTTGGGCGGTATCCAAATTTTGATACCGTTAAACCGTCTCCACATTTTCCCGGGGTATACGGTATTACCGTTGCTAAGGCTAAAAAAAAACAAAAACACTTGGTAGCACTACAGTGGAGTCACCTCGCCAAATGGCAGCTTGCACCTATACCGTTCAGAAACAGAATAGCAAGCATTACATAGGCCTAATGATACTGAAAACATAACAAAACATGTACAAAATTAGTAACTTTTATTAACAAATGTTTAAAGTGCAAATACAGCAGCCAACCGACGGAACGAAATAACAAATTGTCTGTGGGCTAAAGCTAACAAACCAACAGGAATCAAATAAAATACTTGATCTTATCAAATAAGAAAATCTGAACAATAAATAACGAGACATAACCGAAAATGTGCATATATAACCCTGTCCTGAGAACGCAGTGGAAAATACTGCTCGTTTGTATATTTTTAAAATCTATTAACATGAATCAAATAAATTAAACGTACAACTATACAACATCCCGGACCGTTTTCGTCCGTCAGAAAAAGCTACTCCTTATTGAAAATAAAAATATTAAGCTATTGAATGCAAAACCAGCATGTTCACTTTTTCCGGCTTGAGTAGGGCACGTTGTGGATTGACAACTTTGCCCGCGGTGCTGAAGACCCGTTCCGATGGAGAGAAGGGGGTCTTCATCTCCCAGAATAACAGCCTCGTGTGGAAGTTGCGTTTGTAATAAGAAACCCGAAAACTTCTCACATTTCAGACTCAAAAACGGTGAGTTGTTTTTATTAACATGCGAGAATATCAGAAAAGGAGCT
Source organism: Paratrypauchen microcephalus (assembly GCA_036785185.1). NCBI lineage: Eukaryota > Metazoa > Chordata > Actinopteri > Gobiiformes > Gobiidae > Paratrypauchen > Paratrypauchen microcephalus. Next base: position 279,042 of record JAVJIX010000084.1, on the reverse strand, counting down.
GCGCTAGAACACAAAAGCAGCGTGTCAAACGTCACGCCTTTCTTAAAGGGACCGCAACTATTATCAGAAGCAGTGACTTTATAACCAAGTGCTTAACCAAGAACTGAGCAAAACCCGCATGGCAAAGCTGTAACAACACAGTTAAGAAGGTGAATTATGCATACATTCACGAGTGCACTACACTCGCGACAATATGCAGTTGCCTCTGCTTCAACTCGCTCCTCCACAGTGCCGCTGTTATCTCTCGACGGGTAGGATGTTTCACGCACATTTTACACACAGCCTCGTTGACATTTCCCGGCTGTCCCTTGTCATTTGGCCGAAATCCGAAATGCTGCCAAATTGCAGACGTTGTGTTTTACTTTGGGACCAACTTAGCGCGGTCTGTCATGTTGTCTTGTTTTTCTCCTCCTTCTGAGCGGTAATGTCACGTGACGACGCAACATGCAGGAACTTCATCGAACGTCATCTCTCCAATAGTAATATTAGTTTTAAACTGTAATAGTATTAAATTAACAAACACAGCCACACATACATAAGTGCTGGACAAACACTCTTTATTTAGGCATTAAATTAATTCTAGTTAATATTATATTAGGGCAAGATTTTTTTTTTTTTTTTAATGACGTAATGAATCTGATACCGTTGCTATTTTTAGATACCGCAGTATACCGTATTACCGTATTACCGCCCAACCCTAACCGGGGCTGGATACTTCAACAAGACAATGACCCAGGCAATCTACTCAGGCATTCATGCAGAGGAACAAGTACAATGTTCTTGAATGGCCATCCCAGTCCCATTGAAAATCATTGAATCATTGAAAATCTGTGGGATGATTTGAAGCAAGCTGTCCATGCTCAGTAACCATCAAACCTCAATGAATTAGAGACGTTTTGTAAAGAGGACTGGTCCAATACCTTCATCCAGGATCCAGGCACTCATTAGTGGCTACTAGAGGCTGTTATTTTTGCAAAAGGAGGCTCTACTAGATATTTATATGATTTTTCTTTTAAGGTGCCCAAATTTATGCACTGGTATTTCACTGCTGAAATATTACTGTGTCCATTAGTTATTTGATAGATCAAAATGTATGTGTGTGTATGTATGTATGTGTGACATACATATATATATATATATATATATATATATATATATATATATATATATATACATATATATACATATATCAGACCCTCCAGGAATTCGCGATGTTGCGATTTGCAACTTCAACGCAACTTCAGCCAATCCCCGCGAATTCAGGACGGTGTTGCAATTTTGACCAGTCACCGCAACTTTTCCGCAATTTTTACTAATTTTGACCAATCATCGACGACGTATTGAACCCCGACCAACTTCCTTCTGTGTAGGAGACATAACTGAGATGAGGTGCACGGTGCGTTTGTGTGTGTGTGTGCGGCAGAGGCGGTGGGTCACGTGAGTGTGGGTGTGTGCACGTACGGAAGTGTGTGCGTGTAAAAGCGCGCTCACCTGTCACACACAGGAGAGAGTCAGGGTTGGGGTGTAGCCGTATTTTTTGTTGAACGCAAACCATTCATTCATCTTTCACGTTAATCTGTTCATCCTGCTGTTTTCATGAGTTCCATTTCATCCTGCTGCGCTGTCATAACTGTGTGCGCTCTTTTTGTAATAAATGCACAAAACGCATATCTGGATCTCAGTGTATCTGTCGCCATAGCCTCCTCTTTGTGCGTCACAAATCTGTGAGCCATAGGACCCAACCTCATATTCTCGGCGGCTAAAAGGTTTGAGTTTGGAAGCCGCAACATTCTGCTTTACTTCCGTGTGACAAAACGAAACTGCGGCCGTGTCCCCAGTTCCCAGAGCGCACAGCTCGGAGCGCGGCCCGAAGGGGGCTCAGACTGCAGTCAAGGAGGTGCACACTTGCTCAGCCCCGACTGCAGTCCGCGGACCGCTTAACGACTGCGGTCTTCGGACCGCGTGTTAACTGTGCATGGGACAAAAAAGAAGTGGGACAGCAGTCGTCGCGCCGGTGTTCTGTCGAAATGTGTGACGCACATGCCCTTCGGGCCACGCTCCAAGCCGCGCGCTCTGGGAATTGAGACACGGCTTCTAATGGCAAAGAAACATGTCTGCGGCGCCATTTGCCCACTAAAATAACAGCAAAAGACCGGGCGAAACAGTTCCCCTCCTAGTAGTCATTTATTTTCGATGTTGGTAAGGTTGTTTTAGGACCATATCTGTGATCTCTGTGTCTTTGTATTATTCTTTGTCAGTAATAACTCAGTATTCAAAATATTACTCAATTTTAATTACAAAAAGCGAAAATCGCAACTATTTATCGCAACTTTCACTTCCTCCCGCAACAAAATCGCAACAAAAACCTTATATATATATATATATATATATATATATATATATATATATATATATTTTTTTTTTTTTTTTTTTTCACAAAATTACCACATTTTCCCTGAGCTCTTAAATCAATATCGCTATTTTGCTATATTGGGATATACTGTAACTCCAGAAACTGGAAAGAAATGTGACTTTTCCTGATATCTTTGTGACTGGCTCATGCATATGAACAATCAGTGGGAAGGTTGAATTTGTTGCATTTTTTGTTTTGGTTTACTGTCAGTATGCACAAAAAGGTTTTGCCCATGCTAATTTCTCCCATAGACTGTAAATGCATAGTTTTATCTCGCCAGTAACAAACTTATAAGTTATGCAGAAATGAGAAATTTGTGAAATTAGAGAGACTTTTTTCCCAGCTCTAAACTGGTCTCTATGCATGTTTTTGATGAGCAGCCCATTTTCACGCATATTTCCTGTACCCCTCTCCCAATCAATTCACCTCTCCCACACACAACCAAACCAGGTCATTTTAGAACATTCAGGCCACAATCCAAACTGTGCATTTGCAGTGTGGAAACATTTACATGATTAAAAGGTTTCTTGTTAACCTAAAGTGTATTCTTAGACTTAGACAAACTTTATTGATCCACAAGGGAAATTGTTTTGGGTACAGTAGCTCACTCATCAAATATAATATATGATATATGATATATAACAGAGGGTAAAAGAACAAAAAGAAAAATAGATGGAAAAGCAACCAAAGAGCAATAGACCTGTGTCAGATGAGACACAATTATATACATAAGATAATGATAATAAATATATATGTACAATCAGATTTAAATAGAAAAGTAGTAGTCAAATATAAAATACAGTGTCAAATATGATGTTCAGTACCAGCTGTGTACAGTTGTAGGGAGTATTATCTATTCAATCAACATGGTTTGTTTTTAGACGCGACGTAAATATAATCAAGCAAATAGACCACTGTAGATTGCTATCTAAACTTTTTTTTTTTTTTTTAGTTAGCTGCCTACTAGCTAGTTAACTACGTTTCCAATCAATTTACTATGTGCTGAAGTGGGCTAATATCATGAGGGAAACAATAAATGATTAAATGATTTAGGGTGACCTTGTTGGAACCATGAACATGGATTCTTGTTAATATGAATTATGTTCTTAGTAGAGGCAAATAATCACTAGAGCTTATATAACCTAGTCCAGGCTAGTACCCTACGGCAGATATTTTGAGTACTCAAACTTTAGAGCTAGCTGACCGGCTACTGCATCGCAACCACTTGCTAGCACAGGATAGCGGCAAAATTTGCCATTTTCTATCCATGCGGCATGCCTGTCCATCACCTAAAAGTTCCGGTAGTATCCTAACATTACTACCAGCTTACCTGCTGTGATACACTGTGTGTGCTGTCAACTGTCTCTGGCTGCTCCTCCTCTCCCTCGGGTTCCTCGGGTTCCCTCGGGTTCCCTCGGGTTCCCTCAGGTTCCCTCGCCTTCCCTGTCTACAGTATCTGGCTACTCCTCTCCCTGGGGGTGGGACCGCTCTCGTAAGCTTCTATATCCTGATTGGCTTAGTCCACTGTCTATATTGAAGATGGACCAATTTGTCGCCTCCTCTAAATTGTGGGCCGGTGACTGGTCTCTAAGTTAAAAAAAAAAACAAAAAACGCAGCATCGGCACCGCCCCCCCGAGGACTGTTGGCCCACCTGGAAAATGCCCGGTATGCCAGAGGCAGTCCAGGCCTGCCTCTGATTCAAATACCCCCAGAAACACAATTTGAAATATTTTTTCACTCCAACTATTCAGACTTGAAGAGTTACTTATTCAAAATCTCCCCTGGTTTCTAGGATGCAATTGTTCAGAAATGGCTATTTTTTATATAGGGTCACAATAGAAGTGGGGGGAGAGGTCAAATGATGAGTTTATAATGGAAGTCAATGGATACACAAATTGCTAAAACATGCTGAGTATCTACAAAACTTCTCACGTTGCCAAAATTGGTCCGATCGGGATGAAACTCACATGTCTAAAATGTTGTAAAAATACATGTCCGTGTGAATTTTCAGGGCAATCAAACAATCAAAGTCAAAGTTGTCCTGATAAATGTACCTTCAGATACACAAATTTCCCTTAACAAGGCACAAGGGTTAAACTGCTTAAAGTAAGGTAGCAAGGCTACAAGAGGTGAAGGATGTGCTCTATTGTAGTGTTGTCCACTCCACACATTTATTTGTTTTTCAGTAAACTGATGTAAATGTTATTTATGAATTATTTTTGCTAAAATCCCACTATTTTAAGGGAGAGGCTTCACTGGATGCTGAAAGCTCAGACTCCTCTTTTCTGTAAGCAGCAGGAGGGTCTGGTAGGTAAGTTGTTTGCAGGGCCCCTTAAAATGCCTTTTTTGCACAACTATGTAGTAGATATCCTTCTGTTATATCAAATCTACTATTTATATCTTTGTACTGTATTTTCTTACCCAACCTCCTGTACATCCTCCTGCAGGCTATATTCATTTTATATTTATTACATTTTAAAAGTTTGCATTTGCTGAGCAAAATGTTCTGCCACCTGTTGGCTCAGTTACTCCTAGGTTTGGAAGTAGGGTGACCATTCGTCCGGATTTCATCCGGACAGTCCGGTTTTAGAGCTGTCTGTCCGGCCGTCTGTCACGTGTCCTCCTTTTTTACATTTTGTCCTCCTTTCGGACCCTCGTCGGCCACCGTTGCATAAATCGTCATAAATCCCCACCCATTATTTACACTTGCTACTCTGCGATGTTCGCCGTTTCCCAATTCAGCGAGTGCACGGTTCGGAGTGTGGTTTCAGTCTGCAGTCGAGGTGGTGCATACTCGCTGAGCCCTGAGTGCAGTCCGGGGATCACATGGGCGTCTGCGAAATGGAACAGATCCCGCCTCAGCTCAATGAGCCGGGTGGTCTGCTCCTTGTTCCCTACAGACAAAAATATGATTCTATTGCGACTAGTAATACTTGGAATTGGGACATGGCCAATGTTCCCCCTAATTTTTAATGTGTCTGAGCAAACACACTAACTCCCTGAGCGCTCCTTGGAGCCCTGTGCGCGACATCCGAAATGCCCCCCCCCGCGGCACGCACTTTGCAGATATAAAAAATGGTAAATGGTCACATCTTTATATAGCGCTTTTCCACCTTCAAGGCACCCAAAGCGCTTTACAACAAGGAACCACTCACCCATTCACACACGCATTCACACACCAGTGTACGCAGACACTGAGGGCGAGGAGGGTCTTGCCCAAGGACACAACGGCAGCATTCATCTGTGGGAGCTGGAATCGTACCAACCAACCTGTGGGTCAGTGGATCTGACCGCTCAACCACTGATGTTTCTTATGTCAAGAGCGGGATTTGAACCGCCAACCTTTGGGTCAGTGGACAAACGCTCTACCAACTGAGCTACTGCCGCCAAAAAAATGACCCCGCGGCTGAATAAAAAGCGGAGATCCGCTAAAAGCTCTTTCATCCCTGATTTACAGTAAACGTTGGACATGGCTATATCCATGTTGTAATATCCAGCATTACAACAGCCCCCCCACAAGGGGAAAAAAAAACAAGGTGTCCTCACTTTAGGGCCTTTGTCCTCCTTTTTGGACACAAGTGTCCTCCTTTCCTGTTTCATGCCGGTGGTCACCCTATTTGGAAGTGGTGCACCAGACCCTGAGCTGCATAAATTGGAGCTATTGTTGGAAATGCGGTGTTTGGAGCTTAAGGAAAAAGAGCTTCAGGAGACTGAGGCTGAGGCTATTAGTAGTGCCAGTGTGTACACAGCCAGAGTGACTAGTTATTATTGAACTTGACAAGAGCAGCCAAGAGCTTCCAGATGTGTTTACTACATGTGTGATGACCAGTGCCATGACGTGTTCTCAGGATGTCAAAGAGGACAGAGGTCAAAGAGGCGTCATCTGAAAACACTGAAACTGACAAAACGAACTAAATATTTCAAGCAGGTAATTTGATTTTGCAATAGATTTTTGTTTGAGTTTTGTTGTATGCATGAATTATTTTAGAATGCATTTAAAGCTTTGAACAGTTCTGATAATAAAATGGCACCAAAGCAAGCGAGAATGACTGGAATTCTAAGCTTACCGGAAACACTGCATTCACTTTATTCGTCTCTAGTGAATACTCTTTCTTCATTGTGCTGTTCTTTTAGGAGCCCCACGTGAATACAACTGAATGAAAAAAGTCATCATCAAATATCATCATAACATGTAACAATCATGTAAACAATAGTAAATAGAAGATGGAAAAGTGACATGATAAAGAGAACATTACTTACATTATTTAATATTGATCATAGTCAAAGCCCTGAAGCTGAAGCGTGATTACTGATTGAAACTCTCTCTTATCACATGTGTTAGTCTTACCACGAGTTATGAGAGGCCAAAGGTTTGTGTGGCCTGAGATCACCACATGACACTATGCCCTTTCAATAAACAATCATATCTTTATGTATTTACATATTTGTAAAGTTTAGTTCATTGCACAGCAAGCATTTTATTCTCTTTACTTTTCTTTATTTTTATTTATTTATTTTTTATTAAAAAGTTGGGTAATTATTTTAAACAGTAATAGTACGAAATATATGCTCTCAGTGTATGACCAGATTGCTCTAATGTATTTAATATTTCTTTATTTATGATTATTTACCATTTTTGCATTTTATTTTAAGGGTGGTGTTTTGTTGCACATGGCATGCTGGGACAAGAAAGTACCATGTCTGTGATGAAAGTCTGGTTGATTTAAATTAAGTCATTTCTAACATTTTGTTAGGGTTAGGGTTAACCTTTGGGCACTAACATTAAAAGATCTTTTTATAAGACATTCTGAGTTATTTTTTAACTAGAAATATTCTCACTCATTTGTAAATTAGTTACATAGCAATATCAGAGCCTCAGAGACAATGAAAAAGCAACAGACACACAAGAAGGGGAGCAGAAAACAGCAGGAAATGTGAGATCAAATGTGTCACATACAGTAGGGGGGAATTTGTGAATTTGTGAATTTGTGTAGAACTTTCCAGTGACCTAAATAAATCTATTATATCTTTCTGGAATCCTTACCATGTTTACTAACTTGCTCAAAAACAATTTGATTTTTTTTTTATTGATTTTTAATTTTCTTGTATATTTGATAATGTCGGACACGTCGTTTGATAATCTGGGACACTTGAATAGATAACATTTTACCATTCCAATTAATAGAGAAAAAAGGATACAAATAAATACATGGAAATAGTACATTTCTCTTATTTTACGTGTCCTGACAAGGTTTATTAGACTTTGTCTAAACTTTAAAATGAAAATTATAGACCATATAGATCACAGACCTGCTATTCTCCATTTTTAGCTGCTTGTTTAAACCCACATTCTAAAGTGTAAATTTGCTGTAAACAGCATTTTATTTTATTGTTTTATTAATTGGTTTTACTTTATATTTCTGTTATTTCTTTAGATTTGTGCTTGTTTGTTTGTTTTCATGTCTTTTTACTGCATAGAGTGCATTTCGCACAATGATGATGAATGTCATCACTGTAGATAACATACAGATCTTTCAGATCTTTTGTGAGGACTAAAAATCTACACATATAAACTTAGTTGCCAGTTAGTCAGCACATTTTACAATGTAAGAATAGCTAATATCTGGTCCCAATCACAGCAGCAAGAGGATGACAGTAGTGCAGGCATCGTGCCTATATCAGTAAATATATATATATATATATATATATATATATATATATATATATACACACACACATATATACATATATACAGATATATATTCATCTATGTAAATGTGTTCAACATAATGTATTTATGACCATTTTAGACCAATTAAAGGTCTAAAATGACATTACCCAAATATGCCATTCCAGATTATCCAAACTAGCTTGAAAAATTGGGACAAAATGTCACACAGTAAAAAATATTTGCTTATTTGGAACTAATATTTTTTTTAACCTACATATAACAGAAAGATTACTCATGAAGTAACAGCAACCTCAACCATCAAATAAAATATATTTTTATGAGTATTTTTTGTCATAATGTTAAGTCATTGAACAGTTTCTTCCTTTTTGCAAAGTTTCTTGCATTTAAAAAAATGGCCAACTATGAAAATTGAAACGTTGAATTGATTAGTCATGTATAAAGCAAAGTGCAGAGTGTTACCTGTAAATATTCAAAGATTGTTTGAGATGAGAACAAGCCAATACAATTTAAAGGGAACCTACATGTTTAAAAAACCTAAATTCAGAACCGAGGTTATGGAGCGAAGCGTCGCTGTGAAAGGAGTTAATTTATGGAATAATCTTGACAAAGAAATCAAAGAATCAAGTACAATAATGGCATTTAAAAATACATAAAATCCAATGTAATGTGTATGTATGAAAAAGAAAACTAAATTGTTACACTTGAAAATGAAGCTTTATGTTTACAATTGATTAATAATTGTGATTGAAATGGAATGTAATGAGGAAAGGTTTTACAGTCACTATCGGTGTTGGTGTTTGGAAAAGGGAAGAGGGGGCAGAGAACATAAGATAACTCTTCTTTCTGCTCCCTTTCATTCAATATTTTGTATTGTTATCACAAATGTTGATGTCTTTTTATACTTTATGAATGAAATAAACAAATAAATAAATAAAATAAAATAAAATAAATAAAAATTAGAACACAAATTATTGGCATAAATGCTCAGGTGTTCCACATTATCCAATGTACCAAATTACCCAAAATTGCATAGCAATCATAAGGATTAAAACTAAATTTACTCTTGAGATCCTGAAGCCATGTTAGAATGTTGTTACCTTATCAAAAACCTATCACCTATCATGAAAGCTCTGTTGCTGTGTAGACTCTGCATACCTGACTGGGTGAAGGGTGCGCAAGACGAGAGGCCCTTAGCTGTTATCAAGAAGACTCCTGCTCATTGTCTCAGTCTTGATTATCTTCTATTAATATAACATTTTGGTCTCTCTGAGCTTCCTCAGGTATGAGGACAGCCCCTTCTGTTCCCTTTATATAAATTAAGAGACTGCCCCCTTGAGAGAAATAATCCAATCACAGCAATGAAAAACAATAGTACATTCAAAATTAGACCTCAGTATTATACATACATTTTTCTCATGAATTAAAATACATGGATAATATTAACAAAAAAAAAATCAAGATTATTATCAACATTACAAAGTTAACAATTACATTTCATTATAGGCTACTCATATTTTTTTTTCCAAAATAAGCAGTGCATCGAAGAGTTTACATGAAAAAAAATCGTCCGAGAGGGGTTGCTCAAATTGCAAACACAAATATGACAACAATTACATGACTTTTTTTACAAGTCGCTGTCCAGCATGTTTAAAGGTCCCATGGCATGAAATTTTCACTTTCTGAGGTTGTTGAACGTTAATGTGAGCTCCCCTACCCTGTTTAGCCCCCCCCCATGGTTAAAAGTTGCAAAATGTCTAAACTGAGCATTTGCGATCCTTTTCTGCGTTAGAAAAAAATCAAAGCTCAAACGGGCGATTCTGAACAAGGAAACTTATTGACGTCAGCTCGAAAAAAGAAATGCAAATGCAGTTCCACCCCCGTCTGTCTGTACTCAGCGTCTCTGTAAATCACGCCCAGAGAGTTTGGACTGCGGAGGAGCTACGCAATGCGAAATGCGTATTTTTATTTGCCTGGAGCAGTGCTTCTCAAATAGTGGGGCGGGCCCCCCTGGGGGGGCGTGGCGTGATGCCAGGGGGGGGGCGCGTATGACCCTGGGAAACATGTTTTTTTGCTGTACTGTACTAGAACTAAGTGTAATTGCACATCAACAACAGTAGTTGGCAGTGGCGTTCTCACATGCGATTTACGCACAGTCTCACCATTAACAGAACATCCTCTGTCACAGAAAAAACACGTATATTCCACTGAGTCATGTCCTTTAGTCCGACAGAAGCTGACGCATCAGTGGCACAAGGAGAGAGCGTTTTGTGCTTTTAGCTTATGCAAATGAGGTGGTTTTAAGTTTCATTTCTGTAAAACGTAAACAAATGTGCGCAAAGCTGCATTAAAAACACATTAATATTTGAGTCCTCAGTGCAGTCTTTGTTGTAAGTTCTTTTCTTTTTTTGTTTACAATGTTAATAAAAGGATACAGTGGTGTTCTAATAACAATTTTCTAGACAAATAATACTATTTATAGTCGCGCGCAGGAAGGGGGGCGTGAAATTTTTTCTTCTTCCTAGGGGGGGCGTCACAGAAAATAATTGAGAAGGACTGGCCTGGAGGAACTTGCGAGTGTTTCTAGGCTCAGAAGTCCTTTATCTGAGCCTGTGGATATCTGAAACAGCAGTGGTTTAATTTTATTTTCTGTTGAAATGTGTTTATTTTTCAATGGAAGGAAAGAACATTAAATGATGTGTTGCAGGACTCTTCTCTTTATCATGTCAATCATCAAATATGAAGCTGAAGAAAGCAGTTTTTGTCATCTGTGAAACACAAGCAGACGTTGCCCTTCATGCAAGATGGATGTGTATCTGTGCTTGCAGTACCTACACTGGCCTCTTGTTTATCTTTATGAGGAAAGTGTCCAATGCTGTCCTTTCAGACATCAGGATTGGCATTGATGCCCTTCTCACTTCACTGAAGGACTTGGTGGATTTGTTCCACCGTGCGACCTTGTCAATTGGGTTTGGACCATCAAAAGTGGAGAGAAGTGTGACTGATTGATTGTCATACCACCTCACCGCACAGATGTTAAATGCTTCCTCTTCCTTGTTTTTTTTTAGCTCCACTTCTGCTAACCTGAGGCTTGGCACACACCCAAGACGAACAGTGCCAACAAAGTGTACGCCACGCTCGAACAGTTTAAGAAGCAGAAGTTTCCCAGTAAACCCTGACACCAGGCATTTGTACTACTGTATACCCATATGCAAACATTCCTATCATTTGTTCTAAATCCTTTACAGATATGTCAGCAAGTGTTCGAGTTTCTGGAAAATGTATTCATTGCCCTTGACCATCACATTGTAAAATATCTCTTGGGACATAAATCTGGAAGTACTGCAGTGTGGTTTGTAGTTCACTGTTGGAGGAGGGTCTAAAATCAGCACCTGCGAAAGTTGTTTCAGGATTTATAAACTTTTTTAAGCCAGTGAAGTTCTCTGCCCTCTGAATTCTTCTTGCACTGTGTTGTACAAGGCACATCCTCACAGTCACTGCTGAGACTCTCTGTCTGGTGTCCTGTCTCATTTTCATCATCATCGTCACTTTCCTCCTCAACTCAAATGTCTGGATGCTGTGCTGTATCTTCTTCATCACTATCAGTCTTCTCTGACTCCATTTCAAAATCACTGTCGTTTTCATTTAAAATGGCTTCCAAATCATCAGTAACTGAATATATCTTTCCTCTCTTTGTCAACGGCATCCTGAAAAGTAAATTACACAGACACACACACACCTATCCATCTATTCTATTGGCTCAACACTCAGGGGTAAGGGATTCTCTGTGTAAAAGGGGCACACTTTGTAACCCAGTGTTGCTTTAAATCATGTATACAGTGAACCCTCGCTGTATCGCGGTTCACTATTCGCGGCCTCGCTGTTTCGCGGATTTTTTTTTCCAATTTTTTTTTTTTTTTCAATTTTTTTTATAGTGTAACTTTTTTTTACAGTGTAACATTGTGTCCTGCGCCCTGATTAGCTAAGAGACTAGACCAGGACTAAACCAGGTCTAAAGCAGGTCTAAACCAGGTCTAAACCAGGACTAAACCAGGTCTAAACCAGGACTAAACCAGGTCTAGACCAGGGATGGTCACGCAGGGTGGTAGGGACAGAGTCCCTGATTTCCTTCACGAGAGCGCCTGGGTGACAGGAGGTGTGGCCTTTGTTTACTTGCCATGGAAGAGAGTGAGTGTGAGCCGGACAAATGGAAGAGCCAAGAATCAACATGGACGGGCCTGGCCCGGACGCCGCGCGGCCGAGGGAGCCGCAGCGGGGAGAGGCGCATTCGAGGGAGCTGCAGCGGGGAGAGCCGCATTCGAGGGAGCCGCAGCGGGGGGAGGACACTCGCGCGCACAGAGGAGACAGTGGGTCTTCCCCGTCACGAACCCGACCCCGTCCTAGAGAGCTGTGGAGTATTGGCGACGCATTGATAGCCATTCCCCGAACTCCGGGGCGGACTGATTTTGGAGCCGGGGTGAAATGCAACCTACCCTTGTGAGCGCAGGTTAGTGGGGGGAAATCCTCATGGTAGAGCTGATCGGGGCTTTAGACCTAGCCCCTTGCTGAAGTGTTCATACCTGGTCTTGTGGTGAGGACTGGTGCTCAGAGGCGTCTGTTAGCGGTTTGGCACTGTTAGCAGTGGCTTGAGTCTTGCCCAAAATGATATCCAGGTCGCTTTCCACTCGACTTTCGCACATGGCATGGATATGTTGTTCCAAAACAAACACACGTGTCCGCGCGCACGTGTCCGCGCGCACGTGTCCGCGTGTCACGTGCCATCCCCCTCAATATTAATATATTTTGATGATGAGTGTTTAAACAAGAGAAAAATGTGAGAAAATGTTAATGCCAGTCTCAGAAAGGTGTATAATGTGTCTGGTGAAGCGTTTTCAGCCTTAAAACATGTATAATAATACTTCGCGGATTTCACTGATTGCGGGCTATTTCTGGAACCTAACCCCCGCGATAAACGAGGGTTCACTGTATTATACTTTTTTAAAAGTATATTTAACTTTTCTAACACTAAACATGTTAAGAATGAAAGAAAAAATATATTACAGATTGTATACAGAAAAGAGCTGGGTGGTCAGTAGAAGGCAGCCATGTCGTTTGACTTTGGAATGTGATAAGATAAGATAAGACTTTATTGATCTCACACAGGAGAAATTTACTTGCCACAGTAGCTCCAGGACATTTGGACAAGAAAGAAAGTGCATGCAGGCAGGAATGGGATGAAGTAAGTAATAATAAAAATAGTAATAATAATAATAGTAACAACAAGCATCAACATGGAAGAGAGGATATTGCACGTCTGGCCTATATGTTTATAGAATTATACAGTCTGATGGTGGTGGGGATGAAGGATCTGCGGTAGCGCTCCTTCTTGCACTGGGGGTGCCTCAGTCGGCTACTGAAGGAGCTGCTCAGCTCCTCTATAGTCCGGTGCAGAGGGTGAGTGGTGTCGTCCATAATGGACATGAATTTGGCCAGCACCCTCCTCTCAGCCACCTTCTCAGAAGTCTCTTCCTGTCCCGCTCTGTGCTGCTCGGGGCCCAGCAGACGACAGCGTAGAGGAGACCAGAGGCCACCACAGAGTCATAAAAAGTCTTGAGCAGAGGCCTGCACACTCCAAAGGACCTCAGTCTCCTCAGGAGGTGGAGGCCACTTTGGCCCTTCTTGTACAGGGCGTCGGTGTTGTGGGACCAGTCCAGTTTATTGTTGAGGTGAACACCCAGGTACTTGAAACTGTCCACAGTCTCTATGTCCTGCCCCTGGATGTTCACCGGTGAGTGAGGTAGTGGTCTCCTCCTGAAGTCCATCACCAGCTCCTTTGTCTTACTGGTGTTCAGGCTCAGGTGGTTGCGTCCACACCAGTCTACAAAGTCACTGATGACCAAGTGGTATTCCAGCTCTTTCCCCTCCAGACACACAGCCCACAATGGCCGAGTCGTCGGAGAACTTCTGGAGATGGCAGCTGTCCGTGTTGTATATGAAGTCCGAGGTGTATATGGTGAAGAGGAAGGGTGAGAGGACAGTTCCCTGTGGGACCCCAGTGCTGCAGACTACCACCTCTGACTCACAGCCGCGCAGCCGCACGTACTGTGGACGGTCAGTGAGGTAGTTGATGGTCCAGGCAGCGAGATGTCCATCAACTCCCGCGTCCTCCAGCTTCCCTCACAGCAGCGCCGGCCTGATGGTGTTGAAGGCGCTGGAGAAGTCAAAGAACATGACTCTCACAGCACTCCCGGCGGTCTCTAGGTGGGTGAGCGCCCGCTGCAGCAAGTAGATGACGGCGTCCACTACTCCTACGTTTGGCTTGTAGACAAACTGCAGCGGGTCCAGGGTGGGGCTCACCACAGAGCGGAGGTGGCTGAGGATCACCCTCTCCATGGTCTTCATGAGGTGGGAGGTCAAGGCGACTGGTCTGTAGTGGGCCGGTTCCCTGGCGTTTGTTGTTTTGGGAACCGGGACCACGAAGGAGGTCTTCCACAGGACGGGGACCTTCTCCGGGCTGAGGCTCAGATTGAATATGTAGCAGAGAACCTCACAGAGCTGGTCTGCACAGGTTCTCAGCAGCCTGGGGCAGATACCATCAGGTCCTGTGGATTTCCTCTGCTTGAGTCGCCTAAGCTCCCTCCTCACTTCGTCCGGTGTGATGGAGAGGGGGGAGTGAGGGGGGGACTGGGGTGGACTGCAGGGGGTGGTGGTGGTGGGGGGTGGAGGGTGGCTGGTGCTGGGTTGGGTCCGTGTGAAGGGGGAGGGGGGTATGGCTACCTGTTGAAGTAACAGTTTAATTCGTCCGTCCAGAGCTGATCACCATCAGCTGTCCCTCTGCCACTCTGTCCAAAACCAGACATGCTCCTCAGTCCTCTCCACAAGCTTTGAATGGACTGGCCCCGAATTACATCTCGGACCTCATCCAAATTTACAGTCCGGCGTGCGCTCTGAGGTCTGAGGGCCAGCTCCAGCTGGTGGTGCCTAGGACCAGACTTAAATCCAGAGGGGACAGAGCTTTTTCCCCACGTCCGAGCAGCTCCCTCAGTGGAGAGTTTTAAGTCTCGTCTTAAGACCCACTTTTATTCTCTGGCTTTCAGTGTTGTATAGTAACGAAGTAATAATACTTCACTACTGTACTTAAAGGCAATCTGAGCCTTCTTTCGGCAATAAAACAAGTAGTTTTACTCACCCATAGCATTTTTCTGTCAATTGGAGCAGTATCGCAGAACTTATGTTGAGCCGTTCTGTTCTACTAATGATCCCGTATCCGTTAACATGGTGCTGTATCATATGCTCGGGGCATTACTTTGCAGTGTCCAAATAACACAAACTTTAGCACTTTTCAAATCATAGAAGCCCCGATGTCTTAATGTAAGAAATCGTTTGAAGCAAAAGTGGCCTGTAATCCGAGATTTAGCCATAGTTTCGAGTAGATGAGGACGCCAGTGCGCATGTGCGGACTGTGCTCTCAGCTCCCGGGACCCAAACATGAAACGCAAAGCTGAAAACTATGGATAAATCTCGGATTACAGGCCACTTTTGCTTCAAACGATTTCTTACATTAAGACATCGGGCTTCTATGATTTGAAAAGTGCTAAAGTTTGTGTTATTTGGAGACCGCAAAGTAATGCCCCGAATACAAATGCTAACGGATACGCTACAACATAACTTTCTTCAAACAGCTCCAAATGACACGAACGTGATATGGGTGAGTCAAACGACTTGTTTTATTACCGAAAGAAGGCTCAGATTGTAAAATAACGTTACTTTGCCTTTAAGTACATTTTGGGAGACTTTGTACTTTACTTGAGTTTTTAAAAAAATGATAACTTTTACTTTTACTTCACTACATTTCCGAATTTAATTGCATACTTTTACTCCGATACATTTTCAATGTGCCGTTTAGTTACTCGTTACAAAAAAAACCTCTACTGATGCAAGGAAGTCAGGACGTGCCTGGGCTTGTTCGCTACTTGCGCATGACAATCAGCCTACACCTGTTGGTTTCATGCAGCTCGTTTAATCAATCAACATCCCTGATGGAAGAGGAGACAGCATCCACGTCGGCTACAAATGAAGGGGGACCTGACCATGAGCATCCCTGGCCGTACTTAAACACAATGTTCTCTTACGCTGATATGAAGGATTCGTATAACGTATTTTGTGCCTGCATTTACTTGCTCATAGGACGGCGTTTCATGGATATCACCAAACCCAATATCTTCGACAGTGCTCCATATGACACAAAACTACCATGGGTGAGCCCAACATGGGGTTTTACAGGAGAATTAAGGGCCCAATTGCAAAAAACCCTCTTCCTCCAAAAACACTCCTTCAATGGTGTTATGTTTGCCTTATTTTCAGCACTGTTATAAAAAAAAAACAAATATTAAATTCAGACTGCCTTTGCTTGATACTTTTACTTGTACTTTTAATTACATTACTTGAGTACATTTATTTTTACATTACTTGTCATACTTAAGTACAAGAAGTTCCAGATACTTTAAGACTTTTACTCAAGTAACATTTCAGTCAGTGACTTCGACTTTTACCAAAGTCATTTTTGGGAGGGGAACCTGTACTTTTACTTGAGTTTGATTTTCCACTACTTTATACAACACTGCTGGAGACACTGCTGCTGTCTTAAGACCCACTTTTATTCTCTGGCTTTTAACACCGCCTGAGTTGTGTGCTCCTCTGTTGTCTTTTATTGTATTTTAGGGTTTTTTATTATTTTATTGTTCTTAGAGTATTCATTTATTTATTTTTTAGTGTTTGTATTTTTATTTATTTATTTATTTTTATATTTTTATTTATTAGGGACCGAGCCCGAAGGGGGACGAAGGTCCCTATTGTTGTTGCTTTGTTTCCCTATTATTATTATTATTATTATTATTATTATTATTATTAGGGACCGAGCCCGAAGGGGGGCGAAGGTCCCTATTGTTGTTGCTTTGTTTCCCTATTATTATTATTATTCTTGTTCTTGTTCACACTCGCTGGGGCAATTTTGAGCATGTTCCCATGCTTCAAAACGAACGAAACTTTGCACGGGCATCACAAAGTGCTGCCAGTACGACCACACAAAGTCCCGTCCCCCAGTGACCCCCAGGAGCTCGATAGCGCCCCCTAGCGCGTTGTCTTTCGGGGCTGGCATACCGTTTAAGATAGGCGCACGAAATTCGGTAGGGACGTGTATCTCAATAAGACGAACAAACGCCTCACTGCAATGTCATGTCCACGCCCAACAGGAAGTGAGATAATTGGGCTTTTGTGTGATTTTTGGGTATTGGACATAGAATGGAATTTGAAACACTTCTCCTACACCGTACCTCAGATGGGCTTAAATTTTGGTGAACATAATCTTAAGATGTTGGAGATGTTAAATTGCGAAGGATTTTCAAATAGGCGGTAATATGACGATACGGCGGATCGATAAAGTTAGGTATTTATTGAATGGTAGTGATGAGTTATGAATGGGAGGTATTTGTTGCTAGGCAACGCCCTGATCAAAGGTCTTTGATCTTTGTACCTTTGATCTGATATAGCTGCAAGCAGCAATGTGGGGCCAAGCATCGAAGGTTCATGTAGGCCTCAGCATGGAGGCCACATGCAGGGTCTGACAGGGTCTAACAGAGTCTGACAGGGTCTGACAGGGTCTGACAGGGTCTGACAGGGTCTGACAGGGTCTGTTCTGACAGGGTATCTACAATGTCATGGCCACGCCCAACAGGAAGTGAGATAATTGTGCCAGGCACACGAAATTTGGTATGGGTGTGCGTCTCAGTAAGACGAACAAACGCAGGTGCGAGGTCCCGACCAACGCCGCTTGCGGCTTTAATTATTATTATTATTATTATTCTTGTTCTTGTTCACACTCGCTGGGGCAATTTTGAGCATGTTCCCATGCTTCAAAACGAACGAAACTTTGCACGGGCATCACAAAGTGCTGCCAGTACGACCACAAAAAGTCCCGTCCCCCGCGGACCCCCAGGAGCTCGATAGCGCCCCCTAGCGCGTTGTCTTTCGGGGCTGGCATACCGTTTAAGATAGGCGCACGAAATTCGGTAGGGACGTGTATCTCAATAAGACGAACAAACGCCTCACTGCAATGTCATGGCCACGCCCAACAGGAAGTGAGATAATTGGCCTTTTGTGTGATTTTGGGGTATTTGACATAGAATGGAATTTGAAACACTTCTCCTACACCGTACCTCAGATGGGCTTAAATTTTAGTGAACATAATCTTAAGACGTTGGAGATGTTAAATTGCGAAGGATTTTCAAATAGGCGGTAATATGACGATACGGCGGATCGATAAAGTTAGGTATTTATTGAATGGGAGTGATGAGTTATGAATGGGAGGTATTTGTTGCTAGGCAACGCCCTGATCAAAGGTCTTTGATCTTTGTACCTTTGATCTGATATAGCTGCAAGCAGCAATGTGGGGACAAGCATCGAAGGTTCATGTAGGCCTCAGCATGTAGGCCACATGCAGGGTCTGACAGGGTCTAACAGAGTCTGACAGGGTCTGACAGGGTCTGACAGGGTCTGACAGGGTCTGACAGGGTCTGACAGGGTCTGTTCTGACAGGGTATCTACAATGTCATGGCCACGCCCAACAGGAAGTGAGATAATTGTGCCAGGCACACGAAATTTCGTATGGCTGTGCATCTCAGTAAGACGAACAAACGCAGGTGCGAGGTCCCGACCAACGCCGCTTGCGGCTTTAATTCTATATTGTTTTTATTATTTTATGGTATATTTATTTGTATGCACACTTGTTTCTGTGATTATTTGTTTATTTTAAATTCTGTTTCTGTGCAGCACTTTGGAAACGCTTTTAGTTTATGAAATGTGCTATAGAAATAAAGTGGATTGGACACAACGCACACAAAACGCACGAACAACGCACACAAAACGCACTGACAACGCACGCACAACGCACACGCAACGCACACGCAACGCACACACAACGCACACAACGCACACACAACGCACACAACACACAACGCACAATGCACACACAACGTGCACACAACGCACACACAACGCACACAAAACGCACGAACAACGCACACGCAACGCACACGCAACGCACGCACAACGCACACACAACGCACGCACAACGCACACGCAACGCACAACGCACACACAACGCACACGCAACGCACGCACAACGCACGCACAACGCACGCACAACGCACGCACAACGCACACACAACGCACGCACAACGCACACGCAACGCACACGCAACGCACGCACAACGCACACACAACGCACGCACAACGCACACGCAACGCACAACGCACACACAACGCACACGCAACGCACGCACAACGCACGCACAACGCACGCACAACGCACACACAACGCACACGCAACGCACGCACAATGCACGCACAACGCACGCACAACGCACGCACAACGCACACACAACGCACGCACACGCAACGCACACGCAACGCACGCGCAACGCACGCACAACGCACGCACAACGCACGCACAACGCACACACAACGCACACACAACGCACGCATAACTCACGCAACGCACGCATAACGCACGTACAACAAAACGCATACAACGCACACACAACGCGACACACAACGTACAACGCATACAACGCACACGCACGCACACACAAAGCACACAATACACACAACGCACAATGCACACACAACGTGCGTACACAACGCACACACACGTACGTACATACAACACACAATAATATACAACGCACACATACGTACACGTACATGTACACACAATGCACGTATACGTACGTACGTACATATACGTACGTATAACTTACGTATACAACGTATACGTACATACATATACGTACACACATGCGTATATATACGCATAACGTACACACACATACGTACGCACACACAACGTATACGTACGTACGTACAATGCACGCACAACGCACACGCACGCACGCACAATGCACGCACAACGCATACGTACGTACACGCACGTACGTATACGTACGTATACGTACGTATACGTACACAACGCACACGCAACGCACGCACAATGCACGCACAACGCACGCACAACGCACACACAACGCACGCACAACGCACACGCAACGCACACGCAACGCACGCGCAACGCACACACAACGCACGCACAACGCACACACAACGCACACGCAACGCACGCATAACTCACGCACAACAAAACGCACAACGCACACACAACGCACACGCAACGCACACGCAACGCACGCGCAACGCACACGCAACGCACACACAACGCACACACAACGCACACACAACGCACGCATAACTCATGCACAACAAAACGCACAACGCACACACAACGCACGCACAACAAAACGCACAACGCACACACAACGCACACACAACGCGCACACAACGCAGAACGCACACACCACGCACACGCAACGCACACACAAAGCACACAACACACACAACGCACACACAACGTGCACACAACGCACACACAACGCACGCACAACACACACACAACGCACGCACAACGCACACACAATGCACACACAATGCACGCACAACGCACACACAACGCACGCATAACTCACGCACAACAAAACGCACAACGCACACACAACGCACACACAACGCGCACACAACGCACAACGCACACACCACGCACACGCAACGCACACACAACGCACACGCAACGCACGCACAATGCACGCACAACGCACACGCAACGCACGCACAATGCACGCACAACGCACACGCAACGCACACGCAACGCACGCACAACGCACGCACAACGCACGCACAACCCACACACAACGCACGCATACGTACACATAATGCATTTATAACTCACGCACAACAAAACGCACAACGCATACACAACGCGTACACAATACGCACATACCACGCATACGCATACGTACACAACGCATACGCACGTACGCATACACGTACGCACAACGCACACACAACGCACACGCACGTACGTACAATGCACGCACAACGCATGTACGTACACGCATACGCACACATACGCACACGCATACGCACGTAACGTACAACGCATACACGTACGCACAATGCACGCACATACGTACGCATACACAACGTACACGCACGCACGCAACGCACGCACACGCACGCATACGCATACACGCATACGCAACGCACGCACGTACGCACGTACATAACGCACACAACGCACGTATACGTACACGCACGCACACGCAACGCATACGCACGCACACGCAACGCACGCGCACGCACACGCACGCACGTACACGTACGTACAACGCATACACACACGCATACGCACGCACGCATAACGCACGTACAACGCACGCACAACGCATACATACGTACGCATACACGCACACACAACGCACGCACAACGCACACGCAACGCACACGCAACGCACGCGCAACGCACACACAACGCACGCACAACGCACGCACAACGCACACACAACGCACACGCAACGCACGCATAACTCACGCACAACAAAACGCACAACGCACACACAACGCACACACAACGCACACGCAACGCACACGCAACGCACGCGCAACGCACACACAACGCACACACAACGCACACACAACGCACGCATAACTCATGCACAACAAAACGCACAACGCACACACAACGCACACACAACGCACGCACAACAAAACGCACAACGCACACACAACGCGCACACAACGCACAACGCACACACCACGCACACGCAACGCACACACAAAGCACACAACACACACAACGCACAATGCACACACAACGTGCACACAACGCACACACAACGCACGCACAACACACACACAACGCACGCACAACGCACACACAATGCACACACAATGCACGCACAACGCACGCACAACGCACACACAACGCACGCATAACTCACGCACAACAAAACGCACAACGCACACACAACGCACACACAACGCGCACACAACGCACAACGCACACACCACGCACACGCAACGCGCGCACAACGCGCACACAACGCACAACGCACACACCACGCACACGCAACGCACACACAAAGCACACAACACACACAACGCACAATGCACACACAACGTGCACACAACGCACACACAACGCACGCACAACGCACAACACACACACAACGCACGCACAACGCACGCACAACGCACGCACAACGCACGCACAACGCACACACAACGCACGCGCAACGCACGCACAACGCACACGCAACGCACAACGCACGCACAACGCACGCATTTTATTTTTCTATTTTAATACAAGCCGGCATTTAAAATTTTAAGCCCTTGTCTGAGTCTCATTCGCATCACTGCTCCTGTAAGTAGTCGAATCTTCTGGTCCAAATTATGTTAAATTACAGTTGGGGTACAATTTGGAAAAATTTATATTCCTACTGTAACAAGAATTTTACATATTGGTTTTGGTCTTTTGTTTCTCTGGCGTCTCGATTAGCATACCTATTCATCCCTATACGAGTGTCTAAATACCACCTATTTCCAGTTCAGAGGGAACTTTTACAGGCAGATCCACGGCTGTGCGATGGGCTCACCGGTCTCCCCTATCATGGCTAATTTATACATGGAACAATTTGAACAGAGTGCCTTAGCTTCATATCCAGGCACTCCTCCCACACACTGGTTTCGTTATGTGGATGATAATTTTTCAAAAATCAAAATTCAAGATTTGGAACCTTTTACTGCACATATCAATTCTGTAGATCCTAATATCAAATTCACCCGTGAAGATGCCAAGGATAACACATTGGCATTCTTAGATTGTGCAGTAACGATAGGAGGAGACCGGGGACTCCAAGTAGAAGTCTTCAGGAAGCCCACACACACAGACCAATACCTGCTTTTTGATTCACACCACCCACTGCAGCACAAACTGGGAGTTATTCGGACATTACAACACAGGGCCCAAGTGGTTCCCACAAGCACAGAGGGTAAGGAGAAAGAAGAACAACATGTGCAGGAAGCCCTCTCTGTTTGTGGAGATCCTAAATGGGCTGTCAACAAAACCAAGAGAGACAAGGGCAAGAAACAAGACAACAGAGAATCCGAACCCAGGAGGAAAGGGGTAGTGATTCCGTACCTGGCCGGCGTGTCGGAAAAACTACATAGGATTTTCAGACAATATGAAATCCCAGTTTATTTCAAACCCACAAACACTTTAAGACAAAAACTCGTCCACCCAAAGGACAAAACACCGAGCCACAAACAAAGCAATGTGGTCTACTCCATTCAGTGTAGTGAAGACTGCAGTGAGCGCTACACTGGAGAAACAAAACAGCCACTTCACAAGAGGATGTACCAACACAGACGGGCGTGCCAGAGTGGACCGTCATCTGCCGTACATCTGCACCTAGAAGCCACGGGCCATTCTTTTGAGGACAGTGAGGTTCAGATCTTGGCCAGGGAAAAGAACTGGTTTGAGAGGGGGGTTAAAGAGGCTATTTTTGTCAAAAAAGAGAAAATTTCTTTGAATAGAAATGGTGGAGTCAGACATAATTTGTCTCCCATCTATAATTCCATTCTTAAGCCTAGATCAAGCAAACAGGGGAAACAATAGTATTAGCTAGGTCAGGGCCAGAGGCTCCTCCCTGCAGTGAGATATAAGCAAGTGTCTTACCAGCATTCTCGGATGAGCGGCGAAACGTTTTTGACCAAAAAAAACTTTGTCCAGTTGACAAATTGAATTTCTTCTTTTATCATGGATTCTACCTGGACGACTGAGGGACTCTTCATGAATAGGCAAATATTATTACTTGTGTGTGAGGATAACTCTAAACTCTGATCGATGGGCCCGGTCCAACTGCTGAAGCCCAGCATGACACCTTGGATCTACATCTGGTGCAAATGAGGGTTTTCATGATCACGTGGCATCCAAACCAGCAGCCGTTGGGCAAAGAAGCGGTCTGGTGTTGGAGCCTGGTGGTACAAGGCAGCTGGTGGTGGGGGGTGGTACCACAGGTCTCGGCGGACTTTCAGTTCCAGCTTCCCTTTTGCACCCACCATAAAAAGTGTTTCTGCCGCCCACTTGCGGTCCTGCTGTGGGATGGTCTGTGGCCATAGTAACGGGA
This sequence comes from Paratrypauchen microcephalus, assembly GCA_036785185.1. Classification (NCBI taxonomy): domain Eukaryota; kingdom Metazoa; phylum Chordata; class Actinopteri; order Gobiiformes; family Gobiidae; genus Paratrypauchen; species Paratrypauchen microcephalus. The sequence goes on along the minus strand of JAVJIX010000084.1, from coordinate 254,866 downwards.
GGCCCGCTGGTCCTGGCTATATTGAGAAAAAAGGTATAAGAAACAAAAACTTTGATTGATAATGACATGTGCATTTTTCAGTGCATCTTACCATTGTTCATGTTGCTGGTGGTAGAAAGAAGGAAGAGGAGGGTTTGATGAAGGTCTGATGGCAGACGAGGTCTGCGGAACAGCGGGCGGGCATGAGACTGTTGCAGGGATATGTGTCTGGAACCTGTGAAGTCTCTAAATGAAAGAATATTATTACGTTTTAGTGAAATAAAGTTGTATAATTACGACAATTTAATTTACATGTACTTTATTTTCAGTTAAATAAAATGATATTATTACCTGAGGGAGTTTCCTCTGCAGACAAATTTGGCTTGACCACATGTGAGCCCCCAAATCTCTGCTTTTCAAACTGTTAACAAAAGGGTCATTGTCAGTCAAATTTATGGGTCTAAATCCTGCACCACTGCTGCAGATATGCGTGTGTATGTGTGTGCATGTATGTATGTATGTATGTACTGTATGTACTGTATGTATGTATGCATGTATGCATGTATGCATGTATGCATGTATGCATGTATGTATGTATGTATGTATATATGCAGGGGTGCACATAAGTGGTACGCAGGTACGCATGTGCGGCAAAAATGAGCGATGCGTACTGCGACTTGGGCCACTACCGCGCTCCTGCGTACTGACTATCCCTTCTAAACTATTTCACAAAGACCAAAAATATATATATATATATATATGACTTACCTTTTCGCCTTTGGTGGAGCCCCTGCGGTAGTTTCCAGCTCCAGCCGATGAGTTCGTGGTCCCGGGATTTAGTTGAGCGAAGGTCCGGTGATGCCAAACATTCACAACTTTCCTCCCATCCTCGTTTCCTTCCCTGCCCCCTTCCTCCCTTCTCTATCCTCGTCTACTCCCTCGCTCGGTCATCTACAGTGGCCCTCCCTGACGCACGCACTGGCCACTGCCGCAAACTCATCAACTATTTTCCGCTTTCTTGGTGCGCCAAAACTAAAAGGACTCGTTGCAATTTGAGACTCTCTTGTGCACATTCTGTGCACTGCACACACGGGGGAGAACTGCGCAAAATCAGCTGACCGCCAGGGGACTTAAAGGGACAGTGTGTAAGATTTTTACCCGTTAATTACCCAAATTGAAGATACCCATTCAAAAATACAGTGTTTTCCAAGCCTTTTCACTTCCATCATGAAATCAAAGTATTCTGTTGGACTTAGATATAGTCGCATAAAAGGGGGATCTTCCCCATGTAGAGGCAGCCATTTTGATTATGAGAGCTGCAGAAGGACATTTGGGCTCCACCTTTGCCGTTTTCTTTATACAGTAGTTGTCGGCTCGTGGTTTTCACACAATGAGATAGTACGCGTTTGGATAAACAACGACAAGCATGTTGCCGGATCACACTTACTCCGCACATACATCGCAGGAGCAAGCACCTTCATCTAAGAGGAAAAGAAGAAGGACATAGTACCTACTGCGGCTGGGGCTTTGTTGCAGCGCGGGCCCGCACCCCGGGTTCAGAACGATCTCCGCCCTCCGCGGTCCGGTTCCCAATTCCCCCCACCCGCGCACAGCGCCGGGTGCACTTAACGCGTGCGCGGCTGCCGGTGAACCCACTTCCGGGTACGCCGAGCTGTCCGTGTTACGTCGCGCCTGGGTGACCCTCGAGGTCTGCCATAGCTAGAACCGGAATTGCAATACCCACCATCGACCAATGCGCCACCAATCCTACACACTGTCCCTTTAAGACTTATCGCGGATCCATGAGGTGCGTACCAAACACTATCTGCTGGTACTCATATGAGTAACTCACTAAAAAAGTTATGTGCACCCCTGTATGTATGCATGTATGTATGCATGTATGTATGCATGCATATGTAATAACATGCTGCTGACCATGGATAAAGTCAGTCTGGGTCTTTTGGACTGCTCACTGCTCCTGGGGATAGATGGTGTGGGTCTTTTTGAAGGAGTGGACAGCTCACTCCTGGAGGTGGAGGGTGTGGGCTCTGCACTCAGCTCTCTGCTCCTGGAGGTGGAGGTGGAGGGTGTGGGTTCTGCACTCAGCTCTCTGCTCCTGGAGGTGGAGGGTGTGGGTTCTGCACTCAGCTCTCTGCTCCTGGAGGTGGAGGGTGTGGGTTCTGCACTCAGCTCTCTGCTCCTGGAGGTGGAGGGTGTGGGTTCTGCACTCAGCTCTCTGCTCCTGGAGGTGGAGGGTGTGGGTTCTTCACTCAGCTCTCTGCTCCTGGAGGTGGAGGGTGTGGGTTCTGCACTCAGCTCTCTGCTCCTGGAGGTGGAGGGTGTGGGTTCTGCACTCAGCTCTCTGCTCCTGGAGGTGGAGGGTGTGGGTTCTTCACTCAGCTCTCTGCTCCTGGAGGTGGAGGTGGAGGGTGTGGGTTCTGCACTCAGCTCTCTGCTCCTGGAGGTGGAGGGTGTGGGTTCTTCACTCAGCTCTCTGCTCCTGGAGGTGGAGGGTGTGGGTTCTGCACTCAGCTCTCTGCTCCTGGAGGTGGAGGGTGTGGGTTCTTCACTCAGCTCTCTGCTCCTGGAGGTGGAGGGTGTGGGTTCTGCACTCAGCTCTCTGCTCCTGGAGGTGGAGGGTGTGGGTTCTTCACTCAGCTCTCTGCTCCTGGAGGTGGAGGTGGAGGGTGTGGGTTCTGCACTCAGCTCTCTGCTCCTGGAGGTGGAGGGTGTGGGTTCTGCACTCAGCTCTCTGCTCCTGGAGGTGGAGGTGGAGGGTGTGGGTTCTGCACTCAGCTCTCTGCTCCTGGAGGTGGAGGGTGTGGGTTCTGCACTCAGCTCTCTGCTCCTGGAGGTGGAGGGTGTGGGTTCTGCACTCAGCTCTCTGCTCCTGGAGGTGGAGGGTGTGGGTTCTGCACTCAGCTCTCTGCTCCTGGAGGTGGAGGGTGTGGGTTCTGCACTCAGCTCTCTGCTCCTGGAGGTGGTGCAGGACGAGTCTCAGCCAGGGGTGGCATCCACTTTAGGTGGCAGATGACCCTGTGATAAGTGCATTAAGATATACCAGACAAACAGTAGGCCTATTTAGGACCCTTATATATTCTAGGATACTAATATATATATAGTGGGGGAAATTCCACTATCAATGTGGGACTAATAAAGGCATATCTTATCTTATCTTATCTTATTCTATATCATGTCTAATACTGCTTTTTTTTTTTTTTTTTTTTTTAAAGAAATGTAGGATAAATGATGGCACCTTATGAAATCCACATGAGCATGTAAGACGTGTGCTCCAGAGTGGTCCGTCTACCTCTACTTGAAAGCAGAGGGCACTTTTCTATCTGAAACTATAAACAAATATTATGCATATAACTAGTTTGTGTGCCAGAAGTCCACACATATACACAGTATTACGTTAAAAATGTATAATTTGTATTAAGTGAATCCTCTACTTGTTTTATCTGCACACATAACATGGAATATCACAAACAGTTCCATATTAAATACAATAGTTGAATCACTCTGGTACATCTCATACCATCTTTTTGTCTGGGAGCAGTGTGCGTATACAAGCAGGTCTATTGCTGTTTGTCTGCGACGTAATTACCAATGAATTAACGTAATCACTACGTAGTGTCCGGTAGCTATTGAAACAATTAAACTAAGCCACTGCATTGATGAAATATGTACAACCCACCTGTTTTCTCAGTACGGTGAAGTTACGGCGCTATTAGCGAACTTTTGAGAGCGGCGAAGCACATGGGATTGTTGTCAACAGTGAGCCTAAGACAGAAAGACGGCAAGATGGACTACGCACATCGATTGGCTTGCAAATGATTCAGCTCACAGTTTGATTGGACTGACCCCGTGGCCTGATTTGCTCTCGTGAAAGAAGATGGACTTGCGGATCTTATTGGAAGCGCAAAGACTCACGTTGCAAGCTAACAGGCGCTTGAAAGCTCGAGCTACGCACTCCATTGGACGAAAAGTACGGACTATCGACTTTGCGGTACCGCAACTGCTGCCCAGAACTTAGAAGCTGGAAGTTGGAATTTGGAATACAGCTTTATGGCTGACCTCCTGGGCCCCCTGGCTGTCTGGAGGACCAAGACCTCCAGGAATTGGCCAGCACCCGGACCGGGTGGGACCTGTGGAGTGCACCTGGTGTTAAATAAGGTGGAAAATGCCACTTCTTTCTTTCAGCTGGCTGCAAAAGACTCTCTATACTCTCCATGATGTCGTGTGTGCTTTGCAGGGAAATATGCCTGACCCTGCAGAGGCATCTGCAGGAAATTCACCACGTGGTGAACAAGAATGAGCCGAGTCTCCTCATTCAATATTGCAGCCTTCGGTGAGTTGAGAATTCGGGTTACTTCATTGCACTGCAAATTCTGTGATCTGGGCAAGATTTTAACATTCCTATCAGGTTATTAATCTTGTTATCAGATTTATTATCTACTTACCAATTCACAAAGTGCTTAATTCTAGTGTAGAGGTAGTTTATTTTAAGATAACTTGTCAAGTAATATGCTGTATGGACAGATGATTTCACTACTTTTAAGTACATTTCTGATAGATTTACGTTTTTATATCTTAAATATTTTAAATATCTTAAATCTTTGGACAAACTTTTTGCAGTGTGCAGCTGTGATGTCTAATCCTCTTCACTCTCTACAGGGTCAACACAGGTGCTCTGAATTGCCCGGTTTGCCACAACAAGTACAGCCGGCTAGATAAGCATTTAACCCTTGTGCTATCCTCAATTTTTAAATGTACAAATGTACCCATCTTGGGTTAAAACTGTTTCCAAATAAATCAAGAGATGGCCCACAGGGCGCACGGTGAACTTGTACTGTATTATTTCATATCTTCATTTAAATTTAAACTATCTTTGATATTTTTAGATACAATCAATAAATAACAGGAACATGAACATGTATCATACAGTAAAGGGAACGTGTTGTGAATGAGGATGTTTGTGGACTGGGATTTTTTATTTTTATTTTTTAAATACATTTTTATAAAAGTTTTTCCAATGTTTTGAAATTGATTCTGTTCTGCTTTTTTCATAGAACTTCTTCAGCTGTAGAAAACACCCGCTCACGCAGCAAAGATGAAATTGGAGTAAGTCACTAAGAGTCACTTTAAAATTATTTTGAATTCAGATCAAGTGGAAACTCTGACAGGATGAAACAACAAGAAAATGAAAACAAATGCCTTATTTTCCGATATGAGATCAAAATGGTCCCACACTTAGACTTAGAGAAACTTTATTGATCCACAAGGGAAATTATTTGGATACAGTCGCTCACTCATCATGATTTAAAGGTCCCATGGCATGAAATGTTCACTTTCTGAGGTTTTTGAACGTTAATGTGAGCTCCCCTACCCTGTTTAGGCCCCCCATGGCTAAAAGTTGTGAAATGTCTAAACTGAGCATTTGCGATCCTTTTCTGCATTACACAAAACCAGTGTTGAAACGGGCGAGTTCGGACAAGGCACCTTTTTGACGTCAGATCGGCAAATGCACCTCCAGCCCCTCCCTCTGTCTCCGCTCAGTGTCCCTGTATATCCCGCCCAGAGAGTTTGGACTGTGAATGAGCTACACAATGCGAAATGCGTTTTTTTATTTGCCTGGAGGCACGTCCGAGTGTTTCTAGGCTCGCAAGTCCCTTACCCGACCCTCTGGACCTCTGAAATACCAGTGGTTTAATTTTATTTTCTGTGTAAATATGCTTTTTTTCATTGCAAAGTCTCCCATCTGTCTCTCACGGAAGAGCAGACACAGCAGAGCCGAGCTGCGCTGAGCTGCGGGGGAAACCCCCCCCCCCGCTCCTCAGCCAATCTCCCTGTCCTTCTCATTTGCAGTGAAGCAGCAACACCCACAATAAAGCATTTTAGACACATATCTAGCCTCATGAAGACTGTCAGAGTCATATCTCATGCACTGAGTGTTGATTTTGAAGAAGGATTCATTTACAGTATTAGGGAACCATTAAGGAGCCATATAAAAGCAACAACAAGTACCATGTCATGGGACCTTTAATATATAATAGAGGAGAACAAAATACAGTGGTACCTCACCTTACGAAATTAATTCGTTCCAGAAGTGGTTTCGTAACGTGAAAAATTCGTAAGTTGAGTAGCTATTTCAATGGAAAAATCCTGATTCGTTCCAAGGCCCCGATCCAAGTTTTTTGTTTTGTTTTTTTTTATAGTGTAACTTTTTTTTTTATAGTGTAACAATGTGTTCTGTCCTGATTGGTTTCTCAGACTGGATTTAAACTTTTCTCACGTTTGTCTCTCGTTTAAACACTCAAACTTTCATAGATTTTCAACAAAACGTATCAATATTGAAGTGTGGGGGGAAGCGGGAGGGGGGAGAAAACTGCGCGGACACGTGTGCGCAGCATGACCCGGCGCAGAGCTGACAGCAGGACTAGACCAAGGTCTAAACCTGGACTGGACCAGGACTAAACCAGGACTAAACCAGGACTAAACCTGGACTAGACCAGGTGGATTAAAGCGCCGCGTGCGGGTCTATTTCCTGGTTTCTCACGAGTCCGCAGAGAGGAGGGGACCGCAGGCAGTCTGAGCGCATGTGAGCGCGGGTCCTCCTGGTTTAGTCCAGGTTTAGTCCTGGTTTAGTCCAGACCACCGCGGCTCCTCCTGGTTTAGTCCAGGTTTAGTCCTGGTTTAGTCCAGACCACCGCGGCTCCTCCTGGTTTAGTCCAGGTTTAGTCCTGGTTTAGTCCAGACCACCGCGGCTCCTCTAGACCTCCTCTAGACCTGACCAGGTCTAGACCTGACCAGGTCAGGTCTAGAGGAGCCGCGGCTCTTGCATGGCTCTTGCTCACATGCGCTCAGACTGCCTCCTCCCTGCTCGCCTCAGCTGTGACTCGTGAGAAACCAGGAAATAGACCCGCACGCGGCGCCTTAATCCACCTGTTCTAGTCCTGGTTTAGTCCAGGTTTAGTCCTGGTCCAGTCCAGGTTTAGATCTTGGTCTAGACCTACTGTCAGCCCCGTGCCGGGTCATGATGCGCACACGTGACCGCGCAGTTTTCTCCCCCCTCCCGCTTCCCCCCACACTTCAATATTGATACGTTTTGTTGAAAATCTATGAAAGTTTGAGTGTTTAAACGAGAGACAAATGTGAGAAAAGTTTAAATCCAGTCTGAGAAAAGCGTATAATGTGTGTGGCTGAGCGCGCATTATTTGAATTTTTGAGATTTCGCGTTTCGTAACTTGAAATTTCATTCGTATCTAGAGACAAAAATTGACCGTGAAGGCGTTTCGTAACTTGAAATTTTCGTTTGTTGGGTCATTCGTAAGGTGAGGTACCACTGTATATATATATATATATATATATGGAATAGCAAAAAAAAGAGCAATTGCCTGGTGTTTTAAATGAGACATAATTATAAACCCAGGATGTTGTAGTTCTAACATATGTCCAGTAGATGTCACTGTGGTCAAAATTTCGAACTATGGTTCAGCGCTGTTTTTTGTTTTTGTTTTTTGTTTTAATTTTTTATTATACAGTACCTTAGGACAGGGGTGGGCAATTATTTTTCCCCAGGGGCCAAATGCGAAGCAGAAAATATCGACTCTGGTTATAAGTCGACTCTGGTTATACATTTTATTTCTACATTGAAATCAGTAAATGTCATTGTTTACAGAAGCTGGTAAGTTCTGTGTTATTATTAAGTAATGAGAGAGTGAGGTTTTACAAAAACTGAATTTATTTAGTAAAATAATTCAAAACAATGGTAAAAGTGAAACATTTGTAACTTTTCAGTCACATTCACCCCACAATGCTTTCTGAGTTTAACTTTCTTAACTTTGTATTAAGACACCACAATGTCTTTGTATTACAAATAATATAAAGATTTAAAGAATAATAATAAATCTATACAGCTCTGGAAAAAAAAAAAATTAGAACACAGCAAAATTATATTTTTTTCTGATTTTACTACTGATAGGTTTGTGTTTGGGCAAAAGGAACATTTTTGTTTGAGTCTATAAACTACTGAAAACATTTCCCTCCAATCCCAAATAAAAAATATTATCGTTTAGAGCATTTATTTGTAGAAAATGACAAATGGTCAAAATAACAAAAAGATACATGTTTTCAGACCTCAAACAATGCAAAGAAACAAGATTAAAATCATTTTAACTCTTGTGCTATCCTCAATTTTTAAATGTAAAAATTTACCCATCTTGGGTTAAAACTGTTTCCAAATAAACCAAGAGATGGAGACTGAGACTTTGACCACCAGAGGGCGCAATGTACACATGTACACGCACACACTGAGAGACAGAAATACAAGTTTAAGAAATAAGTTTTGCCATTACATATTTGGAAGTTTTTTTGTTTGTTTGTTTGTTTGCTTGGTTTTTTTTGTTTGTTTGTTTGTTTGTTTTTTACAATTTTTAATATACACCTCTTCTGGAGAGTATCAGTTGTTTTATTTTGTTGTTTTGTTGTTTTATTATCAGTTGTTTTATTTTTTTTTTATTTTTTTGTCATTTCAGATAACAAGAGTAACCTTTAATTATTAATTAAAATAATGGAATAATCGCCCCACATTCCATCTTCCTTGTCCAAAAATCAATTTAATATATGGTCCCTGGATAGGGAACGTATCAGATATCAAACTGATAAGAACAGATTTTTTCTTTCAAAAAAAGTTTGACACACGTACATACTTTTCTTCACATTTCAGTTCAGTTCAAAACACACATTGTTAAAACTTTTTTTTTTATAAAACACATTTCAACACAACAATAAAAGCAGTAAAAAAGGGTGAATGCTAAAACCGTTTGTAATGTAGCTAGTCCATTACAAGGGCCTGGAGAATGAGGAGGAAACGAGGGGCAAAGGTTTGGGGTGTTTGGTGGTTGTGAATGGGGATTCCTTTGTTGGGTACTTGCCTCATGCTAGGGTGCGCGGGCTAAAATAGTCCCCAGGAAGCGGGAGCCCTTTAAGAAGGTTCCGGGGCAGGTGGCCATTTTGTGTGAGGAGGGGTGCACCAAGATTTTAGAATTTTTCTATTTTTGTATTTTTAAAAGAAAACTAAACACTGCTAAATTAATAAAGCATATATTTATTTACTAATGTATTGAATGACTATTTGAGCACTGTGGGACAGAGTTATCTTTTTAAATATTGTGGGTAAATTGCACCCAGGTGGCCTGATTAGAGGGTGGGCTCACCCAATTAAGGGAGGGACCTTTAAAAAGAGCCAGTCTCACCTTTGTGGGGAGAGGTGCTGCATGTGGAGATTGTTCTGTGCTGTTTTTTTTTTTTTTAACTTTTTGTATCTTTGTACTTTTGTAAATATTTTTCATTTTTCTTGGTGGACGGTTAAATAAATGCACTTTTGGATTCTTCATCCTGGCTCAGCTCTACTCTGTTCCTCCGACCGCAAAGTTGCTATCAGGACGTTACACCGTTGCATGCTAAAATAGTGTAAACAAAACAATGTTTATAAAAATGTGTCACAATAAAAGTGTCCATGAGTGTGCAGTAGATAAAGGCCCTCGTTGTGCAGGAGCGGGCTGAGTCCTTATCAAGGATAACTCATCCCACCAGTGGTGAAAGTAAAGCGGTGCGCACCGGTATAAAATTCACAGCCGGTACGCAGGACCGCTAAGAGAAAATGGTTAATGGTGGCCAAAACCCACATTTGAAAAAAAAAGTAAGGTGCGCTATTTAAATAGAAAACACAAACAACCACAGTATGCCATTGGAGAATAACTGAAAGCTACCGGCTGGTAAGCTCAAGACATTACTGGCTGGTTAGCTCAACTGGTAAGTCACTGACTTTCCCCCCGGGGTTTGTGAGTTTGTATGCTGTGCTCCCGGGACATCAAACTTCTTGCTGTGGGTGTTTGTGTTTATATCCCTCCATCGGCGAATGGAGTGGCAGCATGCGAGCAGCTCCATAGCGTAGTGACAAGAATGCAGACGGACCATTCGCGTGGTCTAGTTCTCATCAACGGGGACTTTAATCACACTTCCCTATCCACTACTCTTCCCACATTCACGCAATACGTCATGTGCCCCCCGAGAGACAATAAGACTCTGGACTCGTTTTATGCAAATGTCAAAGATACTTACACCTTTGCCCCCCTCCCCCCGCTAAGACGCTCAGACCACAGTCTGGTTTACCTGCTCCCGGAATACAGTGGTCCCTCGGACATGTGCACATGAATATGCGTTGTTTTGGAACAACATATCCATGTGTGAAAGCTGAGTGGAAACCGACCTGGATATCATTTTGGGCAAAACTCAGGCCACCGCTAACAGTGCCGAACTGGCTGACACGGTTCACTCCTCCGAAGACGCCTTTGAGCACCAGCCCTCACCACCGGACCAGGTACGAACACTTCAGCGAGGGGCTAGGTCTAAAGCCCCGATCATCTCTACTCCAGTCCGGGAAGACCCCTGGATTGTTGTAGCCCATTGTAGCCTGTAATCACACTTCCCTATCCACTACTCTTCCCACATTCATACAATACGTGACGTGCCCCATGAGAGACAATAAGACTCTACCTTTTTTATGCAAATGTCAAAGACGCTTACACCTCCGTTCCCCTCCCCCCGCTAGGACGCTCAGACCACTGTCTGGTTTATCTGCTCCCGAAATACACACCCAGGGTGCGAAGAGGACCTGTGCAGAAGCGATCTGTGAAGCTTTGGACTCAAGAGGCCTGTGAGAGTCTGAGGGACTGTTTCCAGAACACTGACGGGGACATGTTCAGAGGCTCTTATGGAGACGACATCAACGGCCTGACCCATTGCATCACGGACTACATCAACTTCTGCGTGGAGAACACTGTGCCAACCAGGAGGGTACGGTGTTTCCCCAACAACCACCCCTGGGTCACCCCTGAGCTTAAAGCCCTCCTGAACCAGAAGAAAAGGGCTTTCAACTCAGGGGACAGAGAGGAGCAGAAAAGGGTCCAGCGGGAGCTCCAGTCCCAGTCCCATCGGATGATGGGCCAAAAAGGACTATGGGAGGAGGATGGAGGAGCAGCTGGCCCAGAACAACGTACGGGGCGCGTGGAGAGGACTGAGGAACATGTCTGGTTTTGGACAGTGGCAGAGGGACAGCTGATGGTGACCAGCGCTGGGCGGATGAATTAAACTGTTACTTCAACAGGTTTGATTTGCCACCCACCCCCTCTGCCCCTCTGCCGACTCCCCCCTCCTCCTCTTCACACCTCCCCGGGCCAGTAGCCACATCCCCCTCCCCCTTCACACGGACCCAACCCACCACCAGCCCCCTCCACCCCCCACCACCACCCCCTGCAGTCCACCCCAGTCCATCTCTCACCCCCCCCTCTCCATCACACCGGACGAGGTGAGGGAGCTTAGGCGACTCAAGCAGAGGAAATCCACATGACTCGATGGTATCTGCCCCAGGCTGCTGAGAACCTGTGCAGACCAGCTCTGTGAGGTTCTCTGGTACATATTCAACCTGAGCCTCAGCCTGGAGAAGGTCCCTGTCCTGTGGAAGACCTCCTGTGTGGTCCTGGTTCCCAAAACAACAAACGCCAGGGAACCGGCCCACTACAGACCAGTCACCTTGACCTCCCACCTCATGAAGACCATGGAGAGGGTGATCCTCAGTCACCTCCACACTGTGGTGAGCCCCACCCTGGACCCGCTGCAGTTTGCCTACAAGCCAAACGTAGGAGTAGAGGACGCCGTCATCTACTTGCTGCATCGGGCGCTCACCCACCTAGAGATCACCGGGAGTGCTGTGAGAGTCATGTTCTTTGACTTCTCCAGCGCCTTCAACACCATCAGGCCGGCGCTGCTACGGGGGAAGCTGGTGGACACGGAAGTGGATGGAAATCTCGCTGCCTGGACCATTGACTACCTCACTGACCGTCCACAGTATGTGCGGCTGCGCGGCCGTGAGTCAGAGGTGGTAATCTGCAGCACTGGGGTCCCCCAGGGAACTGTCCTCTCACCCTTCCTCTTCACCATATACACCTCGGACTTCACATACAACACGGACAGCTGCCATCTCCAGAAGTTCTCTGACGACTCGGCCATTGTGGGCTGTGTGTCTGAGGGGAACGAGCTGGAGTACCGCTCGGTCATCAGTGACTTTGTGGACTGGTGTGGGCGCAACCACCTGAGCCTGAACACCAGTAAGACAAAGGAGCTGGTGATCGACTTCAGGAGGAGACCACTACCTCACTCACCGGTGAACATCCAGGGGAAGGACATAGAGACTGTGGACAGTTTCAAGTACCTGGGTGTTCACCTCAACAATAAACTGGATGGGTCCTACAACAAGAAGGGCCAGAGTCGCTTCCACCTCCTGAGGAGACTGAGGTCCTTTGGAGTGTGCAGGCCTCTGCTCAAGACTTTTTATGACTCTGTGGTGGCCTCTGCTCTCCTCTACGCTGTCGTCTGCTGGGCCCCGAGCAGCACAGAACGGGACAGAAAAAGACTCAACAAGCTGGTCAGGACTGCCAGCTCTGTCCTGGGCTGTCCTCTGGACTCTGTAGAGGAGGTGGCTGAGAGGAGGGTGCTGGCCAAATTCACGTCCATCATGGACGACACCACTCACCCTCTGCACCGGACTGTAGAGGAGCTGAGCAGCTCCTTCAGCAGCCGACTAAGGCACCCACAGTGCAAGAAGGAGCGCTACCACAGATCCTTCCACCATCAGACTGTATAACTCCACTGTATAGTCCAAACATGCAATATCGTGCCCAAGGACCCAGACTGGCTAGCTCATTGCCCGGGGGGGGGGGATTTGAACTCACGTCCTCGCGGGGGAAAGTCAGTGACTTACCAGTTGAGCTAACGAGCCGGATCTTATCTTATTTGTGTTGTTTTGTTTTGTTTTTTGAATTAAAATTAAATTTGAAATAAAAAAAAAGGGGGGGGGGATAAAAAAATTGAAAACAAAAATGTGCCCCGACCGATGTTTCGGCCAGCACTCTGGCCTTCTTCAGGTTTTGGGTACAAAAAGTTTTTTGTGAGGTGTTAGAGAGAGTTCAAGCAGTCACAGAGAAATGAGAAATGGAGAAACGGGGACCATGCACCCGCTGCATGCACAGGCGAGAGACGGGCCAATGCCCAGACTTAGAGGCTCCATTTCAACTGTGTATTTTTTAGAAAGGCTATTTTTTCTTAGGGTCATATTTTAAACAATTTTAATCAATATAACCCAATGAAAGAAATGTGAGTTTTTTTTTAAGAAGAACCATTTTTTTAGAAACTGTTTTAATAAATGTATGTCTGAAATCATGTTGTTCACTATGTCCCAGCTAAATCATGTAAAACTGTGTTCTAGGTGGTCTCCAATCATATTTTAAAATACTTTGTAATTTGAGAAATCCAATCATGTATGTTGTTATTTAAGAAATCCAAACATGTATTTTGTTATTTGGGAATCCAAACCATGTGTTTGGTTAAACTTAGACAAAGGGTTAGGGTTAGGCATAAGGTCAGAATCTGGTTAAGGTTAGGGCCAGGGGTAGGATCAGGCTGGATTTTAGGGCAAGCCCTGTGTCTGGTTAGATTTAGGCACTGACCCTGTGTCTGGTTAAAATCAGGCATTGACCCTGTCTCAGATGGACCTTAGAAAAGATAAATACTGAAATTTACGAACCTAATTTAATCCCTTTGGGTATTTTGTGTCCAAAAGGGTTAGGGTTAGGTTAAGGGATAAATAAGGTAATGATTACCCCAAATAATTTCTTTTTATGGCCATAGATTCTACTAGGAAGGTCGCAGAGAGGTTAGTATTATCTGAATCCTTGTTGGATTCAGCTGGACCAGGGCCATTGATACTTGAACCGTTACTATGCGACGTTCAGGGACAGACCTGCGGCTGGAAATAATTTTATTTTGGCCGTATCTCCAGAACGGAAGGTCGTAGAGACACGCAGGCTTGGGGAGTAACGGATTACATGGAACGGCGTTAAGTAAAAGGATATAAAAAAAGGTAACTGTATTCCCCTACAGTTACAAAGAAAAAGACGTACTCAGATTACAGGTACATTTAGTGAAAATGGGGATTACTTAGCAGGATTACAATTTGAAAGCATTTTATGTTTTTTCATTTTTTTCATTTAAAGCCGGAGGTCATATGTAGGGAAAATAGAACGTACAGACTTCGCCGTGCGCCGTGCGCCGCGCGCGCTCTGTAAAACAAACTTGCAGCGGCGCGCGCTGTGGAATACACTTGCAGCGGATCGCACTGAACTTCACGCAGGTCGCGCACTATGGACTAAACTTGCAGCGGGCATGGTTTCAAAAAACGTATTTAGCGGGTGGAAATTTAGGGAGAATTTTATTTTTATAGAAGACAAAGGGAACAACATCACAGTGCAGTGCAAATTGTGCCTTCCAGCGGTTAAACACCTTTCAATATCCAAGGATTCTACTTCCAATCTCAAGAAACATTTACAGGTAAGATCGCTAATATTAACGCTTTGATACTGACAGGCCCTAAATGTCCTGCTTCTAGGGTGACCATTCGTCCGGATTTCATCCGGACAGTCCGGTTTTAGAGCTGTCTGTCCGGCCGTCTGTCACGTGTCCTCCTTTTTTACATTTTGTCCTCCTTTCGGACCCTCGTCGGCCACCGTTGCATAAATCGTCATAAATCCCCACCCATTATTTACACTTGCTACTCTGCGATGTTGTGTCGTATGCAAACATTCACGATGCGCGCCGCACGCAGCTGATACAGCCCGTCAGCCCGTCGTATTGTCCGCTCTCTATCTGCGCTATCAGCCACTCTTTGAGGTGCAACTTGGCTCCTTCTTCCATCTTCATCGCCTTATTACTGTCCCTTAAAATGTTGTTTTCTTTAGTGCCGTGCGTAACAGGTTTCGCTTACGTTTCCTCTCAATGTAGACAGTTAAAATACGTTACAATATTTACATTACGGCTTTCATAATTGCAAATAATATTTTGGGGATTTTGTGCGAATTACACAAATCCAGGTAGCGAGATCTGACCTCTTAAAAGTGAAATGCAGAACTACTAGTTCTGCATTTCTTTCTTCTTTGCCATGGCATATGATGGCATGACAAAGACTGTGTTTTTTCAGTGAATTAGTGATGATATTTTTTTTTGTTCATATCATCTTGACCATAATTTGCCACATTTTTCTTTTTGATGGGTGTTCCATGTTAATAAATATATGTTGACTTCATACATTATTCATAAGTTATTTTTCTTGACCGTTCCCCTTCCCCGAGGGAAAACAAAAAACAAAAACAAGGTGTCCTCACTTTAGGGCCTTTGTCCTCCTTTTTGGACACAAGTGTCCTCCTTTCCTGTTTCATGCCGGTGGTCACCCTACCTGCTTCAGTCATGTTATGTGTGAATATGAGTCATTTCTTTGTCTTGATTCATTGGTAGGAGCCAGTTTCGAGTTAGCTATCGACTAGCAAACTATTAGCAAGCTAGCTAACGTTTGCGGTCACAAGTACACTTTGTGCATTTGTAGAACGATATTACAATATTTAAACATTATCTAGGCAACATAGTCATGTTAACTGATCCATGAAGACCCTTTAGACAATTCCGAGCAAAGCTGTCGTTAGATGTAGGCCAGCACGCAAGCTGGACGAACATCCTGTCCAGCTGCGGAGATCGGGCAAGATGACTGTCCCGGTAAAACTAAAACTTTAACTGAAAATATAATTTGGTTGAAGTCATAGGTGTTTAGGTGTTTGGTTTAGTGAGTGACCTTGTTTACTAGTGACTTGGCTTATAGTGATAACAGTTGTTAAAACTACACATAGAACTGTATTTGTCCTCCTAAAAACTTTTAATTGTATTGTACTTATTTATATTTACAACTATCACTAATGCCACTAATGATGGGTATTGTTGTTGTTATTTATAATGCACAAAAGTAAGTAATTTTCTTGTTTTCTTGTTGTTATAGGATATTTGGTGTTAAAGTAATCCAAAAGTAACTGAAAGTAATCAAGTTACATTACTTTAATATTATAGTACCGGGATTACGTTACTGAATACATATTTTAAGGAGTAACTAGTAACTGTACTGGATTACATTTCTAAAGTAACCCTCCCAACCCTGGAGACACGGGAACATATCTGCCGTGTTCAGTGCCATCGGATTAGGTCACACGCCACTTCCAGGTCTCTATGACCTTTGGTTCCGGAGATATTCAACAAAAACTGTTTTCCCATTGATATATATGGAACTAGAGGTAGTGAAAATGTTACTGTGCCACAGGCCTAAGGCTTCCTGAGGAAAGCTGTTAGGAGCACGTGTCAGGCCATTCGGATTCTAATGGTACCTATTTTTGGTAACATGAATTTTGAGCCAACACTTATGGACTCCGCTAAACTAGGCTAAGGCTAGCATGCTAAGGCTAACGGCTAGGTTAACATGTTAGCATGCGAATATGCTAAAGGGCTAATTTGTATAGATTGTTACTCTCGACATTAATTAGGGGTGTTAAAATGATATGACACGACGAAACAACGATTAAAATGGTGAACGTACCTCCTAATAGATAAATTTGCCTCGTCTCCGGTAAATTTGCTGTGAAATATCCGAGATATGCGCTGGATAGTTTCATATTCGATAAGACTTTAAAGTCATTGGACGTTCTGCTGGACATGTGCAGTATAACGCGTGGTCTAGACATGCGCGGTAGGGATAGTCGTCTTGAACCAGGTGATTCGGCACTGTGTCGAAGCCCCAAAGCGCATGCGCTTCAAAACACTGTTTCAAAGCACGATTTGAAATCCCTATGTCACATTACTAGTGTTTCACGAACCCTCGTTGTTTCGCCCGCGTCACCCCCTCCATATTCTCACACATTCCATATTGACAGCTATAGTAATATCAGGGCTCTCAAGTCTCACGCATTGAGAGTGTGACACATGCAATTCGACGTGTTCACACGCCACACATGGCATCTCTCACGCTGATTTAAAAAAAAATATTTTTTTTTTTTGTGCCCAGAAAATCGGTCTGTGTGGCTCAGTTTATGCAGGCACCACGCGTTTTCAGCGAAAAACACTCCCCCTGCTCCGGGCGCACGGTCCGAGCGAGGCCGGAGCAGACGCGCCGTCCCCCGGGCACGTCCTGAGCCTCAGTCCCGGTGCCACGTCTCCTCTGAGACGCACCGACTCCGGTCCCGGTGTCTCCATCTGTGTGTAACGTGTCCCCCCCGACGGCTTACGCGCGGAATACGCGCGGCGCAGAGCCGAACTGCCCATGGTGAGCCGCGGTGAGCCACGGTGAGACGCGGTTCGCCGCGGGCCCGGTGCATTAACCAGACTCTTACATGAATCCGTTAAAAATGTCCCGCTCCCCCCCCCCCCCCGCTCCCTCCTCCCCGCCCCTCTCAGCGAGTGTCTAAGCGCGCACTGCACTCTGTCTGAGAGCACGTGAAGACGCCGCGGAGAGCACGTGAAGATGCCGCGGAGAGCACGTGAAGATGCCGCGGAGAGCACGTGAAGACGCGCGCGCCCGTTTCCGTATCTGCTGCGCTCCGCGCGCTGAACCCGTCAGCGCCTGGTGCCTCTTCAAACGGGGGTTTGTGAGATGGGGCTGGAGGTGGCTCTGACAGTACGAGGTCAGACACACCAGGCAGGACTTCACGGCTCTGAGCCTCGGCTCTGGGCACAGGTCACAGCCCACCTCTCCTGGAGCAGAGGACTGGGGTTTGGAGCTCACAGTTTCTTCATCTTCAGGTTTATTACTGAACTGAGAGACCATCTTTGCCATAAAAGTATTGACTTTCATCTGAGGTCTTGAGCTGAAGTCGTTTCAATTACCATAACCTCTCCAGCGTGTTCTGCCGTGACTAAGGGTGCACACTTAAGAAGCGTTAGTTTTGCCCATCCAAATCACGCTAAATACTAAATACTAAATACTCACCCTGCGGTGCCGCCGCCTCCTCCCTCCTCCTCCGTGCGATGGTCCGGACACATCCACGCCGGGGGTCAGGTGAGCCATGAGTAATTTACACGGACAATTATTTGTATTCTCTGTATATTTGAAGCTGTGTATATTATTTATTGACGTTGCATGAAAGCTACTGTACGTGCTCACGTACACCAGAAATATTGGCCATTTAATAGGCTAGTGGAATGATGTAAATGAGCTTTCAAATGAATGTTACGTAATGTGGGAGGTGAATGGGGGTGTACAGCAGTCTTGTCTTGGTTACACTGGAGGTAACGTGCACTGAAAGAGTGAAAGACTGAAAGACTTAAAGGGGAAATCTGCATTCTTTTCACTGTACCACTATAAATCACACGTTTGACACCTTTTTTGCACTGTGGGAAAGCACAATAAACCACCTAAAAAAATTATTTTAAAAAATGCGATTCATTAGATTAATTAATTACAAATCCTGTAATTAATTAGATTATTTTTTAATCGCCTGACAGCACTAATAATAATATAATATAATATAATATAATATAATATAATCTTCAACTTAGTTAGGATATAGACATTACATTGACACATAGTTAGCGTAGTGACACATTAAAAAATGCACTCACACATAGGCTACTACACATTTAGGTAGGTTACATGTGAAAGAGTTTTTTTCAAAAGCAGTAGAAGTGATAAGCAAGAAAAGAAATAGGCTAAATCCATCCACAGCTGAGAAAATTATATTTTTGAATAAAAATCTTGAATTGTAATACAAAAAAGTCTTTGTTTTATTTTATTAAAAACTAATTACAACAATAACACACATACACATTTTTATTTAACCTTTATTGAACCAGGAAAGTCCAATGAGATTAAAAAACATTTCCAAGGGAGTCCGAGCTAAGGGACAGCAAAAAGTTTTTTTTTGTTTTTTTTTAAATTAACAAAAAGGTTGCAATACAATTCATGGCTGTTTTTTTACAGACATTGCACATAAATACAAAAAGTTACATTTACACATAATCAACCTTTAAAATGATGTACAAATCATGTAAAACAGTTGAGGAGGCTGTCTCAAATGTTCTCAGTGTGGATTTAAAGTCATTCAATGATTAGATTTTAGATTTTTGTCTTGGATAGTTTTTGTTTTCTTTCCTCTTTATTTTGTATTTTGTACACTGTCTTTTTGCACTACCTGGCCAGAGAGAAACAAAATTTCCGATTCACTGTATGTTGAACACATATGGCAGAATTGACAATAAAGCTAACATTGATCTTTGATCTTTAAAACAGGTAAAGATCAAAGATCAAAGTCAGCTTTATGTCACATATGTGTTAAAAGAACATGTACGAAATGGCTCCTACACCCCACTTTTGAGTTTTTAGAAAGAATTGTTTTCAGAGCAAAAATCTCCGTTTGTGTGGAAACAAAACTGGTATGTCACGTGACTTTCACCCACCGGAACCTGGGTTAAAATCCCCACCAGCAATGAACAAGCCAGTGTGGGTCCTTGGGCAAGACCCTTCACGGTACTGCCCTCCCCGGGGGAAATGCAGAAGTGAATTTCTCCTGTGTGTGCGATCAATAAAATCTAAAATCTGAAAATCTTAAATCAATATTATAACCATCTTTAAAAAGTGGGTTCCAATGTTAATGTCTGCTGATATTAACTAAGTACAGTGGTACCTCACCTTACGAAAGACCCTACAAACAAAAAATCCAAGTTACGAAACGCCTTCACGTTAAATTTTGGTCTCTAAATACGAAAGAAAATTCAAGTTACGAAACGCGAAAACTCAAATAATGCGCGCCCCGAAACGTAAATACACTTTATCAACACACATGGGGTTAGGTTCCAGAAATAACCCGCAACAAGAGAAATCCCTGAAGTAGGACAACTTTATATTTTACAATTATTCTACATGTTTTAAGGCTCTAAATGCCTCACCACACACATTATACGCTTTTCTCAGACTGGAATTAAACTTTTCTCACATTTCTCTCTCATTTAAACACTCAAACTTTCATAGATTTTCAACAAAATGTATTAAATAATGAAGCGTGGGGGGAGACACGACTCCGGAGCACCGCGCGAGGAGCACCTCACCGCACGGCGCGCGAGGAGCACCGCTAGTCCTGGTCTGCACGACCGGCACCGGGTCTCCAAGCACGAGATAGAACCGCGGCGTCCTCTGGAGCCCGAGCAACAAACCAGCCCCACGAAACCAGCAAAGAGCACGTGGTGGTTTAATCCTGGTTTAGTCCAGGTCTAGACCTGGTCCAGTCCTGGTTTAGTCTAGGTCCAGTCCAGGTTTAGACCTGGTTTAGTTCTGGTCTAGACCTGGTTTAGTCCACGTTTAGTCCTGGTCTAGTCTCTTAGCCAATCAGGAAGCAGAACACAAACTTATGAAAAATTCACATTACGAAACCACTTCTGGAACGAATTAATTTCGTAAGGTGAGGTACCACTGTGGTTTTCTTTTATTTTCAACTGTGGTATGTAACAAAATGAAAAAAAAAAAAAAAACATAAGAAGACCCTAAAAACATTCCAAAAATACTGAAAAATTAGGAATTTGAGAACAAAAAATTCCTGGGACATGTGAGACTTCCCTGGTGATGGCACAGACTCCTTGACACACGAACAGTTGCAGGAGAGAGGAACAAACAATAGTATTTTTTCAGTGGGTAAAAATGACCAGTTGACTAAAATATTCTTTTCACCATAAGATATTCCCTTTTGAAATCACCTCTTTGTGATATTTATTCATAACCACTGCACTAAATATGGATAGCATACATATTCCAGGACCACTCTTACTTACCTATTTTTTACATCCTCTTACATTAAATTCATTGCATTCTTACATTCCTCTTTCCCTGTAGGAAAAAGTGGGCTTTGGGGTAGGGAAACACCTACACCTTCAAAGATGTCAAAAACAATGGTGAAGCTCCCCAGGGACCATGACACTCAGAAAAATGCAACATATTGAAAATCATTTAAATACTTTTGCTCGGGTGAAAATCACCCGGCGATAGTGCTCTAGGGTTAAAAAGTGTCTGGTTAACAAAGGGTATAATTTTGTGCCAGTATGTTTTTGGCCACTTGAGATGATGTACCAGCAAGAGCAAAGTTAAAGCATTTACAAACCAACCTACCAAAAGGACACCTGGTGTTGATCTATCATGTTCTTTCTTCAACATTTCATGAGTAATATGGATGAATGCTATTTCC
The DNA here is from genome assembly GCA_036785185.1 of Paratrypauchen microcephalus. Taxonomy (NCBI): domain Eukaryota; kingdom Metazoa; phylum Chordata; class Actinopteri; order Gobiiformes; family Gobiidae; genus Paratrypauchen; species Paratrypauchen microcephalus. The sequence continues at coordinate 233,732 of JAVJIX010000084.1, read as the reverse complement.
AAGGATTTACCAGTAATAGGTACCCATCAAGCAAAATGACAACCCACTCATGCCTTACTTGTGAAAAATATTTTAATTCTGAAATAAATCATATATCATAAAAAATATTTAAATTTTGAAAAAAAAAAAAAAAATCATAATCAGATATCGTAAATATAAAATATCCATATTTCTTTTTCAAATTTACAGAGGTAAAATGTTTTTTGGTTGTTTAAGTTTACAAAATTAATGCAATATTACAACAATATTCATCATAGCATGATGTGAACATGTCCCTGCTTGGAAATGTGACCTTTTTTTTAACAAATATATATTCTGATATCACAGGCTATGAAGAATTAATTAATATTTAGTTCACCTGTTCATTACAGTTGAAAACTTTTGAGCTGCCATTTGGCGAGGCCACTCCACTGTAGTGCTACCAAGTGTTTTTTTTTTGTTTGTTTGTTTTTTTTTAGCCTTAGCAACGGTAATACCGTATACCCCTGGAAAATGTGGAGACGGTTTAACGGTATCAAAATTTGGATACCGCCCAACTCTAGGAACAACCTTTAGAAATGTAACATTATCACAGTCCTATATTTAAGTCTGTCATTCAGTGGCATGCAAAAACATGTATACAGTCATACCTCGGTTTTCGACCGTAATCCGTTCCAGAAGGCTGTTCGAAAAGCGATTTGTTCGACATCCGAAACTGAAACTTTAATAGTTACTTTCGCTATCAATTCTTTCTTAAATTCAATAGTTTTGTTACCTGGCCAGCCAAATGATATCTCTCTGTATTTCCTATACACCGCGATACCATTTGGACACTCTCCATCCACTCTCGCTCCTCCGGTTCCAAACCGACTCCGCGATTCTGATTCGTTCAAAGATGGTGACGTCAGTGCACCCGCCTTTGCCCGCAAAGTCACTCTTAGGCAGCGGAAGTTCCGCCTCAGTTTTGAATCAAGATGGCGCAATCTCTGATTGGTTCACTTAGCTGTCTGTCTACGCGCAACCGCAGCGCATTCTGTGGATCAAACGTTACCAGACTCACTCGCTGGTACAGCGATGAGTCATGGATTCTTCCAGGCAAATAGTTTTGCGCACTACTTTCCTCTTTTCTTCACCAGCTTTACTACTTCCACTTGCTTTCTTTGGAGCCATGATTAGGGGCTAATACACTATGCAGAAATAACAAAAAACAGTCAGATTTGCATAAATCACAACAAACACGTCTGCTCACAATGAACGTTACACGAGGAAGCGTCACTCGGCTCCCGAGTGACGTATTCGGGGTTGCTCGGTTTGGTTGAAAACTGGGTTTTCGGTCGTAATCCGAGGCGTAAAAATCCCAAATTTTCTGGTCGAAATCCGATTTGGTTGATAACAGAGACGTTCGAAAACCGAGGTACCACTGTATATGAATATACTGTGGGCCTGTGTGGGCCTCACTATTCAAAAAGAATGCTAGGCTGAATGAACTTTCACATGACTGAGAACTGACATCAATGAATATTTTTTCAGTATAAACTGAACAGTGACTCATGTTAAGTGTGAACTTGGACAGTAGCATACTGATAAACTTACATGTTGTTGCCCAGAGCGTTCGGTGAGCTCTGCTAAACTTTTGTTGATCTTCCTAGAAAGCGTACGGGAGCAGTGTTGCCAACTCCCCAGCATCAGAAGTAGCTATTGGCCCGCCCAGAAGTAGCTAAAAGTAGCTAGACGAGTGAGCGGTCCAATCCAAACGTGAGAGCTGGGCACATCCTAACCTTCCTTACCCCGTGACACTAACCTTTTATTGGTGTTGTTATTACATATACTTGTTTGTTTTTTATTTTTTAATTTGTTTTTTATTTTTTAGATTTTTTTTTTTTTGGAGCTGTAGTCAAAGATCTATAGCTTGCTTTTTTATTTTGTGTTTTTTTTTATGTGTGTGCTGTAGTTTAACTAAAGCTTTTTATTTCTTTTTTATTTTTTTGTGCTATAGTGGGCAAACTATAGCTTTTTATTTATTTTATTTTATTTTTTTGGTGCTAAAAAACTAGCTTTTCTGTGCTGTACAACTAGCTTTTTAAGCAGTGCTACTTCAATCAATCAATCAATCAATCAATCAAACATTTATAAGGCGCTTTTCATACAAAATTGTAGCACAAAGCGCCTTACAGTGGTCAAGGATTAGAAGATTGACCTTTATTGATCTCACACAGGAGAAGTTGTTTCTATATTTGACCCGGGACCATCCCCATGATTTTGTTTTGTTATTTATGCTTTGGTCAGGCCCTAAGCTGGAGGATTTTACCTATGGCGCATGTTTAGGTTGGTGGGGGAAACCGGAGTACCCGGAGGAAACCCACCCAAACACGGGGAGAACATGCAGTCTCCACACAGAAAGGCCCGGGCAACCCGAACCTTCTTGCTGTGAAGCATGAGTGCTAGCCACTCAGCCACCGTGCCGCCAGGGGAAAAAAAAAAAAAAAACAGGAACAGCAGCAACAACAGCAGCAACAGCAGCAACAACAGCAGCAACAGCATCAACAACAGCATCAACAGCAGCAACAACAGCAGCAGCAGCAACAACTGCAACAACGACAGAACAACAGCAACAACAACAACAGCAAGAACAACAGCAACCACAACGACAACAGGAACATCAGCAACAACAACAGCAACAACAACAGCAGCAGCAGCAACAACAACAGCAGCAACAACAACAGCGACAACAGGAACATCAGCAACAACAACAGCAGCAGCAGCAGCAGCAACAACAGCAGCACCAATGACAGAAACAACAACAGCAGCAGCAACAACAACAGCAACCACAACGACAACAGGAACATCAGCAACAACAACAGCAACAACAACAGCAGCAGCAACAACAACAGCAGCAACAACAACAGCAACAACAAGAACAGCAGCAGCAACAGGAACAGCAGCAGCAGCAGCAACAGGAGCAGCAACAACAACAGCAACAACAAGAACAGCAGCAGCAACAGGAACAGCAGCAGCAGAAGCAACAGGAGCAGCAGCAACAACGGCAATAGCAACAACAGCAACAACAGTAACAACAGCAGCAACAACGGCAGAAACAACAGCAACAACAGCAGCAGCAACAACAGCAGCAACAACAGCAACACCAACATCAACAGCAACAACAACAGCAACAACAGGAACACCAACAACAACAGAACCACAGCAACAACAAAACAATAACAGCAATAACAGGAACAACAGCAACACCAACAACAACAACAGCAACAACAAAAGCAACGAAAGCAACAGCTACAACAAAAGCAACAACAACAGCAGCAACAACAACAACAGCAACAACAAAACAACAACAGGAACAACAGGAACAGCAACAACAGCAGCAGCAACAACAGGAACAGCAACATGTGTACTTGTGACTTTGTGTCACCAAAAAGAAAAAGAAAACAAATGAGAGCGCATAGGCATACACTTATTGAGAATCAGAGCCTATGGCAGAGGAATGACCAGACTCCGAGGCGATCTGACGAGATGGGAGGGAGCAGAGGAGAGACTGGTGTGTGTCTGTGCCTGTGAGTGAAGTGACAGTCCACAACAGTCCACGCTGTTCTCAACTCCGCCCCGCCCCTCTCTGCCTGTGTCTCTCTGTCTCTTTCTCTCTGTCTCTCTGTCTCTCTGTCTCTTTCTCTGAACGGGGAAAGAGAGAAAACGGCGCAATTATTTTTTCCCCCTCCCGCGATCTTGGAGCCTCTGATCACCAAAAAAAGTCGCTAGATTTGTCGCTAGTCGCTTTTGTCTAATTTTCTCGCTAGGGGGGTCCAGAAAGTAGCTAAAAATAGCGACAAACTCGCTAAGTTGGCAACACTGTATGGGAGGCAAAACATTACATGAGAACGAACAATTCCTGCATTAGAAGGCTGCATATTTAGTGGCACTCACCTTTTTTTCCATCGAGATAGAGTGCGTTGTGGAATATTTTCTTTCTCCCAATCATTTATTTCTGAGTTTTTCCTTTTCATATTGAAGAGACATCCAGAGAGTGAGAAGAATGATTGAAATGGTCTTTTTAAAAAAAAAAAAAATGTCTTTGTTTTATTTTAAATAGCCTACATTTATAACCATATTTGGTACATTAACCTTGTCTACCTTTTATTATTTTTTTGATTCAAATGGACTTCACCCTAATGTTTCTCTACCGCTCTGCGTAAGCCGCAAGTGTCCCGCATGATTTTGAATCCTAACCGATGATCACGAGCGGAGCAGTAGAAGCATCGTAGAAGGCAGCAATATCAAATGGCACAGTTTGGCGATAGCAGAGGTAATCAGAAATAATATGCCATATTCTGATATTCTACCAAATATCCAACATGATTTTGTCAATATATTTTTTCTGGCTAGTTAGTGTTTGCTGTGTTATACAGGGATGAAAGAGTTCCGCTTTTTAGCAGATCTCCGCTTTCTTTTTTAGCCGCGTTTTTTTTTTTTTTTTTTTTCCCCAAATACGTTGAAATTTTGGGTGTGTATTATATATGTATAATTGTGTTTAGGGTTGCCAACTGTCCGTTGAAAAATGTAATCGTCCTGTATTCAGAAACAAAAGTACATGTCTCGTATTAAACTTGTACATGTGTGCGGGGCCGCGAGCTTGTGTGCTCTTCTGGTGCTGCGGACACCGCACGCCCCGAGCTGCGCCGCGAGTGCGCTCTCTCGGCTCCTTATCAGACTTTGATGTCGCAAAATCGGGGTCAGGGCCGTTGTTAACCTTTCCTGTTCTCGTCCCCTAACCGTGGTTGGGGAACACAGGGGAGATCGTCTTCTCCAGGGCCGGAGACAGCGTTCCCTCCGGGGTTAACTCCCTTGTGGACCTCGTGCGCTTGCGGTGGATGAGAATGCAAATAAAAGGGGCAGTTTTGCTGCAGAGTGTGGCTTTATTAGCTCACTACACGGTAGGAGTAGCACCTTTTTACCCTCTACTTGCCCGATCGCCGTCTCTGTCTCTCCCCTGAGAGAGCACACGCGGACACACACCCAGACCGACCCGGCGCCACTGCTCCCGGAGCCATCCATCCAGCGCGCGCCCCTGGCCCGTGCACACACTCACTCACTGTCTTTCTTCTGCACTGAGCTATAGACACAATATAGACACATCTCACAACACTACCCCCACCATGGACTGGCAATTAGCAGTAATTCCATTCCTTCTATATCTCCATATACAACTGGTACACAATCTCCATATCTGTAGGCCTAAAATTTTGAAGAGATAGCTGTGCCCAATACATTACAGCAATTAAAAATATTTTAGTAGGTAGGTTAACTATAATAAGTGTCTATTACGTGATAACAGTAGCTCATTTAGCAGTAAATATATGTGAGTGACCAATACATTGCAATGCAATTAACTCTAGCTTAACAAAAGAGTATATTACACTTAAAACACCTGTTCTTTGGCGACCGGGCTGTAATACTTAACTAGCTAGTTATGAATACATACATTGTAGAAAGTGCACATGTAAAAGTATTGTCTCTTCAGCTTTTCTTTTCTTTTTTTTAAACATTGAACAAATGTGCTGAACATTGCAGACTCCAAATATATATATATATATATATATATAAAATATAAACTGTAGAGCCTCTGGTGCAAATAAGAACAGACAGTTTACTCTAGGTGACCCCGCGGGGGCCAGCCGCGAATAGGTGTAACGGCGTGCCAGCCAATCAAATTGAAGCTCTCCCTTCGGTTTTGCCTGCGCGGGTTCGAATCCCGTCAGGAGCACTACAAAAACGTGGAAAATATAAGAGGTAGAGATTGGAAATAATCAGTCTTTACAGTTTTATTGCAACTGTAATGGTGAACTGTTTGTGACAGTGTAGTTTCATTGTAAAATAAGACATTGATGTTTTTAACGTTTTGAATGATCAGTATGATCTGTGAAGATTTACAGTATAATGAACTTTCCCCCAGCACTAAATGTGTACTGTTATAGTAATATAATGAAGTTGGAAATTGGACAGAATTGACTTGAATTGATGACCATATAATAACCAGAGAAAAGGCAGTATGTAAATTTCCAAACAAAGATTGTATTTTTTATGTTCTTCAATAAAATCAGACAAAGTATAGATAAATAACAATAACAACAAAAACAGGAAAAAGAGAATGAAATGTATAAAACGTATAAAAAGTATAAAGACAGTAGTAGTAATAAAAAGAAATATATACATATATATTTAAAAATATATAAAAGGGCAAACAGGCAATCAATGTACAGAGTATATTTTAAACATACCATCACCATGTGTATGTTTACTGTGTGTATGTTTACCATGTGTATGTTTACTGTGTGTATGTTTACGGTGTGTATGTTTACCATGTGTATGTTTACTGTGTGTATGTTTACTGTGTGTATGTTTACCGTGTGTATGTTTACTGTGTGTATGTTTACTGTGTGTATGTTTACTGTGTGTATGTTTACTGTGTGTATGTTTACTGTGTGTATGTTTACCATGTGTATGTTTACCGTGTGTATGTTTACTGTGTGTATGTTTACTGTGTGTATGTTTACTGTGTGTATGTTTACTGTGTGTATGTTTACCGTGTGTATGTTTACTGTGTGTATGTTTACTGTGTGTATGTTTACTGTGTGTATGTTTACTGTGTGTATGTTTACCGTGTGTATGTTTACCGTGTGTATGTTTACTGTGTGCTATACAATGAAATCCACTTGACTGGACTTCAATTAAAAAACATGCAAAGACAAACATTAATAACAAACACATCATCATGTGCACACGCATCTATATACACTATATACATTAGTCATACATACATACATACATACATACATACATACATACTGTTGGCATAAAGGATACTTTAATTCCATTCGTTACTCGTTTGATACCAGTGTTTACCTTAGTTGTCCTAAAACCAGTATCCTATGCCTTTCCCAGATTCGTTATGGTGATGAAACAGACGACCGAAAGCTTAGAATATAAAAATTATACTTTTATTAGCCCTGACAGAGGAGTCTAATTAGAAGCGCCCGATTCCTATCTGTCCCTAGGTGGTACAGACAGAGAATAGTGCATTTCCCTACAATTCTAACATTTATAATCTGTGTTTTAGAACAAAGAGGAGAGGTGTGGCTTGAGTGGTCTTCCCCCCTTCTGGAGACAAACTGGAAAGGAGTGTTTATGTAGATTCCTTATCAGTCTCTTCTCATGCCCTCTCATGACCTTTTCTCTCCAGACCCCCCTATAACTCAAGGCAGAGTGGTTGCACACAAAAAACACAATACATCTTCTAACTCCTCCATATCTGTAGGCATTTTTTATTTTCTACAATTCCCCCTTCTGTCGGTCACCTAAAGTGGCCGACATAAAATCTCTAAACTAAATGTAAAAATATAAGTCAGAAAATATAAAACCTTAAAAAAGTAAACTGTATATATGTAAATATAAAAATCAAAACAAAATATTGCTAAATAGGCATGTCCTCTCATTAGTTACAGATACAAAACTAAAATCATAAAAGAGTAACCTTTCACCCTTGGTCTCCCCCTTCTGACGCTCTACTCACTCAAAACCACATGCTCTTCAAAGTCTGTGACATTTAGGATTTCCCTCTCCCTCCGGGGAGACACCCAGGTCACCGTTTCAGACTCTTCCATGGTAGTGGTCTTGAGGGCCATGTATGCACCCCCGGGTGGAGAGATCATTCCATTTATCATTTTTCCCACCATACCCTGCAAACAAGGCAAAACACAGACACACAGCAGGCAGCATACCAGTGCAATGGTCAGAAGGGGTGTGACTATTTTGAGAAGAACCTGCCACCAGGCGCCAGAGGTGAACCAAGTGCCAATATTGAAATTGCCCCAGTCCGGGTCGTGAGCTTCTTTAAGCATCCCTGTTAGTATTGCGACTTGGTCATGGATATCAGTCCAATTGTGAGAACTGTCAGGTATGTACGTACAACAGTGATCTATTCCCATCTTGGCGCGGAGCCCCCCGTCTGCAGCAAACAAATAATCAAGTGCCAGTTGATGTGTAGTCAGCATAGCCCTCATTGCTTTTCTTTCAGGGTCTTCTTTTAATTGCGTGGTAACCTGATCTAACACAGAGGTTATATTTTCTAGTGTCCACCATACCTCATTCATTCTATGTCCCAAATATGCCGACCCGTACCACAGAAATAAAGTCATAGTAATTCCTCGTAAGTCACTTATGAGTGGGGTGCGTGTCTGCCCAAAAGCCTGGGACCGAGTGGGGGGTTCCCAGGACCGAATGTGTCGGTAACCTCGGAGATGGGGGATAAGTGAAGTTAACTATGTAGGCAGCTGGGGCCAAATTAGCCAAATAACACGTTCCACACCAACCTTCAGGTAAATACAGGTAGACTTTCTTACCACAAACCCACACATATCTTAAGGGAGCCGGACATCCTCTTTTCCCTGGCAGAGACCAGTGTGGTAGTCCAGCTAGGCGGAGTTCCCGTATAGTTCATGTATTTTAAAAAGGCTGTGACGTTCATGTGATACCAATTAGATCCCATATATTTATGAGTGTTACTGCCCCATGGATAAGCCGAATATGTCTGATTTAGTTTGGCTGGATTTTATAATTCAGATATAACCATTTTTATTTTCACTCTCGAATGTCCCAGGAATGTAGTCCTATTCGAACATTCCTGAAAAAAAAAACAATTCTCCTTCCTGTGACTGTCGTCCTACTGCAATTCCTTCCAGATTAGTTCTGTTAGTTTTCAAGTGGAAAGTGGATGGGTCCCGCCAATTTGATCTATTCCTAAAATATGGATCTGGACACCAAGAATCCTCGTGCCCTTGATAACTCCGGAGTGCACACACCGTTCTATTTATAGAGGCGGGTCTAACCCCCCATAGTGGTGTATGATCGTGCGCATGTGGTATGAGAGAACATATATAACACCTAGTGGTAATGTTCATTTGAGTTTTAGTGAAATTCATCAATCTCCACCACATATTATCCGTAGGCAACTGGCTAGTGTAGGTGCTACGCTTTGCTCGGTAATTACAGTCGGTGGGAATAGCGTATACAATGGGGTCCACCGGAGGAACTGGCGTGGCAGGAACTTGAATGAGTGAGAGGACTAAATACCATGCCTTGAAAAGTAAAATAATTAAAAATATAAACAAACATGCATGTATTGCCCAGATAAGCCAGGCGTTAAGCACCGATGTAATTGTGCGTTTATGTATCATAGTTACTCTCCTCCCCCTTCCGTCCGGCCCGATCCCGGGACGGACGTCACGCTCTGGAGGAGTCATGGCGCAGGTGCTAGGTGACGTAGGTGATACCACTGGTTTCCGCGACCTTGGAGTTGAACAGCACGATCCGTGCGAGCAACCACGTTGAACGGTCCCGTCCAACGGGGATCAGGCCACTTCCTGGAATGAACTTTGAGAAGAACTCTGTCGGGGAGGTCAGGAAATTCAGCAGGGGCTTTGTCAGGAATCACCTCTCTGTTAGATTTAACCTGCGCAGACAAACTGGAAACAAGGTGTGAGAGTGTGGACCAGTAGGGTTTATACTGGAGAGGGCCACCGGAGACGACGGGGCCAGATGGTGATCCAGGACCCGGCATCCGTCGTCCGTATAGCAGCTCAAACGGAGAGAAACCTGTAGAGCGAGAAATAGATGCACGTGCTTGTAGCAGAGCAGCAGGAAGAGCATCCAACCAAGAGAGATTGGATGAGGCACACATTTTAGCCAAAATAGACTTCAGTGTTCGGTTCATGCGTTCCACTTGGCCCTGAGATGAAGGATGATAAACACATCCATAGGAATGTTTAAGACCCATCATGGATTCTACTTGTTTTAAATGTTTTGCAGTGAAATGAGTACCCTGGTCCGTGTGAAGAATCCTAAGAAAATCATGATTTAGTATCCACGTAAATGTCAATGCTTTAATGACCATGTCCGCAGTTTCACTAGCACAAGGGAAAGCTTCAGGCCAGCCAGAAAATGTGTCCACTAGAACCAAAAGATAACGTTTACCGTGTGTTAATCGTGAGTGGGTGTCCTAGTACTATATGAGCTGTCTTTTGGATTGCCTGGGCCACAGCAGTCGCATGAACCACACATTGAGGGTGCTTTGCATCCGCAAGAGGGATGGTAGCGCTGAGATATGTCAGGACTTTCCGGTCGCGTGGTCCTTTCTGAAATAAAACAGCATTCATGGTTAGTTGTGAGTTAGAAACGTCCAAGTAAAAAGGTTGGTCATAGTCAGGTGTGGCCAAAGCAGCCGCGGAGGCCAGGGAGCTTTTGCAGGACACAAAGGCGGCTTCTGCTTCCTCCGTCCATTCCAAACGAGCGGAGGAATTCCTCACTCCTTGAGCCTTCACCAATGCTCTCAGAGGGAGCGTCAAATCTGTGTAGCCGGGCACGTATGCTCGGCTGTACCCACACAGCCCTAGGAAGGACAACATGTCCTTTACCGTTACTGGGCCTTCAAAATAGATTGTCGGTGTTCCCCAGACACCTAAATGTTGCCTCCGTCAATGAGGCGTCCTAAAAACGTGACCACTAGTCTACAACACTGCAGTTTCTTTCTAGACTCTTTCAAACCTGCCTCATGTAGTTTTCTTAACACTTGTTCTGTCCCTCTTAAACACTTGTCAGCAGATGGCGCTCCTAGAAGGATATCAACATATTGCGAAAGCACGACCTCTGGCGGCAGCTCTAGGGAAGACAGAATAGTTTTCAGAATCTGATTGAAAATGCCTGGTGAATTTTGATGCCCTTGTGGCATTCTTATGTACTGCATCCTGTGTCCTCGATACGTGAACGCGAAATAGTGTCTACACTCTTTTGCCAGAGGCACGCAATAGAAAGCATTAGCCAAATCAATCACTGTGAACCATTTTAAATTTGGAGAGAGTGTAGACAGCATGCGGTGTGGGTCCGGAACAGATTGCAATGGTGTGGCGGTGACGTCATTCACCTCTCTCAAATCGTGTGCCATACGGTAATTTACTCCGTCGGCCTTTTTGACAGGTAGGAGAGGAGTGTTCCAATCACTCCTACATCTTTCAATTACACTGGCCTCCCAGAGACCATTCAGTGTCTCCAGCAGTCCCTCATTCTGTTCTCGAGTGAGTGGATATTAACGTTTAAAAACGTGTGAGCCTGGTTTCATGTCAATGTAAATGGGTGGGATGTTGCAGAGTCCTACATCATGAGGATGAGCAGACCAAAGCTCCTCCGGAAGAGAGTCTAACATAGTCTCTGCATCTTCATGATCAGAATGTTCACGTCCGTGGTGGCGCTGGATTTCTTCCCGCGCCAAAGTGCTTGAGTCAGTCGCGTATATTTTAATACGCCAAATGTCAGAAGAGGGTGACCAGTCAACGTCTGGTGTGTCTGTGTGTGTCCAGTCAGTCATTTGTTGTGCCTTCCGCACCATTGGTCCAAGCTGTCTGGCCTCGTGTGCGACATTTAAGCCCAGTGAAATGTGGGGAACAGAGTCGTCTCCTTTGAATAATGAGAGTAAATTTTGAGGCAGTATGCAATCTGCTGCCACCCCTATTTTAGAAAAATACAAAAATCGAGAACTCAGCTGTGCTTCTGTACCCTCAAATGTTTCAAAATTTTCTCTATACATTTCATCATGGTCTCTATCATAAAATAGGGTGCTATGAAGTGGGTCAGATAGAGCTGCAAATGCAAATTTAGATTGTAAAAATGGTGTCCAATTAGCATAAATTGTTGCTATATTTATACCCCCTCCTGTGGGCTCCTGATCCAGGAGCTCACACCAATAAATGATAGCAGTTTGTGGCCTATCAGTCAGGTCAATCTGTGGGAGGAGCCATTTGCACGTAGGAGAAGGAACCTGGAGACACACGGGAGGCACCCGATGGAAATGTAGCAGTGACCCCTTCTGGTGAGCACAAAATGAAAGCACCTGTTTTCATAAGCAGATCCCGTCCCAGGAGCGACACGGGTGTCTGCGGAGAATACACAAATGAGTGATACAGGCGTTGACCAGCAATAGAAACAGGTAATAGATCAGTAAAGGGTAAGGACCTTCCCAGCCAGGCCACCCAAGGGAACAGTTTGTGTAGACAGTGGGAAGTAGTCAGTGACAGAAGAATGCAAAGCTCCAGTGTCCACCAACATAGCCAGCTGTCTGTCACTCACCGTCACCAACAGCCGCGGATCAGCCCCTGAATGTAGAGCGGCGGCCATGCCTGCTGGGCACCCCTATTCACATTGTTCACCCCATCCATCCCAGCGGTGACCTTCGTCACACGACAGGGAGGGATAGTTACCCTGGGACTGAGGAGCAAATCTCCAGGGAGCCCGGCCGCGCCCACGACCTCGGGCATTAAACGGAGTGCCTCTCCCCTGTGGGTGTCCAGAACCCTGTTGAGTGTGCTCAGCATGTGGGCAAGCTTTGGCCCAGTGTTCAGTAGAGCCACAGATATAGCACCCGCTGTAAGACGGGTTCAGATAGCGGCCACCCTGGGCCTGTGCCATGGACGCGCGGCCTCTGCCTCGTCCGCGAAGGGACGCGCTGGCACCTCTAACCACAGATTGAGCTTGTGGGGGTTCTCTTGGGGCAAATACAGCCTGAAAATGTTGACCCAACGGTTTAGAAGCTTTACATTTATCCTGTAAATCTGCCAATTGTAATTTTGCGAGAGCTGCAGCTGCTATTTCCGCTTTAGACTTTTCTGAGACTTGGGCATCGCGGTAGCGAGACAGCCTGAACACTATGTGTGGTGAAAAAGCCTGTTCTGTGCGTGTCATGTACTCAGGATCATCATTTAGCAGGTCTTTAACAGGGCCAGGTAAGGCCTCCTTCAAATTGGTTCGGAACATTGCCTGCGACTGTATCTCTCTAGCGGGGTGGGCGCCTGTGCGGTCCACCCATAATTGCACACATTTCTCTAAAAAGTGTGACGGATCCTGGTCTACTGTGTATGTAGGAAAAGTAGGAAAAGTAAGACACATCTCCGGAAAGAGGCGTCTCACAGCATCAAAGATGAGCCCGTAACAGTGGGCCAGCGGTGTTTCATGTGGAAAACCAAATGCGCCAGATGCGCGCTCGATCTGTTCACATGTGGCGGGGGTACACGGCCTAGTGCATATAGCACAGAAGTCACCGAGACAGAGTGGGGTTCCCGTGGACAGAGACAGAATTTTTCGGAGCCATGTTCTACCTCCTTGAGCCAATGGTGGTAATTGTTCCTTCAGAACAGTGACGTCTGTAAATTGATAATGTTTATACACCTGCACTTGTCCAGGACCCGGTTGAATTAACGGATAATTGCCTACGCACCCTTGAAACTCCGAGTCATACATTTGTGTTTTTATTTTCTTTCAATAACTTTTTCATTCTAGCGTGAGCTGCCGCCTCCTCCTCTCTTTCCTCCTTTTGTTCCTCATCTGAATCTCTCATTTTATCAGGATCTTTCTCGTACTCCTCAAGTTTTGCCTTCAACCATTCTTTCTGTCTGTCTCTCCTCTCTGATTGTCTCAGCCTCTCCAGACAGTTTGACTCCTCTATCTCCTCCTTCTGCTTGCTCCACACACTGGGTAGAGGTGGGGTGATCACCGGGGTATGAGACGACACAGCGGGGGTCTTTCTTACTGATCCAAGGGGGGTGTGGGTGACCGCGCTCGACACTAAGCGCTGATCAATGTCGTCCCGAGGAGTTTCATTAGACTTTTCCTCTACGTCACTGTCATTCTGTGACGGTGGGGACGACTTCTGTTTTTTTTTTACTATCCTCATGTGTCTTAGTGTACTCCAGGTGTCCACTAAAGTCCAGGATAGGGACCATTATTACACTCGGTGAAGTCACATATGGTGGGGGGACACAGGGGCTGAGGGAGTCAATGAGGGGTAGATTTCACTTGGAAGTACCTCCTCCTCTTCTCTCGGGCGCGTGAGGCCATAATCATCACGTGATACATTGGCAAATATTTCTGACTTTTCTTTAATTCTTTTCTAAATGAACGGCAATTTAGGAAGCTGAATTGAGAAATGTTGAACTCTAACAGTCTCACACACCTCTCTGGCGCCAGCCATTTCCTTTGTTTAGTCGACTTTTGAATTTATTATAATAATTTAATTATTTATAATTAATTATTTATTATTTATTATTATTATTATTATTTTTTCTTCTTCCAATTGGATCCATAAATAAACAAATAAATCAATAGATTCTCTGAGCTCATTTTAGGAAAATCATCCTTTGCCACATTACATTTTGGGATGATTCCCTTACATTTGTCCGTCATTTTTGATGACGTATAAGGTCGAATAGGGACTCTAGGGACTTTTAACCCAGGGACTCCAACCCTTCTATCTCTTGGCCATTACTTTTCGACTTTTATAGACGTACCGGTCTCTTCGGAGAATTCTCTTTTTCGACTTTTATAGACGTACCGGTCTCTTCGGAGAATTCTCTTTTTCGACTTTTATAGACGTACCGGTCTCTTCGGAGAATTCTCTTTTTCGACTTTTATAGACGTACCGGTCTCTTCTGAGAATTCTCTTTTTCGACTTTTATAGACGTACCGGTCTCTTCGGAGAATTCTCTTTTTCGACTTTTATAGACGTACCGGTCTCTTGTGAGAATTCTCTTTTTCGACTTTTATAGACGTACCGGTCTCTTCGGGGAATTCTCTTTTTCGACTTTTATAGACGTACCGGTCTCTTCGGAGAATTCTCTTTTTCGACTTTTATAGACGTACCGGTCTCTTGTGAGAATTCTCTTTTTCGACTTTTATAGACGTACCGGTCTCTTGTGAGAATTCTCTTTTTCGACTTTTATAGACGTACCGGTCTCTTCGGGGAATTCTGACCTCCCGGAAAAATTCTCTCTTCTCTCTTCACACTGGATTTTTGTTCCGGTCCCAGACCGATCCTATCTAATATTATGCTCTAACGCTCGCGCACACTAATAACAACAGCCGTACAATAAGAGTAACAGACAGCCCAAATTTGGTTATATCCAATAGGAGAATTTATATAGAAAAAGGTTTCTCCTTACCTTTTTAGTAGTTAGAGGGCCCTCGTAGGACTGTCTCAGACTCTCATTTTCCATGAAGTTGGACTCCTCTTTTGTCCTAAACGATATAACAACGCGAGGTCGTCAAATCACCATCCCGGACGAGCCCCCAAATTGTTGGCATAAAGGATACTTTAATTCCATTCGTTGCTCGTTTGATACCAGTGTTTACCTTAATTGTCCTAAAACCAGTATCCTATGCCTTTCCCAGATTCGTTATGGTGATGAAACAGACGACCGAAAGCTTAGAATATAAAAATTATACTTTTATTAGCCCTGACAGAGGAGTCTAATTAGAAGCGCCCGATTCCTATCTGTCCCTAGGTGGTACAGACAGAGAATAGTGCATTTCCCTACAATTCTAACATTTATAATCTGTGTTTTAGAACAAAGAGGAGAGGTGTGGCTTGAGTGGTCTTCCCCCCTTCTGGAGACAAACTGGAAAGGAGTGTTTATGTAGATTCCTTATCAGTCTCTTCTCATGCCCTCTCATGACCTTTTCTCTCCAGACCCCCCTATAACTCAAGGCAGACGTGGTTGCACACAAAAAACACAATACATCTTCTAACTCCTCCATCGTAGTCATTTTTATTTTCTACAATACATACATACATATTTACATTTATCATTTTCTTTCCTCCACCCATCTTTTTCGTTCAGCCTCATAAAAAGGAGACTGCTGAAACTCTTTGCAGTTCATCTCCTTTGCCCTTGTCTCTGTACATGGAGCACACTTTAGACGGGCAGTAAATGTATTTCCACCCCAGGGAAGGCTGTGTGGACATGAGGGCTATTCGGCCCCTGTTTAAGTTCTAGCCGGCAAAATCGACAGAGTCGCCCCACTGGCCCTTGCTGAGGTGCTGGCCTTTTCCTCTTCTCCACCTTTTCTGCCACACGTGTCTTTGTGACATCAAGCTCCCTCTGAAAGAATTCTGTCTTTGCAAAGTCTTCAAAGGACATGAATGGGTCAGAGAGCCCCTCAGCAGCGTAAGTCTCATGCACCCTCTTTGAGCAGTAGAAGTAGCGCACAGGGCCCTGTTGATAAAAGAAGTGGACAGTAGATCCATCAGTCTCATAACGAGACTTGGGCTGTCCACAGGCAAGGCAGGTCTTAGTCTGCTTTTTCTTCTGCTCGGGGTGCTGCTGCTGCTGTTGCTGCTGGTGACGCTGCTGTTCCACAATGCCCCTCACCATACTCTGGAGTACAGGCACGTGGTAGAGCTGGAGAGTTCCACCGTACCTGTACATGGTGCCATCTCCAAGCTGTGCACCCTCTGTATGCGCCACATCTTCAACATGGATGGTTTAAGAAGAAGAAGAAGTGAACTTTATTGATCTCACACTGGAGAAATTCTTCTCTGCATTTTAACCCATCCTATATATATATATACATATATACATATATTAGGAGCAGTGGGCAGCACACACATTAGGGCGCCCGGGGACCATCTCCATGATCTTCTTGCTTCGGCTTGGTCAGGACCTAAGCTGGAGTACCTATGGTGTGTATATATATATATATATATATATATATATATATATATATATATATATATATATATATATATATATATCATCAATAAACTTGTTCGTGTTCATTCATAATTTGCCACGTTATGACACAAAACATCTCGACTTTGTAACACTGAATTGCAAGATTAGCAACGAACTGCAAAGTCAATATAAATGGAAAAATGCTTAAGAAGACACGACATTACTTTGTTTTCCCGTGGTTTGCAATTTCCAATTGAAATCTTACCTTGAATCAAAGAAGAACACGGAGTGTAAATCCTCTTAGCAGAGAATAGAGTGAGGAACAGCGCCAAAATACGTAGAGGCCAAAAATATATTGCATCCCTAGTGGTTTAGCACTACCATTGAAAATGAATGGGAAACGGTTTAGGGCGGTTTAGCTAAACTTTCCCCGACTGCGGCGCGGGCTCCAGTACATAACCTTAGACTCCAGTAGGCCAATGACAGCGACAACTGTCTATCGTATTTACGTCTGTGAGCTCTCCTATCCCTCTACATAAAAAAACAAAGTAGCTTTTGTGTCACAAAGCGGTCCGTTTTAAATTATCACGCTATCCAAAAATAAATACGCTTCTTACCTTAAACAGTCGAATCAATCTCTCCTCTTGTCCTCTCCTCTCCGTGGTAAACGCTATCTGAGAGGTTTCTCATTTCGCAGGTCCCGGCACGGGGGGCCCCGCCCAGCTCAGAACGCTAGACGATCCCGAGCCGCGATTGGCCGGAGGCGCAAGAAGCCGGGGAGAACGTTAGACAGTCCCGAGCCGCGATTGGCCGGGAAGGATAGACGGGATAGACAAAGGGATGCTCCCATTGGACGTCTACGTTGCGCGATTGCACTTTCTAGTGTCCGGGTCCTGCGGACAGGGCCCTGGGTGCGAATGATGTGCAATTTCCAACTTAGACTCTTAGACGAATACCCCACATGATAGGTGGGGTGTGCAGTCAATCTGTGGCGGGACGTAAAACCTTTCTTGTGCTCTCATAGGTCTGTGAGCTGTCAACAAGGCGGGACCAGGTGCTGGGACTGGGAGTGCTTTGTGACATAATACTGGGACTGGGAGTGCTGAATCTAGACACTTTGTGACATATTTCATCTTTTTTATATAAGTATATTGCATAAGTGTTGGTGCTGAACATCAAATGTTTGTTTTATTTTATTTATTATTTTATTATATGCTCTAGTACAGGGGTGGGCAAAGTTTTTAATAATAATAATTCATAGCATTTATATAGTGCCTTTCATGACACCCAAAGCGCTTTACAGTTCATTGTTCATTTACCCCACACTTGGTGGTGGTTGACTCGTGGGCCACAAAAGGCTCTAAAATTTGACAGAAGGGCCGGACCAGGAGCAGCTGGATTTAGTGTTTTGGTAAAAACACTACAAATATGAAGACCTTTATTTGTTTAAAATCATGCTGATGGACAGTAAGGAAGTTGTAACTAGGAACTGGCAAAAAGTGACTCATTGGAACGGAAACAGTGGATTGAAATAATTGAGGAAATGTATTTGATGGGAAGAATGACTCATTATCTAAGGTTGAAGGCGGCAAATTTGAGAAAAGTTGGTCTAAATGGATCGACTATAAGAACAAGAGAAATGTATCGTTTTTTTCCTTTTTGTTTGCTTGTTTGTTTTTTCTGTAGAACCCCACAGATTTTGATGTTCTATACCTCTGTTTTTGAAAAAGCATAAATAAAAAGTTTTTTTAAAAACTATAAATAACATGGGATATGTAGAAAACATGTGCTTTATTTCAATTAAAAATGAACAAAAACATTATAACAAAATGTCCGTCTTTCAAGTTCCACTGTATTTAGCTTTTTATTGAAATGACTCTTAAAATACAGAAACTTTTATTAATAAAATACAGCTTTTTTTTATTACTAATAGTTTTAAAGTACTGAAAGTTCTGAGTAAACGTGGAGCAAAACGCCGCACCTCAACAAAGGTCAATGTATGTAATCCGTCAGCTGTTGGAAAGCACCAGAATTGCAGGGAAATTAAAACATTAAAACATTAACAAGGTTTATTAATATAATTTCTTCAAGTTCGGCGGGCCAGATTAAGAAGCTTAACGGGCCGCATATGGCCCCCGGGCCGTAGTTTGCCCATGCCTGCTCTAGTACAATGCATGATTGAGGAAAAATGACATGTTGTCACCCATGAAACATCTTGGAATCAAAAACAACAACAACAAAAACTGAATACACTGTTGTTGTTGTTGTGGTGGTGGCTATTTTTAGAAAGGATGTGCTTTTGATGTCTGCTGAGGGCTGTATGATTATTTGTGTATGAACAAAATGAGACTTTTTAACAACCCCTGTAACATTATCTGTCTTGGTCCTGCTTGGAATCAATAAAAAGTTTTATTAAACTATTGTTGTTGTTTTAGTTACTTTTAGAAATGGCATGTTTGACACCAGGTGAGGTCCCTATGACGGGAGATTGATTTATGGTAGTCTAAAATGTTTTAAGACATTAATGAACGTGCCACACAACCACTGAACACTAGGCTACAAAGCTGTGCAAAGAACATTACATCTCATAATTACTGAAATCACACTTGTTCACACATGTGTATAAAAATATAAGATTACTAAATGACACAACACGCTGTTATAGTAATTCAAGACACTTTAATGATTAAAGTGCATGATGTAAAGAAAACTAAACAGTATAAGGCATATTTAAGTCATTAAAAGACATCAGTACAAAATGATGTCAGTGCACATGTTGCATTATTGGTCAAACAGGAAGGGAGTAGAAAGGAAACATCTATGGAGCAGGGCATTTAAGTGTAAGAAGACTGAATATTATTTACAATAAATACAATAAATAGACAGTGAGACAACAGACAAAGCAGGTAGCGCCGGAGGCGCAAGAAGCCGGGGAGAACACTAGACGGTCCCGAGCCGCGATTGGCCGGGAAGGATAGACAGGATAGACGAGGGGATGCTCTCATTGGACATCTACGTTGCGCGATTGCACTTCCTAGTGTTCGGGTTCTGCGGACAAGAGGGCTCAGAAGCGCCTCTATTTCCTCCACAAACTGAGGAGAGCTGGAGCCCCTCCACCCATTATGACCACCTTCTACCGAGGCGCCATTGAGAGCGTCCTGACCAGCTGCATCACTGTGTGGTACGGGAGCTGCACTGAACAGAACAGGAAAGCCCTGCAGCGCATAGTGAATGCAGCTGGGAGGATCGCTGGTGTCTCTCTCCCCTCCCTCCTGGACATTTTTAACACCCGGCTCACCCGCAGAGCGTCCAGCATTGTGGGTGACCCGAGCCACCCCGCACATAGCCTGTTCAGCCTCCTGCCCTCGGGGAGAAGGTACCGGAGTCTCCGGGCCCACTCCACCAGACTGTCAAACAGCTTCATCCACCAGACTGTCAAACAGCTTCATCCACCAGACTGTCAAACAGCTTCATCCACCAGACTGTCAAACAGCTTCATCCACCAGACTGTCAAACAGCTTCATCCACCAGACTGTCAAACAGCTTCATCCACCAGACTGTCAAACAGCTTCATCCACCAGACTGTCAGGAGACTGAACTCTCACCTGAACTCTCACCTTACCCGTCTCCCACCCCCCAACCCCCATATTGGCATAACCTGTATTCCATAAAAGACATATCACTCTAGACACTTTAAAAAACTGCTGCTAAGGACGACTGTTGCACTGTTGCACATTTACATTTACTACTGGAATTTTACTACTGTTATACTGTTGTTTAGTACCGTTATTGCATTAGAATTACTACTGTTGCACATTTATTTTTAAAAATAGTGACTTGACATGACATAGGATTATCTGAGTGAGTGGTGGACTGATAGTGTTTTGTTTAAATGCATTAAAAGCACATATATTTGAAATAGATCCTATTCTAATCTCATTTGCATGCAATGGGGTAACATACTCAAAGCTGTTTTCTTGTCCTCCACAGTTGTGCTTTTGTGACCCCTGTCTCCTCTGAGACGTTCATCAGGCCTCAGGTCTCCACCCTCACTGCTCACAGCACTGCACAGAGGTAAGACACGTGTTCTTATTAAAACAGCAATATTACATTGTGCAAGTGTATTTTATATTTTCACATAATCATTAAAACTGCATTAGATTTAGTGGCATTGACCTTACATAAAGAATGAATATGAGGTCCGGTATATTGAGGTACACATATTCAGAGCATTGGAAGCACTGGCATTGAAACAGGCACATATGCAGTGTACACTTGCACTGAATAAGAATAGTAAGACACATTGGTATATTGTTCTATTGTAGACAGTAGACATATGGATGGTACAGTATAGTGAAGTAAACATGTGTTAGTCACATATTGTTGACAAAAGTTCCCTAAACACTAGCGCATCAATAGAACATTTCCACATTAAAGGTGCGCTATGTAACTTCTAAGAAAGCAGCTTGGAGAAGGAAATAAGCTCTTCACTTCATCAGGCCAAGATACAGGTCAGGTCTGAAGAGAGGCGAGCCTGCTCACAGTAGGTGTGGCGCCAGACACATTTTTCGGTTCGAGGAGCTAACAGGTGCTAATGTCTTCAATGTTCTCACATGTAAATTTAGAGCCTTTTAACAATGGAGTTTTACCATGTTTAAATATAGTTAGCCCACTGTAGTGAGTTATAAGACCTAAAGTGAAATTCATTTTTATTATAGTCTCATTTTGAACATTCTGTGCATCTTTAATGTAAAATGAGAACAGCTGCCTGACTGGCCCAAAATGCTATCCAGAGTAAACAAACACACATATATATGCAAAAAACACACTGCAATGTTCCTCTCAACAAACACCACACTTTATATTCATATTGTTTCGTAGGCTTTTGTTATAGCCAGGCTTTGTTGTATTTGCGTTGTTTTCCTGTCTTGAAAATGCTGAAAATCTAAAAATACAACACAAGCGGTTGAAATTATGATGTGCCAATATAATTTTCCTGGTGAAAGATTTTTTAATTTAGGATGTTTGCTATGAAGCCTCATTGTTGTATACATGCAAACAGATATGCATTTGATCCCTTGCTGATTTTGGAGGTTTACCCACTGACAAAGAAATGAACAGACTATGATTTTAATGGTTGGTTTATTTTAACATTGAGAGATAGAATATCAAAAAGAAAATCCAGAAAATCACATTATAGAAAATATATTAATTGATTTGCATTTCATTGTGTGAAGTAAGTATTTGATCTGCTACCAACCATCAAGAGTTCTGGCTCCCACAGACCAGTTAGACACTCCTAATCCACTCAACACCTGAAATAAAGACACCTGTCCACAGAATCAGTCAATCAATCAGACTTCAAACTCTCCAATATGGGAAAGACCAAAGAGCTGTGAAAAGATGTCAGAGACAAGACTGTAGACCTGCACGAGGCTGGAATGGGCTACAAAACCATAAGCAAGAAGCTGGAGACAACTGCCGGTGCAGTTGTTCGAAAATTTAAGAAATACCAAATGACCATCAGTCGACCTCAGACTGGGGCTCCACACAAGATTTCACCTCGTGGGGTTTCAGTGATCATGAGAACAGTGAGAAATCAGCCTAGAACTACACGGGAGGAGCTAGTCAATGATCTCAAGGCAACTGGGACCACAGTCACTAAGAAAACCATTGGTAACACTTTACGCCACACAGGATTAAAATCCTACAGCGTCCAATCTCTGGACCATAACCCTATAGAAAACCTATGGAGGGAGATGAAGCTCCAAGTTGCCAAGCAACAGCCACAAAACCTTAATGATTTAGCGATAATCTGCAAAGAAGAGTGGACCAAAATTTCTTCAGATATGTGCGCAAACCTGGTCATCAACTACAAGAAATATCTGACCTCTGTGCTGCAAAATAAGTATTTTTGGTTAGAGGATTCCGCGGGCACCGCGGCTAAACCGCGGAGCGGGTGGTGACGAAAAATAATATTTTTTATTAAATTCGGGCGGGTGGCGGTTGAACAACCAAATTTTTAAAAAAGCCCACATGCCTACAATTATCATAAGTTGGCGGATGACGGACGGGCGCGGTTTTGAAAACTCCTGAAAAAACGTGCGTGCAAATGGATAGCGGATGGATGACGTTTTTTTCATGCAGTTGCGGATGGAAAAAAAGCCCATCCGTGCATCTCTAGCCTGTACGCATTTTTTCCCTATGTTCCTGAGCAAAATTTCTCCTTCCACAGTAGTTATATCAGGGCTCTCAAGTTTTGAAGATTGTTAGGAGTGAGATTTCCGAGGAGCGGGGGGATTTTTCATTTATGTGACATATTTTCCGGGGAGGGGGGGGCAGGGCAGAATTAGAAGGTACTTTGTTAAAATGGAAATGCTTTTATAACAAAAAGTCCATATTATCATTCAATAATTCAATAATGCACAGGATAATATGTTATCACACACAATCTTGGTTTAGTCCTGGTTTAGACCTGGTTTAGTCTTGGTTTAGACCTGGTTTAGACCTGTTTTAGTCCTGGCTTAGTCTTGGTTTAGACCTGGTTTAGTTTTGGTTTAGTCCCGGTTTAGTCCTGGTTTAGACCCGGTTTAGATCTGGTTTAGTCTTGGCTTAGTCCTGGTTTAGACCTGGTTTAGTCCTGGTTTAGACCTGGTTTAGTCCTGGTTTAGTGCCGGGTTAGTCCTGGTTTAGACCTGTTTTAGACCTGGTTTAGTCCTGGTTTAGACCTGGTTTAGTCTTGGCTTAGTCTTGGTTTAGACCTGGTTTAGTCTTGGTTTAGTCCTGGTTTAGTCCCAGTTTAATCCTGGTTTAGACCCGGTTTAGTCCTGGTTTAGTCTTAACTTAGTCCTGGTTTAGACCTGGTTTAGACCTGGTTTAGTCCTGGTTTAGTCCTGGTTTTGTCCTGGTTTAGACCTGGTTTAGTCCCGGTTTAGTCCTGCTTAGTCCTGGTTTAGACCTGGTTTAGTCCTGGTTTAGTCCTGGTTTTGTCCTGGTTTAGACCTGGTTTAGTCCTGGTTTAGTCCTGGTTTAGTCCTGCTTAGTCCTGGTTTAGACCTGGTTTAGTCCTGGCTTAGTCTTGGTTTAGACCTGGTTTAGTTTTGGTTTAGTCCTGGTTTAGTCCTGGTTTAGTCCCGGTTTAGTCCTGGCTTAGACCAAATTTAGATCTGGTTTAGTCTTGGCTTAGTCCTGGTTTAGACCTTGTTTAGTCCTGGTTTAGACCTGGTTCAGTCCTGGTTTAGTGCCGGGTTAGTCCCGATTTAGTCCCGGTTTAGTGCTGGTTTAGACCTGGTTTAGTCTTGACTTAGTCTTGGTTTAGACCTGGTTTAGTCTTGGTTTAGTCCTGGTTTAGTCTTGGCTTAGTCCTGGTTTAGTCCTGTTTTAGTCCTGTTTTAGTCCTGGCTTAGTCTTGGTTTAGACCTGGTTTAGTTTTGTTTTAGTCCTGGTTTAGTGCTAGTTTACACCTGGTTTAGTCTTGGCTTAGTCTTGGTTTAGTCCTGGTTTTTCAGATAGGCTTTCAGATAGAACTGGTTGCTTGTAGACACACTGTACCTTCTGATAAACTACAGTTTTTGCTTTATTTTGCATAAATTTCCTATTTCGACCCAATACTATATCTTGGAAACTAAAGCCAGTCAGCACTTCTGACTTACTTTTTCTTTATTAGTGACCTAAACCAAGAAAAATGTCACTACTTTTGTTCTGAAGCATTTTGCTTGTAGACACTGAAATCACTACATCTGAAGTTTCATTAGATCACAAAATCTGCCCAAAATAACTTTACATTTTTCCTCTTTAAGTACATTTTTAAACAAGTACTTTTAATTTTCATGTGATACTTTTACTTGAGTGTTTTTTCTGCTCCTGTACTTTTACGTAAGTAACAAAGCTGAATACTTCTTCCACCACAGTTAAAGTAAATTTGTACTGTGTCTGATGCAGTCTACGTATCCCGTGTACAATATCAGTGATAAAAAAAAAAACGATTGACAACATTTTGGGCCATTTTAGAGCATTTTTAAGCTTCCTGGGGGGCTGGCTGACCCCAATTTGACCTATGAAAGAATCATTAATATCTCAAAAACTAAAGCAGCACAAACAAAACTTTTTGCAGCACAAAACAGCACAAACAAAGCACAAACGATTGACATGTATGAATATTTGAGCATGTCCGACTTTTCGGTTTTCTATCTTTTGAAAAATAACAAAATCATGTATCACTTTGCTTTCACTTCAGTTGTCTGTTACTTGTGTGAACTTTCAGTAAAAAAATCTAAATAAAATCTTCATGTTTATGGTTGTAAACATGTGCAAAAGTTCAAGGTGTATTAGTACTTTCGAGAGACACTGTAGTTAACGAAAGATAATTTTGTATATTTTTCTAATAATTCTTCTTATTCTAAATTCTAAATTACATAATACTTGTAACTGATTTTTCATTTTATTGAAAATTACTTTGTTGTAAAGGGCTCTCTAAATAAATATTGATTGATAAGTGTGGTGAGACTAATAAAAGAGATGACAAAACCTTTATTTTTTTAAATGAAGATTTAAACTCTCCAAAAGAAATGGCCTTCCTTGTGCATAAATAATCTCTGTTTTAGATCTTACCAGTACTTTCTGTATTTTTGTACTTTTCTTCTGAATATTTTAACTAAATGTTGTATTTACCACAGGTACTATCTCCCCCACACGAAGAAATAATTTGGAAAAACATGAAAACCAGTCAAATGCACTTTAAAGCAAAATGCATATTTTTGGTGTCTTTGAAGCACCTGTCATCTCTTGCTGTCTCCGGGTAGAGTTTTTACTAGTATATTTACCAAAGTTATGTATGTGTATTCTTATAAGGGAGTTGTAGGGGAAGATCTGTCACTGAAAGCTTTAAATAAAACACATTTTAACCCAATACTATTGACTATATCCTGCAGAACTAACCCCATACTTATTTTTTATTTTATTTTTTTTTTTAGTTCAAAAAGGATGGTAAAACGGCTGTTTATTCTCCTCGCTCTTCTCTGCTTTGTCACTGTTGGCATTTACCATAGCTACTGGGACTGGTGAGTGATATAAATTGTCTTATTTAGTCAAATCAATTATTAATTGTGCACCATGTAGCTTAGGAAGTGTCTGCCACGTGTTTGTCAGATGGAGATGATCTTGCTTTGTCTAGAACAGGGGTCTCCAACCTGTAGCAGAAACTACCAGCAGCTCTCCACCCTCTTCCAAGTAGCTCGCCAAAGGATTTTGGAATTATACCATTGTGCTGAAAAAGAAAAGTTTGGTTAATTACATGCCTATTACCATTGCAAATGTATCATTTTGAAACCCAACTTTGTGCACTAATAAATGGACAATGTTTTATGTTTTAAAGGTACCTAACTGTACACAGAGGCTCGCCCTCTTTCTTATAATCGTCTTAATTACTTGTGACCGTTAAAATGAGTAGTTCTTTGGCATTTTTGTTTTGTAAAGGTACCTCACCGGAGGAAAAAGGTTGGACACTCCTGGTTTAGAATATTACACACTATGGCATTAAACTTCAATCACAGGTGTTGCTCAAGTGTTTTGAAAAACATACATTCCTACTGTGTCCAGGAACACCCCTTTACAAATATCACCTCACCTGTAACTTGGTTAGGTAGATATGTTTAATGCCATACTTTGGAACATTGTGGGCAAAGCAGTAACATCCCCATGGAGATGAATAGGTGGCAAACCGCCCATAGTTACATAGTCACTTTTAAAGCTGGGCTGCCTAATTTTCAAACCATTGAGGGAGGGGATACTCTCTCTCTCTCTCTCTCTCTCTCTCTCTATGTCTCTCTCTCTATGTCTCTCTCTCTATGTCTCTCTCTCTCTCTCTCTCTCTCTCTCTCTCTCGATAATTCTTGTACTAAAACAAAGACATTTATACCTGTTGAATGTTGCATTGCATTTTTGATAAATTTCAAAGTTGTGTGTAACTTGGTGTTTGTATATTGTGTCTGTAGGAGTATGGATCTCACTGCAGGGCCAGTGCCCTGCTTTTGGAACCTTAACAGAGGTTTGAGGCCAAAGCACACCAATGTGGTTTTCCTCAAGACTCACAAAACCGCCAGCTCCACAATGCAGAACATACTATTCCGGTTTGCTGAACGCCATAACCTCACGGTGGCCATGCCAACAACCACTCACCAATTTTCTTACCCTAATCTATTTAACAGCTCTTCAGTTCATCCGCACACTTTACCACCCAATATCATCACAAACCATATGAGGTTCAACAAGAAAGAACTGCAGAAGTTAATGCCCCCAGGTTCAGTCTACATCACCACCATGAGGGAAACTACTTCCATGTTTGAATCCTTGTTCGTCTACTGCTATGTATCTTCTCCAAGTATCCGCAGAGTTCCCAATAAATCACTAGAACTGTTTTTGCAAGATCCATTCAAGTACTATCGCCCAAATGAAGAACATTCCATGTTTGCACGAAACTGTTTGACCTTTGACCTGGGGGAGACAAGGATAACACCTCCATAGACTACGCTCGGCAGTTAGCAGAGGAAGTAGAGAAGACATTTTCACTGGTCATGATTTCTAATTATTTTGATGAATCGCTCATCTTGTTACGCCATCTCTTAAATTGGGATTTGGAAGATATTGTCTATTTTAAAGCTAATATGAGATCGGAAAAATCTAAGAAAACGGTCACTCCCGAGCTTTCCGCTAAGATCCGTGCCTGGAACTCAATTGACGCCTATCTTTTTGACCACTTCAACGCCTCATTATGGCGCAAGCTCAATGCTATAGGCCTGGAGTGTGTGGAAAGAGAGGTGCAGCTGTTACGGAAAGCACAGCAAAAGCTGATGAAGACCTGTTTTGGTGAAGAAGCACCGGGACTTAAGTCCGCCTCTAAGATTGAAAACAATATTTTGAAACCATGGATACCGAGCGGTGTGGAGATGATGGGTTATGAACTGGCCCAGAAGTTGTCCGTGGATGCCCAGAGACTTTGTACAAAGCTCACAATGCCTGAGCTGCAGTACTCATATGCAATGCTAAAATCCCAGTCAGAAAGATACATAAATGAACACTCTAAAGACCAAAGTAAGCGTCTGTAACCTAAATGACGAGACTGCTTTGCTTGCAATATAGATAATATATAGAATGATATTCTGAATTTACATAAAGAGTTTGAAATTTGGATGAAATTATTTCTGATACAGTGAACCCTCGCTGTATCGCGGTTCACTATTCGCGGCCTCGCTGTTTCGCGGATTTTTTTTTCCAATTTTTTTTTTTTTTTTCAATTTTTTTTATAGTGTAACTTTTTTTTACAGTGTAACATTGTGTCCTGCGCCCTGATTAGCTAAGAGACTAGACCAGGACTAAACCAGGTCTAAAGCAGGTCTAAACCAGGACTAAACCAGGTCTAGACCAGGGATGGTGACGCAGGGTGGTAGGGACAGAGTCTCTGATTTCCTTCACGAGAGCGCCTGGGTGACAGGAGGTGTGGCCTTTGTTTACTTGCACGAGCCATGGAAGAGACTGAGTGCGAGCCGGACAAATGGAAGAGCCAAGAATCAACATGGATGGGCCTGGCCCGGACGCCGCGCGGCCGAGGGAGCCGCAGCGGGGAGAGGCGCATTCGAGGGAGCTGCAGCGGGGAGAGCCGCATTCGAGGGAGCCGCAGCGGGGAGAGCCGCATTCGAGGGAGCCGCAGCGGGGAGAGCCGCATTCGAGGGAGCCGCAGCGGGGGGAGGACACTCGCGCGCAGAGAGGAGACAGTGGGTCTTTTCCCCTCACAAACCCGACCCCGTCCTAGAGAGCTGTGGAGTATTGGCGACGCATTGATAGCCATGCCCCGAACTCCGGGGCGGACTGATTTTGGAGCCGGGGTGAAATGCAACCTACCCTTGTGAGCGCAGGTTAGTCTTACCTGGTCTTGTGGTGAGGACTGGTGCTCAGAGGCGTCTGTTAGCGGTTCGGCACTGTTAGCAGTGGCTTGAGTCTTGCCCAAAATGATATCCAGGTCGCTTTCCACTCGACTTTCGCACATGGCATGGATATGTGGTACCAAAACAAACACACGTGTCCGCGCGCACGTGTCAGCGTGCACGTGTCCGCGTGCACGTGTCCGCGTGTCACGTGCCCCCCCCTCACTATTAATATATTTTGATGAAGATCTACAAAAGTTTGAGTGTTTAAACAAGAGAAAAATGTGAGAAAATGTTAATACCAGTCTCAGAAAGGTGTATAATGTGTCTGGTGAAGCGTTTTCAGCCTTAAAACATGTAGAATAATTGTAAAATATAAAATTGTCCTACTTCGCGGATTTCACTGATTGCGGGCTATTTCTGGAACCTAACCCCCGCGATAAACGAGGGTTCACTGTATACTTATTTGTATGTATATATATATATATATATATATATATATATATATATATTCCCTCAAAGGAAAAGGGACTTTATGCTTTGTGGAGCTGACTTTATAACCATTTCAAACACTCGCTGAGGTATGAGTATTGTATCTATCTGAAAAACTCTTATACAGTAATCCCTCGTTTATCGCGGGGGTTAGGTTCCAGAAATAACCTGCAATAAGAGAAATCCGCGAAGTAGGACAATTTTATATTTTACAATTATTCTACATGTTTTAAGGCAGTAAATGCCTCACCACACACATTATACACTTTTCTCAGACTGGAATTAACATTTTCTCACATTTGTCTCTAGTTTAAACACTCAAACTTTCATAGATTTTCAACAAAATGTATTAATAGTGACGCGTGGGGGGAGACACGCAGACGCGACGAGCACCAACCCCTTGGAGAAGTACACCGGGGCTGCGAGCACGAGATAAAACCGCGGCCCCTGGACCGCGTCGTCTCAGCCCAAGCTGCAAACCGAACACGCACAAACGAACGCACGGAGCCGCACGGAGTGATTTAATCCTAGTTTAGTCCAGGGCCAGTCCAGCTTTAGACCTGGTTTAGTTCTGGTCTAGACCTGGTTTAGTCCACGTTTAGTCCTGGTTTAGTCCACGTTTAGTCCTGGTCTAGTCTCTTAGCCAATCAGGACGCATAACACAATGTTACACTATAAAAAAAAATGTTATAAAAAAAAAAGAAAATAAAAAAAATCCGCGAAACAGCGAGGGCGCGAACAGTGAACCGCGATAGAGCGAGGGTTCACTGTAATCATATAATTAGCATTATCATATAGTAGCTGCTTCACTGTTTTAAAATTTTCATATCAGTTCTGAAGATATAGAGATTTGTTTCAATGGAAAAAATTTGTAATATTCCACTAAATATAATTGTGAGGAGAATACATGATAAAAGGAGAAGTTCAATTTGTCAACTGGACAAAGTTTGTTTGGTTGAAAACGTTTCGCCGCTCATAGGTGAAGATATACGGCACATCTGCCGTATATCTTCACCTAGAAGCCACGGGTCATTCATTTGAGGACAGTGAGGTTCAGATCTTAGCCAGGGAAAAGAATTGGTTTGAGAGGGGAGTTAAAGAGGCTATTTTTGTCAAAAAAGAGAATCCTTCTCTGAACAGAAATGGTGGAGTCAGACATAATTTGTCTCCCATCTATAATTCCATTCTTAAGCCTAGATCAAGCAAACAGGGGAACAATAGGGCTAGCCAGGTCAGGGCCAGAGGTGTGAAAAACAGTCGTGTAGGGATGAATAGGGATCGTTAGCTAGACGCCAGAGAAACAAAAGACGGAAACCAATGAGATAGTTCCGGAAAGTAGTTAGCTAGGTAGCTCCTCCCTACAGCAAGATATAAGCAAGTGTCTTACCAGTATTCTTATTAGAGCTGAGGAAGCCTCTCGGATGAGCGGCGAAACGTTTTCAACCAAACAAACTTTGTCCAGTTGACAAATTGAACTTCTCCTTTTATCATGGATTCTACCTGGACGACTGAGGGACTTTTCACGCATGTGAGGAGAATAGTTACTGTAGGTTCATGAAGTAAGTACAGTAGAACCTGCTGATGAAATGTAGCTAATTTCACTGGAAGTTTACCAACAGTAAAAGGACAACGCAGAAAGAAATTTAGACCTCCCATCTTATTTTTTTAATAGGGGTTTTTGGGTTTATAGGGGGTTAGTTGGGTTTTTAAAGAATCTTTTTAACCAGCCCTGCCTACATAGTCTTCTGCCTCAGTTCAGTTCATCATTGTTCTCTATTTTTCAGTCTGCTCTTGCCCCTCCCCACCCTCCCGTAATGTTTACCAAATAAAAAAGACGCCTCTCGTTAACCCGTCCCATTGTTTTGTTGTATGTGTCTGTGACTATTGTTATTGATTGTATCTGGATTTTCCATTCTGTTTATGTTCTTTTTAATCACTGTAAAGCACTTTGTGTTGCATTCATTGTATGAAAAGTGCTATATATATATAAAGTTTGATTTGATAAAAATGTAAACGGGAGAAGAAGTATGTTTGGTATTGGACTTCAACAGACAAATCTGGTAAATCCTGCAGCAGCTAAAGTATTCCCCTATGACCACTGAGAGACACCGTGGAGTCGTCTTAAACAATGAGACAAACGCACCTCATTGGCCGTTGGCTTCGTCCCAGGTTATAAAACTCGGTCCACTCTCACCTGTCTCAGTCCTCCAGCAGCTTAGTGACCGGTGAGGGAGGTGGCTGTGATTACTTGCCGATTATAATTGATTTTGATGGCATTAACGGGTGAGGTTAACACTTAACTGATTCTTTTATTATGTTATTCTTACGTGTGTAGAAAATAGGTAAGAGACTCTTGACATCCCTTCTGCCTTGCTTAACAGCACTCTACCATATACAGATAAAACTCTGACAAACCAGCAATTAAATTTCTTATTAATAGCATCCACTACAGGTGTAACTTTTTTTTTGTCATATTCTTTTGTTCTTTAGAAATTTTAATTCCAAGGTAAGTTATTGTATTTTTTACAGGAATACCACACATGTTTGTAAGATTATTATAAAGTTAAGATCTCACATTTCTTCAAATTAAATTTAAGTCCAGAAATATTAAAGTCAAAGCTACTTCCTCAGATTTTTTTTTTTAAATTATTGTATCTTCTGCTAATTGAGATATTTTTAGTTCTTGATCAACAGTCTTTATTCCCTCAAAAGAATCTGTTGAATTTGTCAAATTAAGTCATTTAAAATTTGAAGGATATAAGGTGAGGCCAGGCAACCCTGTCAAACACCTTTGTTAATATTAAATCTGTAGGATGTTCCATAGAGAAGTTTTACAGATCTATTAGTATCTATATAGAGAGTCTTAATAGCTTGGACAAAAAAACTACAAAAATTTAAGAAGGATAAAGTATGGATAAGTAGTTATGACTCACAGTGTCAAATGCCTTTTGATAATCCAGAAAAAGAATTAAGGGATCACTCGGAATCAAGTCTTTGTAACGTACAAGATCTAAAATTAATCTTATATTATTAGCAATGTAACGCCCAAACATGATGCCATTATGAGATTCATGAAGTAATGTTATTTAAACCACTTTTCAACCTTAATCTTTTAGCTAAGAGAGATGCTAAGCTCTTATTCATTATTTAGTAAAGTAATACCTCGCCAGATGTCAGTAATTAAAGTAGGGTTCCCCAAACTGTTCCACAAAGGGCCGGTGTGGCTGCAGGTTTTCTTTCTGACCAACCAAGGCCACACCTTCAACTGTCTGAAGACTGAGATCAGTTGATTAAATGAGTCAAGTCTGCTGTGCTGCTGCTTGGTTGGAAAGAAAACCTGCAGCCACACCGGCCCTTTGTGGAACAGTTAACCCCTGAAATAAAGTTATGAGCCCTTGTTTCATTGAGTGGGGGAGCTCTTCATTGTTTATAAATTCATTGTAAATTGCAAGAAGAAATTTTGAAATTTCAGAGAACTGAAAGTAAAATTCTGAGGATAGATCATCGTTGCCTGGTGATTTTTGGGTTTGAGAGTTTTAATAGCACATTTTATCTCTTCAATCGAGGTTCATCACACTCTTCTTTAGATTCTCACTTGCTTTTTTCACATCTTTAATGAATTTAATATATCTGTGCTATCCATGCAGTAATCATTTTTATAGATATCTGTAAAAAATTGACACATATTTTGAAATTGTATTATAATCTTCTGTTATTGACTTGTTTATATTTAATTTAGATCTTGAATTCCTTTCATAGTTTCACTTTTCTATACTAAAAAAAATTGCAATTTTTTTCACCTTCAATCCACTTTAAACAAGATTGAATAAAACACCTTGAGCTCTCTCCTTACCATAATAATAATAATAATACATTTTATTTCAAGGCGCCTTTCTAGACACTCAAGGACACTGCACAAAGACAATCAATTAAACAATCCATGTCCTTAACCCTTCATCATCATCATCTTTTACACAAATAGTAATGAATGTCCAATCCTTAATCAGTTGCTCTAAATGTTTCTTTTTAATCTCAATTTAGCTCAAATAAAAACATTTCTAATTTCATATTAAGTGAAATTATGCATTTTTTTCCCTCAAATGCATTATTATTTTTTGCAAGTGTCCAATACTGTTTAATATATTTTCTAATAACAGTTGTGAGTTCATTATTCTTTAAAAGATCATTTAGATGTGTGTAGAATCCCTCAGTCATCCAGGTAGAATCCATGGCAAAAGGAGAAATTCAAATGTCAACTGGACAAAGTTTGGTTGAATATGGTTCACAGCTCATCCAAGCTGCTTCTTCAGTTCTGGTCAGATGCTGGTGGACACTGCCTCTATCTGCCTGAAGGGAGGAAATAACTATAATGAAATTACTTTGAAACTACCACACCAAGGGTCGGCAACCCGCGGCTCCGGAGCCACATGCGGGTCTTTGATCCCTCTGAGGCGGCTCAGTACAGCAGTCCCTCATTTATCACGGGGGTTACGTTCTAAAAATAACCCACAACAAGCGAAATTCGCGAAGTCGTCAGCTTTATATTTTACAATTATTCTCCATGTTTTAAGGCTGTAAACACCTCACCACACACATGCTACACTTTTCTCAGACTGGAATTAATGTTTTCTCACATTTCTCTCTTGTTTAAACACTTTCGTAGATTTTCAACAAAAAAAGCACAGTATTATAGAACGAAACCAAAGTGTATTTCGTGTGTATTTCACAGTTCTTATGACTGAGCCTCTTCGTCCTGGCGCTGCTTCGCTGTGGCGGGTTTTGTCGGGGAGAAAACTTGCAAACATACAGCACTTCAGAGTCACACTGTGATCGAACATTTATATAAATCTGACAAACTGAACGCATTCTGTACAGGAGACACAGAGGCGAATCACTGACGAATCAGCAAAGATCTACAGTCCTTTACCCAATCAGGACGCAGAAATGGCATTGATACACTATAAAAAAAATTGGAATAAAAAAATCCATGAAACATCGAGGCCATGAAAAGTGAAACACGATATAGCGAGGGACCACTGTATTTAATTAAAATGTATTTTATTTTAGTTCATTCATTTTCAAAATGGCAAAAAAGGCAAAAAAGGCCGTTATATGCAGTGTTATTTCATTTTAAATTTCAAAAGGGTTTTGTGGCTCCCAGTGTTTCCTTTACTATGCGAAACAGGTCCAAATGGCTCTTTGAGTGGTAAAGGTTGCCGACCCCTGCTCTGGGTGTACGGGTCTTTTGCATCGAACAATATGAATTGCAGTAAACAGCCCCTCAAGAAACATGGAAAAAAATTCTAACAGGGATGAAGAAAAAGGTGGAGAGAGACGGAGATAGTGAGGCAAAAGAAAGTCATCTGAAAGCTAAGACGAGGAAATATGACGAAGCCTATTTAGCACTCGGCTTCACTGTGACTACGGTGGAAGACAAGGAAAGACCAGTGTGTTTACTGTGTCTAAAAATGTTGGCAGCAGACAGCATGAAGCCAAATAAATTAAGGCGTCACTTAAAGACATTACACCCCAGTCACGCTGACATCCCGCTTGGGTTTTTTCAGCATAAACGTGCCGAATATTGCCAACAGTTATCCCGCTTTGTGAAAGCCACTTCAGTAAACCAGCGAGCACTGTTATTATCATATAAGGTGGTGTTCTATCAATTCATCCTACCCATCAAGAGCTCCTGTCGAACATTACGTAATCCTTGAGAGTTTGTACTGCGCATGTGCAGAACATTACGTCACTCTCAGCTGTGCGCTCAGCTGTTCTGTTTAACGTGCTATTTAACGTTTTCTACTACTTAATCTAACCCAATAACGATTTCTAGCCTTTGTGTGAATCTTCTTTAAATCTGTGACCGACTCAACTACTTCTTATTGGCTTCTTTTGAATAATAAAACTGTCCGTATGAACTGTCTAAACTAGGGACGTCAACAATTAATCGACTTACAATTAATTGTCGATCAAGACGTTGGCCGAACAAAATGCATTAATTGTAACTAATCACTAGAGGGCGCTACTCTGAAATGTGAACACAAGATGCAAACCCTCTCGCGAGAAAGACCATAGCGTTACATCATGTAACCCGTTCCTCTCTGGATGTTGCCGTACAACTCACAGTAGAGCTGGACCTAGAACCATATATTTTTGAAATTAAAAAAGCATGTAACTTACATGCTTTTATAATTTCTTGATTGTTCTGGTTTGAGGCCCTGTAATGTTTTATGCTGTGTCCAGGGGGGCTGTGAAATGTATATTTTGTACTGTAACCCTTCACAGATTAAGGGAGAGAAATATTGTTGATGCCTTAGTTCAAAATAAATGTTGAATGTCCTAAAAAATAGCCTGGATTCACTGGTTTCATCATAATATGTAGACTAAATAACATTCTGTTATTTAATTTCTTTTGTTCCTTTTAATTTCAAGATTTCCATGCTGCAAGTGCAACAACTGAGCCAGTCCTCAATTTATTTTCAACAAAGAGTGTATTTTGTTATTCAGCATCAATACATTTGTCTGCTTTTTACTAAGGAATAATTAATTGAGGAATATACAATATAATAATACTATGATATATTTTTGACTCAGTGTTATGTTACTATAGCTTATATTCTTAAAGACCCTATTGAAACATTAAAATTCAGGTGAAAAACGCAGCTTATCAATTAATCGTAAGTCGATCGATAAGGTCAATCAACTATAGATTAATGAATGAATCGATAATTTGCATCCCCAGTCTAAACGTGGCGGAATTTTTGCGAACTTAACAGCTGTTGTTTGATAGTTATGGTTAAGTTATGTTTGGAACACTTCTGCATTTCAGTCTTTTCAGTCTTTCAGTCATTTGAAACAACTACCTTATGCTGCTTAAGTGAGCGAATTTAGCCACTTATGAGAAGCAATTACATCGCCGTGTTCAAGCTCGCATTTACACATGCAGATATGGTCAGAGCATGCGGTTATGTTTGTTAATGTCGATAACATGGCTTGCAGATCTGAGGCACTCAAGATTGATGCATTAAAATTAATTTGTTAGGATTAATTTTCATTTTTCATTTCATTTATTTATTCATTTCGAGCAGGTCAACACAAGGAAATAAATACAGGTAACCAATATACAGTCAAATACATTTGTCTTTTCTTTTTGCTCGAAAAGGAGTGGGAAGAAGAAAACTTATTAAATCCCACCCCTGTCTTCCAAAACATAACTTAAATGATCATTTAGGTTCCTTATCAGTTCAGTTGAAAGAAACACAAAAACAAAAAAAAAGGCAAATTCCATTCTTGTACAAAAAAACAAAACAAAAAAACAAAAACAAAACTGATACAGAAAAGTGCCATTTGACGATTCATTCAAACTCGTCTCTCTCTGTATTCAGACCAGACCATGTCTTTGTACAAGAACTTAAATTTGTGAATATTTTGGCAGAGCTTTTGCTGTAAATCCAAAGCATTCCACATTTTTACCCCACATACAGTCACACAGAAACTTTTACGAGTGCTTCTAACATTCGGCAAAATGAAGTTTCCATAACCTCTCATATTATAAATGTTCTCTTTAAGAGCAAAACATTTTTACAAATTTTTTGGCAATTGTTTATTAAATGCTTTAAAAAGCATAATCACTGTATAATATTTTACAAGGTCAAATTTTAATAACTTTGACTGAGTAAAAAGATCATGAGTGTGTTCTAAGAAGCCGACCTTGTGAATGATCCGCACGGCCCTTTTTTGTAGAAGAAATAGTGGATTGATTGAACATTGGTAATTATTACCCCATACTTCAACACAGTATATAAAATAGGGAAGAATCAAAGAACAATATAGAATTCGAAGTGCATTGTGATCAAGGTTATGCTTAGCATTATTTATAATTGAGAGGCTTTTGGCTATTTTTGTTTTTATGTGCCTGATGTGGGCTTTCCATGATAATTTATTGTCCATAATTACCCCTAGGAATTTATTTTCAGATATATTTTCAATTTGTACACCATCAATGATTATTTGTAATTCAGGATTGCATTTGTAATTACCAAATATCATCACTTTTGTTTTATTTAAATTTAATAATTCATTTCCATATTGACAGTATCCACAAGCTCTTCCATATTGACAGTATCCACAAGCTCTTTATAATTTGAGCTACTATAAAAGATATTGGTGTCATCAGCAAAGAGAATTAGTTTTAGTGATTCAGAAACATTAAAAATATCATTTATATAGAGATTGAACAAGATTGGACCCAACACTGACCCCTGGGGGACACCACATGTAATACCAAGGTGTTCAGAAGAGTATTCACCCATTTGGACATATTGTACCCTTTCTGTTAAGTAACTTCTTAACCAGTTCCCAGCTGCTCCTCTGATTCCATAATTTTCTAACTTATTTATCAGTATTGAGTGATTGATTGTATCAAATGCTTTTTTTTTTTTAATCAATAAAGATACCAATAGCATGTTCATTTTGATCCAGTGCATTTGTTATTTCTTCTACAGCTTCAGTTATTGCCATAGAAGTGGTTCTTTTGGATCTAAAGCCGTACTGGCCTTCATTTAGTATCTGGTGTTTGGTTATGAAGTTATGAAATTATGAAGTGAATAATTTTTCTATGATTTTTGAAAATTGTGGCAGCAATGAAATTGGTTTATTTCCACTTTTGAAGAGTGATATTACTTTTGCTATTTTCATTTTATTTGGGAAACAACCGGACAGGAATGATACGTTACAGATGTGGGTTAATGGTGTTACAATGCTTTCAGCAATTGTCTTAACTAGCGACATATCAATATCGTGGCAGTCAGTGGAATATTTACTTTTACAACCCACAATAACTTTTTTCACTTCATTTTCATTGGTAGCCGAGAGGAACATTGAAAATGAGTTCTTAAACAGTACAGTACATTGATTTGAGGATTGGTCAGGAATCTCCGCAGACAGCTCTGGGCCAATATTCACAAAGAAACTGTTGAAATTGTTTACAATGTTGTTCATGTCGTGAGTGTCTCCATTTATACCATCAAAATAATTAGGATACTCAACTTTAGCAGATCCCGGTTTAATTATACCATTCAGTATCTCCCACGTCTTTTTTATATTGGATTTGTTGGTGTACAGAATTTGTTTATAGTATAACTGTCGAGCAGTTCTAATCACATCAGTTAATTTATTTTTGTATGTCTTATATCTTTGTTCTGCATCTTTGGTTTTGAGTTTGATAAGCAATGTATATAGGTTTTTCTTTTTTTTTATAAGCATTCAATATTTCTTTTGTAAACCAAGGCATTTTCATTGATTTCTTTTTTATACTGAGTTCTTTAACTGGGCAATGTTTATTATATAAAGAGACAAATATGTTGAGAAAGTTTTCATATGCCTGATCTACATTTGTTTCTGAGATGACTGAGCTCCAGTCCTGTTCATTTAAACTATTTTTAAAAGCATTGATGGTTTCTTCAGTTCTTATTCGTTTATAAATCACCTTTTTCTCCTCTTTGATATATTTGAGTTTACAGTCAGTCACACACAGTAAAGACAGGCAAATGATCTGTAATGTCACAAAGAAACAGACCACTGGTTGGTGGAACCCCCATATAATTAGTAAAGATATTATCGATTATTGTTGCACTGTGTGAAGTTATTCTACTAGGTTTGGTTATTGTAGGAAAGAGGGACAAGCTGTACATTGTATCAGAAAAATCATCAATTGCTTTCTGTCTGGTTGGATTCAGCAGATCAATACTGAAGTCACCACAGATGTATAATGTTTTTTAGTTGGAAAGAGAGAATTTTTCTTCCATAATTTTAGTAAAAGTTTTAATATTTGAACGATCGATACACACAACTTACAATTATATTTTTCTGTTTACTATTACAAATCTCAATTGTCAGACATTCCATTACCTCATCTATAGCAAAAGATAGATTGGTGAAAATTGTATATGTCACAGATTTATGGATAAATAGAGCTACGCCACCTCCTGATTTCATTTCTCTGCTAATGTATTTTAGCTCATAATCATCAAGACCAAAGTTTATAACTCTGTCGTGATGGATCTAAGTCTCTGAAAGTGCAATAACACTGAAAGGGCAAGTAAACTTGTACAAATACGTACATGCTTCTGCTTTTAAAATGTACTATTGATATTTTTTCCCTCAGAATGTATGTTATTGTTGTATTGATCTTAAGTGAGATAATTGCAGTGTCCAACAGAAGAGGAAAGAGAATTATTATCAGGGTCTATATCAGAAAGCTCAAGCATGTTGCAGTCCATGTAATTAAAAGTGTCCAGTTCCATTTGTTTGTGTTGGAGTATACTCTGCAGCATACCCAGATGATTGCTGTTTGGTGGTGCAGGTGTAACGGCTGCAGAATTCCTCGCAGACCGTATACGAAATACAGGACACAGTGTGGAGTCAGTCAACTTTACTCCTGTACAGACATATAAATACTCTATTAATATGTCTTAACACATTATCTGGCACTGGCTCCCCTCTGCAGTCTTCCATGTGCTACTGAAAGGGGGGGGAGCTTATAATCAAATACTGGCCGTGCCACCACCATGTTATACAAGATTTACATATGACTCTCAATTATACCAACCATATATAAACAACAAAACATCTCTAAATTTTACATTAGTTACAGTGGAGTTACAACTCTGAGAAACAAATGCACAAACCACAACACTTACATAGAAAAAATAAAATAAAACATACCTGTACAGACATATAAATACTCTATTAATATGTCTTAACACATTATCTGGCACTGGCTCCCTGCAAGAACAAAAACATACTGTAAAATAGCTGCTCATTTTTGTAAAATATGTTCTTTTTAACTCAGGCACAACTTACCCTCTGCAGTCTTCCATGTGCTACTGAAAGGGGAAGTTGTACCACCAAAAACATGTGGGAGCAGTATCCACTTCCGGTTTTCAAAATAAAACGTAAAAATGATAAAATTCACAAATAAACTATATTTAAACATAAAATATAAACAGAAATTGTAATATGTGCATTTTTAACTCCGTTACACAGGCATCTTTAATGTTAATCTATTGTTCGTATTGCTCATAAAAGGTGTGAAGAGTCATACATTACCTTATTGATCCAGTCCATTGTTACAAGTATTTTTCCAGCTCCTCCTCACTTCTTACCACCAAAACTTTAGCGTTCTCCGGGGCCCCATTTAGCTTGTTGAAAACTTTACAATTGGAAACCCAAGTGTGTTGAATTTTTTGCATTTTTTTCAATTGTCTGGCCTTTTTTGCAATAACTGCGTTCCTTTTGGTTAAATGTTCATTGATGAAGACGTTGGTTCCTTTTAGTTTTCGACCTTGTTTTAACAGAGCCACTTTGCTTTTCCGATTGACGAACCTCAGGATGACAGCAGGTGTCTGATTGTTCCTGGAGGGCAGCGGGTGACAGGCCTCGATGTGCTCCGGGTCCATCTCTATCCGCTTGTCACGGAGGAAGGATGTAACCTGTTGTTCCACTGAGCGCGGCTCTTCGTCAACCCGCTGACCGCATCGGCGGTCACCGCTCACGCATATGAGCGCGGCTTGATTTTTATCCCGGTGACGATCAAGTCATTCATCCGAGTGTGTTGTTCCAGCTGGTCAATGCGCCTCTCCAAGTCCTGAATGCGCCGATCCTTCTCTGCGCTCTGGATGCGGAGCGCATTTACCTGCTCCAACAGTGTCAGGAGCTGAGTTTGCTGCTCCCTGACTGTTTTAATCTCCCCGGTCAGGAAGTCGAGGGAAGCTTGGCATGAAATTTTCACTTTCTGAGGTTTTTGAACATTAATGTGAGCTCCCCTACCCTGTTTAGGGCCATCCCCATGGCTAAAAGTTGCAAAATGTTTAAACTGAACATTTGCGGTCCTTTTCTGCGTTTGAAAAAAATACAGCCTAAACGGGCGATTCTGAACAAGGCTGGCTCCTGACGTCACACTCCAGGAAAAATGCAAATGCAGTTCCACCGCCGTCTGTGTTTCTACCCACACTCTCTGGAACTCACGCCCAGAGAGTTTGGACCGCGAACGAGCTACACAATGCGAGATGCATTTTTTTTTTTTTTTATTTGCCTGTGTTTATTTTTCAATGGAAATCGTCTCATATCTTCCTCTGCGCAAAAACGCGGAAGTGGGGC
Organism: Paratrypauchen microcephalus; assembly: GCA_036785185.1. NCBI lineage: Eukaryota > Metazoa > Chordata > Actinopteri > Gobiiformes > Gobiidae > Paratrypauchen > Paratrypauchen microcephalus. The sequence goes on along the minus strand of JAVJIX010000084.1, from coordinate 192,628 downwards.
CAGCGCACATCGCACCGCTAAAGAGGAAAGAGCGGAGAGTTTGGCCTTCCCCAACCGCTGGATGAAGGATCTGCGGTATAAAGACAATATATAAATAAATAAAAATAAAATATATAAAGACAAAACACAACAAAACACAACAAAAATATAGCTGCAAGCAGCAATGTGGGGCCAAGCACCGAAGGTTCATGTAGGCCTCAGCATGTAGGCCACATGCAGGGTCTGACAGGGTCTAACAGAGTCTGACACGATGTCATGTGTGCCCACAAAACGATTACAATTTTGCCGCCACGGGCGGTGCCACCGTGCCAGGTCAGCGGGCACAAATCACTGACATGAGTGCCACTATGCTTGGAAACAGGAGAGCGCTTCGCGCTCTGTTGCGTTACAATGCGTTACAATAGGCCCTACGCTTTAGCGCTTGGGCCTAATAATAAGAATCAGGAGACCAGAACATCAAAGGAAAGATCAAAGGGTTGCTAGGCAACGTCGCTAGGCAACGTCGCTAGGCAACGTCGCTAGGCAACGTCGCTAGGCAACGTCGCTAGGCAACGTCGCTAGGCAACGTCGCTAGGCAACGCAGAGCAAACACTATAGGGTGCCTATAGGTGCTAGCACCTTCGGTGCTTGTCCCCTAATAATAAGAATCAGGAGACCAGACACATCAAAGGAAAGATCAAAGGGTTGCTAGGCAACGTCGCTAGGCAACGTCGCTAGGCAACGTCGCTAGGCAACGTCGCAAACACTTTTTTTTTTTTTTTTAATCTTTTATTATTACAAGGTACATATATTAACACCACAACAACATTCGCAAAGCACTCAGAAGACACATCGGGGGATGTGGGCACGGGAATAAACACCACCGGGCATTAGGGCTAAGAGGAACAGGGGAAGTGTAGAGGACCAAGGAACTTGCCCCAGGTGAAGAAAGGGGCCTGGGGGAGAGCAAGGGCGATGCAGCACCCAGGGAAGGTCCAGGCGCCAGGGTCCAGGGGGGACAGCGGAGGGGGGGTAGGGGTCAGAAATCCAACCAAGGGGAACCGGCTCGGGAGATGGAGAAAAGCGTATTGTCTGGGATGAAGGTGTCGCAAAACTCCGTCTCTCTTGCGTCGTGGAGATGGCGGACATGGGCGTGAAGGAGCGCTGTGAAGAGGGGCCAGTGCTCCGCTGTGCGGCCGTCGTGGAGGCGGCGGTTCCATGCCACGAAGATCGGATATCTGGCCACAGACAGGACAAGGCGGGCGGCATCCCAGTTGACCATGGGAGCATCCGGCCCCCGAGGCCGCTGCTGGACAGGGCCGAAGAGGCAGAACCAGAGCCCGGGGTCATCGAGTCCATGGGGTGCCGGAGGTGGGAGTCTCAACGCCAGCCTCCAAGCGAGAAGGTCCAGTAGCCGGGTCCAGAACCGCTGCACGACAGGACACCGGGCGGCCAGATGGAGGAGGTCTTCAGGCGCCTCACCGCATACCGGACAGTCACAGCCGTACATGTCAGGGTGTATTGCGTGCAACCTGGTGCAGGTGTAAATGATCCCGTGTCTCAACTTAAAGTCAAAATTACTGACTTGGGGTGGGGTGTACCAATTATATATGTGAGCCCAGATGGAGGTAGTGTCATGTGTGGGAAAAGTCTGCGACCATCTGTGTTCTGCAGAAGGGCGCCGAGCGACCCCGGCCACCAACAGCCTGTAGAAGGTGTGCACCTTCGTCTCCGTCAGCCTCAACACCCTCTCACCCCATACAACATCAAAATCCAAAGAACACTCGCCCACTTCCTCCCCATGTACCTCCCCCGGGTCCAGGGGGCCCGTCTCAAACAGGTCTTCCCACTTCGCCAGGACAGAGGACCGGATCACACTTGCCTTCCTGAGGATTTCGGCTCTCCGAAACCCAGCCCAAACACTATAGGGTGCCTAGCACCTACGGCGCTTGTCCCCTAATATAATAATAATAAGAATCAGGAAACCAGAACATCAAAGGAAAGATCAAAGGGTTGCTAGGCAACGTCGCTAGGCAACGCAGAGCAAACACTTTTTTTTTTATCTTTTATTATAGAGCAAACACTATAGGGTACCTAGCACCTTCGGTGCTTGGCCCCTAACTATCTAAGACAGAGATCTAAAGTTAAATTAAGTCTAAGATCTAAAATCTTAAAGCAGTGCAACATAATAAATAAATATGGTTCCACATTACAAAGAGCAGGCAGAACATCAGAACATCCTACCTGCATATTAGAACGTCCTACCTGCATCAGAACATTTCGACAGAACAGGGGCATACCAAAGAGAGGTGTAAAGAGGTGTACTAATAACAACTTTACTAATCTGCCTAGTTGAAACCTGGCACAAACGCCTGGACTACTTCTCTCTCAACCAAACCACACCTCCCGGATACACTTACATTGAAACTCCACGCACTGAGGGGCGGGGAGGGGGGACCGCAGTCATTTACAGAAAGGACATTAAAATCACTCCCATCACATCCCTACAAAGTAATTCATTTGAACACACTGTTTTTAAATTGTCTGGTCCTACTCCCTTGGTCACTGCTGTCATTTATCGCCCCCCCAAGCCCAACCCCTCTTTCCTTTCTGATTTCACAGACTTTCTCACCCAGCTCTCTGCAATCTCATCTTCCCTCCTCATCCTTGGTGACTTCAACCTCCACATCGACAACCCTGATTCAAATCCCGCAGCTGATTTTTTGGACCTCTTAAAATGTTTTAACATAAACCAACATGTCAATTTCCCCACCCATACCCGTGGTCATATCCTGGACCTGGTCTGTACTACCTGTGTCAAAATCCCAAATCTCACCAGCCATAACCTTCATATATCTGACCACCTGGCTATCACCCTAGACATTGACCTGCCTCTTCCCATCCCAAAAACCAAACGTACAATCTCATTCCGGAACCTCAAATCCCTCTCCCCTTCTGCTCTTTCAAAGTCCCTTGCCACAAAACTGTCCACCTGCCCTCCCCCACAGTCTGATGACTCCTCTGAACTTGTTAATCACTACAATAACACACTTTCCTCCTGCCTTGACCAACTTGCTCCCCTAATAACTAAATCTGTTTCTTTCACCCACACAGCACCCTGGTACACTCCTGAACTTCATAAAATGAAATCCCGAAAGCGCCAGCTTGAGAGACTGCTTAGAAAATCTGGTCTAACCATCCATCTCCAAGCCTACACAGATCACCTCCGTCAATATAAAGATGCCCTCAATGCAGCCCGGTCAAATTTCTATTCCAACCTCATTCACTCTGGTTCCAATAACCCCAAAGCTCTGTTCTCCACAATAAACACACTCCTCAAACCCAGTGACAACACCTCTTCATCTTTTACAGTAGACAAATGCAACACTTTCCTATCATATTTCAAATCCAAAATTGACACAATCTATAGCTCCCTCACTCTCTCTCCAGCCCTCCCTTCTGATTCCCCTCCCCCAAACTCGACTCCACAACTTTCCCATTTCTCCTCTATCTGTCCAGATGAACTTTCCAAACTTCTTTCCACCATGAAAACCCCCACCTGTTCACTCGACCCCATCCCCTCTGCACTCATCAAAGACTGCCTTCCAATCATCTCTCCTCTAATAACAACAATCATCAACTCCTCACTTACCACTGGTTCTGTCCCGCAGTCTCTCAAGCTGGCTGCCATCACCCCTATCCTAAAAAAACCCGGCCTTGACCCCGACAACTTTGCAAATTTCCGCCCCATTTCAAACCTTCCATATCTGTCCAAAATCCTGGAACAAGTCATAGCCACCCAACTCAAAGCCCATCTCAAATCCAATAGTCTGTTTGAACCATTCCAGTCTGGTTTCCGTCCACAACACAGTACAGAAACAGCCCTTCTCAAAGTCACCAACGATCTCCTCCTCTCCTCTGACTCCGGCAAATTCAGTATCCTCATCCTCCTGGACCTTACAGCAGCATTTGACACTATCAGCCACTCCATCCTCCTCTCCCGTCTCAAGAACCATTTCAACATCACCGGCTCAGCACTATCCTGGATCAACTCCTACCTCACCAACCGTCAACAATTCATCCACATCAACAACTGCTCCTCCGCCACTGCTCCCCTACTGCAAGGCGTCCCCCAAGGTTCGGTGCTTGGTCCCCTCCTGTTCATCCTCTACCTCCTCCCCCTTGGTACCATCATTCGCCGCCACGGCCTCTATTTCCACTGCTATGCTGACGATATTCAACTTTACATAACCACCAAATCCATCAACTCCACAACTCACTCTTCCCTCACCCACTGCCTCTCTGAAATCAAAACTTGGATGCAACACAATTTCCTACAACTAAACTGTGACAAAACCGACTTAATCATTATTGGCCCCAAAAACATCACCAAATCCACTCAAGACTTCAGCCTGACCATAGACAACACAACCCTCACTCCATCCCCACTCATCCGAAACCTTGGCATTCTTTTTGACACCACACTCTCATACCAACAACACATAAACTACATAACCCGGACTGCTTTCTTCCATCTCAAAAACATTGCACGACTCCGCCCATCCCTTTCTTTCTCTGCTGCCGAAACACTCATCCATGCATTCATCACCTCTCGAATCGACTACTGCAATAGCCTTTTCTATGGTCTACCCTCCAAAACTCTCAATAAACTCCAATACATTCAAAACTCTGCTGCCCGCCTCCTCACCCACACCCGCTCCCGAGACCACATCACTCCTGTCCTCCAAAACCTCCACTGGCTCCCCATCCCTCAGCGTATCCAATTCAAAGTCCTCCTCATGACCTACAAAGCCCTCCATAACCTGGCCCCATCATACCTCTGTGACCTCCTGCACCTCCACACCCCATCCCGCTCCCTCCGTTCCTCCGACACCAACCTCCTGTCCCTCCCCTACAGGACCAAGCTCCGAACCTGGGGTGACAGAGCCTTCTCCATTGCTGCCCCCACCCTCTGGAACTCACTCCCACAACCTCTCCGTGACTGCTCTGACCTCCCCACCTTCAAAAAATTGCTCAAGACTCACCTTTTTAAAACTGCTTTTAATGTTTCTTAATGTTTAATGTTTTTCTGATTGTTTATTGTTTTGTTACTTGTTTTATTACTGATTTTACCTCTTGTACAGCGTCTTTGAGTGCCTTGAAAAGCGCTTTATAAATAAAATGTATTATTATTATTATTATTAATAACACCTCCATGTGTTACAATTCAAATATGTGGAGAGACGACTCCGCTCACAGCAAGAATGCAAATTTTTTTTTTTTTTAATCCAACAGTTAAAACACCCGTAGCCTAACAAGCTCAACACTATACTGCAGAGCGTTGAAGGGAAAGCAGACACAGCACCATGAAGGCCTGCACACGGTAAGCCACTAGAAAAACTACGCAGTGCATCCTTAAATTAATTATTACTATTCATTTATAAAATATTGTAGTTCACAAATTTAGAAACCAATTATAATAGGCATTTTTTCAATTATATTTCAAATATAATTCAATATATTCAATATATTAGGGCTGGGAATATTAACGCGTTAATCGCGATTAATCGCGATTAGAGTTATGATCGCGAACAATTTTTTTAATCGCGATCAGAGTTTGCCAGCATTTTCCGCAATTCTACCATCCATATGCAGCTCATTTGGTTGTATTAATTAAACTCATTGTCGGTTAAACGCGCTATTTTGAGTTTGCTAGTATTTTGTTCCTTCTACGCATCCGTAGGCAGCTCGAGCGGGCTTCAATCATTTATTTACAATTTCTCAAAGTAAGCACTATTACTGGTTCATTGTTACTTTTTCCTTTCTCTGCACTTTTTTTAAATAAAAAAAACGGTGAGAATTACTTTGCATTGTGAGTTTAACTTTAGATTCGAACGGTCTTACTGCAAGATATCAATTTTAAACATGCAAAATAAATCACGATTAATCGCGATTAACTATGAAATTTCTGAGATTAGTTGCGAAGAAAATTAATCGTTTGACAGCCCTAATATATATATATATATATACCATATATATATATATATATATATATATATATATATATATATATATATATATATATATATATATATATACTACATATATATAGTAACCAGACATCAACAGAAGTTATATTTTGGAGATTTCATGTGTGTCAAACATAAGTTAATGTTTTTAATAGATTTGAAAATGATTCGCAGTGTTACCTATAAGAATAATGGTGTTCACTAAATTTGATGAATGAATCAGGTCTGTCAACAGAAATTTTGGTGCCCTGGGCAAGAACCCTCACATGGCCCCTCTCTAATATTTAGTGGATTAACCATTTTGAATTGAAACTGAACTGTGACACATAAGGACAATGTTAAAATCCATGCAGTATCCTGCTCCTCCTTCTCACACAGTCCAGAGGGTTCCAGAGAAAAGACTTTCCTTCAGTCAATACATTAGAGCACAGCACTGTTTATAGATTACAGACATAGACTTAGACAAACTTTACTGAGGCACAAGGGAAATTACTTGAACACAGTAGCTCACAAATCACAAAATATTATAATAACAAAAACTATATAAATTAAGCTATATAAATGGTAATAATAAATTAGAAATAGTAGCAAAAGACTGGTGTCATAGGCATAATTATGTAAATGTAATGTAAATGTAACAAGAAAAACTGGTCCAGTCAAGTCTATGGGTCAAAAACAGGCTAAATATAGAACAGACTACTACAACTGTTGCTACATGGAATGTCAAGATTATTTCGTTAGTCAATAATCATCATTATTCAGGCAAAAAGAAGTCACTTCATTTCAAGTGGCAATGATCGGCCCTCGCTTGCACTCGCAGGGGGCGCTAACACGCCATATTCCTCCCATTTTTTTTTAGGCCAGTTGGCCTGTGGTGCGCTGTTGCACACAAACTGTTCTCTTTTTGGGCAGCGTTATTTTGTCAATTATAATTTTCATACACATGGCTGGTGAGGCACTGACGTCATCACAATCAAATTTACAAATCTGTAAACCAGGGCCAGTTTCTCTCCCTGTAAGTGACTGGAGCTCGTAATATTTTTGATGTGAAGCTGAAACTTAATTATTATTGTTCAGTGCTTTTTCCAGAGAGCACCGAGTAGCGTCATAAATGATAATAGCAATATTTTTAGTGAGATCTGGCTCTGAATGTGGGCGGTGGACCGCTCATGTTTAACGAGGCTTCTTTGCTTTGTAACTACGTGCCTCACCTGGCGCCTTTTCACCGCCGCTTTAGTGCAGAATCTGTCACTGCTGAGCACAGTCAGTCCATGTGAGGCACGAACGGCCGGTGCCTCTCCACACATCTCAGTATTTAAATCAGGCATGTCCAAACTGTTTTACAAAGGGCCGGTGTGGCTGTAGGTTTTTGTTCCAACCAGCCAAGACCACGCCTTCACCTGTCTGAAGACTGAGATCGGTTGATTAAATGAGTCAAGTCTGGTGTGCTGCTGCTTGGTTGGAAAGAAAACCTGCAGCCACACCGGCCCTTTGTGGAACAGTTTGGACATGCCTGATTTAAATGGTAAAAGTGAAAATTGAGTGATTTTGAATAAAAAAAGAATTAAAATGGTAAAGTTAAATAGAAAATAACTTACTCCTTACTCCCCACTGAGATCACGTGGAGATAACGTCTCATGGCGAACCAATCATGGATGAGTTCCCTCGTGGATATCAAAGAGCCCTCCCGAACCACACTGCAAAAGAACGTGTGTGCCCTGAACCATGGCTATTGCAAGCAACCAACCAGAGCTTGAAGACCCTCACCTGTCGCTAAAATCTCCTGTTTTGGAACACTTTGGCTTCCTGGTTAAATGTTGCAAAGGAGAAAGACAGGTGGATAAAACGATGGGAGTGTGCCAACACTCTCTAGCTGAAATCACATAAGCTTATGGCAGCACATCAAACATGCTAACTCACCTGAAATGGCACCACCCCAGTGCAAACATCACTGGCACCGCGAAAAGAAAACAAGCTGTACAAATGCAGCTGACGTCGGCATTCAAGCAGCCTCTCCCTGCCAACTTAGATCGGGCAAAAGCTATAACAGCATCTGTTGGCGTTTTTATAGCATTGGATCTAAGACCATATTCAGTTGTTAAAAAGGCTGGTTTTAAACAGATGCTAAAGGTGACTAAGCCCCGGTATGAAGTACCCACTCATCCGCACTTTAGCCAGAAAATAATGCCAGACCTTTACGAACAAGCTAAATCTTCTGTTGTCCACGATTTGTCAAAAGCATGTGCAGAAGCACTCACAACTGATGGATGGACATCCAGAGCTAACGAGAGCTAGATAAATGTGACTGCCCATCACATCACCCCTGAGTGGAACATGAGTCATATTCTAAAAACTCGGCCCATGTTGTATGAACAAAATTGCTTATTTGAGAATACAGGGGGTCCTCGGGTTACGACGTTGATCCGTTCTTAACCCGAATTTCATCGTTAGTCAGAATTTGATTTTGATCTTCCAACCAAAGCACCAATAACCTTTCCATCTCAATAATTAGTTGCCCTGGCAACATGATGGGAGATGGCATGTGGGTGTGACTTGAATTTTTCCATCGACAACATGTCATGAATATGTGTACCAAATCATGTATGTCTACGACAAAGTAAAATTTTGCAGTCCCATGCAAATACCCTAGGGGCGCTATCATGGCCATTTTAGATTTTCTTATATTAGTCTGTTTAGGGCCAGGGAAGTCTACCAATGATTAAAGTTTGAGTGAAATCGGCCAAAGTATGTGCGAATTATCACTTGTCGAAGTTTGATTGCGAGCTGCACTGTTGCAATGGCAACACCGTTTGTGGTTGCCACAAGGTCACATAGTCTATTCAGTATGGCTGACTTCCTGTTGATTGTCTAGCAATGGTGTAATATACTTTTTTGTTCCTATTCCCATAATGCATCTGTGTACCAAATTTGGTTTGGCTACGCCAAAGTTTTTGTCAAGCGTCCCATTGGTGAGGACAGATGTTTGGGCTGTTGCCATTGCAACATGATGGGAGATGGCGTGGGGGCGTCATTGAGTTTTTTGATTGAGACCATGTCACAAATGTGTGTTCCAAATTATGCCTACAACAAAGTAAAGTTTTGCACTTCCATGCAATCTCCCTACGGGGCGCTATTGTGCCCAATTCAGATTTTCTTATATCAATCTGTTTAGGTCCGGGGTGTCCACCAATGATTTGATTTGACGTCCCACTTTTCTAGATTATACAGAATGATTCTGGTGAGTCTGGGTCAAAAACCCTAGGACGAGTTTGTTAAAATACGAGGACAGGAAAATGCACCTTCGGTGCAAGGTCACATGGTCAGTCCAATATGGCCGACTTCCTTTGGGTTGCCTAGCAACTGCGTAATATATTTTTTGGTTTGGAACTACATGACCTATCCACCTGAGCTTTGGTTGTCTACCACAAAGTTCATTTTTCGGGTATAGCCATAGGCGCAATGTATTTTGATTTTCCAGGGGGCGCTGTCTCATCATTTTTTATTTTATTTTTTTAGATTTTGTAATACAGAGTATTTGTAAATTCCCATTTTGGCGTTCTTGAATTTTGTGCAAAATTTGGTGAGTTTTCGTTGGTGACAAGTTGCCAAACTGTGCAAAAGGGGGGTGAGGAAAATAATAATAATAAGGAAAAAAAAACCAGAACAATAACAATATAGTGCCACCTATGTTGGCACATATTATGTCATTGGAAAGTGCCCGCGTCCAGTAACGCAACCATGGGGGTCCATTGTCAATGCTCTCGTCATCGACCTCATCGATTACTCACTTGCCCAATACACATTTTTGGTGTTTACGATGGTTAACAATTACAATTATGCCGCTGTCGTGACAATGAGCAGTGCCAGTCTGTGCTATTGGATGCCATGAGTGTCACTTTTGAGTGACATTGAGTGTTTGATAAGGGGAGAGCGCTTCGCGCTGCTTCGAGCTGCTTCGCGCTGCTTCGAGCTGCTTCGAGCTGCTGAACAATCACAACAGGCCCAACGCCTCCCTTGGCGCTAGGACCTAAAAAAGGAACCCAAAATGTTAAGTGCTTTGTTATTTGACTGTGTATGTCAAATTAATATTACATTTTACATTTCATCACTCAGAAAATTTGATTTCTTAAGCTGGTCACATAGCCTAGTAGAGGGTCAGCATATGTCAGTTACCACCGACACAATATGCACACATCAGAACAACTGACTTTAATGTTCTGTAAACAAACAAAATATGACTACTATACATTTAGTGTGAAAAATATATTTCACACTAAAAATACACTTTACTCACTCAGTGTTGATACAAGGTCTTGGTTATTTAAAATTTGAAAGATGATTTTACCCAAACTAGGTTGATTTAGAACATACTTACTCTCCAGGTCAAAAGAGTTTGGTCATATCAAGTCTTTTGGGTCACAGTAAAGTGTATTTTAAGCTCTAAAACATAAGTAATTGCATCAGCTTGTAAGCAGTCTTTTGTATTTGTCCCACTTAACCTAACTTAGTGTCCCACTTTACCTGAACAGGCCCTCTGCTGACATTCCACCTGACAGTTGCTAAAACATTTGGTTTATTAATTAAACCAATAATTAAAACTGACAACAATTCTTTCTTTACTGTAATCACATTTTAGACACATTTTAAACATTTATTCAAGATTGGATGGCCTAAAAGGGCAAAAATCGTTGGGGAAGCTATAGGGGTGCATTGGCCATTCTAGGGGAGACTAGTGGCCCCTCAAGCGCTCCTGAAATGGTTTTCACTTCACAGTTGTGCCTTGTCAGGGTCAAGAAATGCCAAGTGTGCAAAGTAGTGAACAATCTGTTTAAAAAAAAAAATCTTAAACAAGTTTTGAGTTATTTTCAGTTTATTTTTGTTTAATACAATACTTACATATGTGTCCATTCAAAGTTCTGATGACCTCAGTGAGAATCTGCAATGTAAACAGTAAAGAAAATAAAGACAAAACTACAATGAAATAGTGGGTAAAACATGAAGTCAGTGCATGAAGTGGTGGAAAACTGCCTGAGGGTTAAAAAAAAAAAAATGTGTATACTACTGTGGTATGGAGTTTCAACAGACAGATCCGGTAAATCCTGAAGCAGCTATAGTGTTCTCCTATGGCCACTTTTGAACACTTTAAAACTGGCTGCTACATTATAGATACTGAAGAATTTGACGATTTTTCCAATATGTGAAACAATAAACAATTCAAAGATTAATTACTTGTCCTCTGTCTGTTTCTGTCAAATTCTCTTAGCGTGTTCAAACTGGAATAAGGAGTTATAATATTTTAACTTTTCCTAGAGGTAACAAGATCTCCCTAAAAGCGTTTAGCACATACCATTTAAAAAGTACCAGGATTCGATAACTTCAGTTAAGCCAAATTTATTTACCTAACAATATTTCTAAACAGATGCATCTGGGTCTCTGGTCTCTATGAACAACCTGTGTTTTCTCAGTAGAGCATCACCGAGAGCACACCTACCCCGAGAGCCCAGTAGTTTTACATTACAACTCATGAATATGTAAATTTCAAATGTGCATCATTGTGGGTAACTCCTCCTTCGTTCTTGTCTTCGTTCTGTTCCCTTATATGGTTTTGTTTATCGTTGCTCCATGCATTATATTAAAGGAGAAGTTCACTTTGTCGTATGCTGTACATTTCCTGTTGAAACAAAAGCAGACAGACCGGAAACGCGGTCTACGTTGCTATGGAGACGGGGAACTTTCAGTTCTGCTTTTACGAGACTGACTGCGGTCTGAAACAGGAAGCTTCTAGCCGCTGCACATTTGCAATAAGCACATCACTTTTGTAGGTTACTGTTGAATTAATGAAGTGTAAAACTTAAAGATAAAAATTATCTCTCAAAAATTATAACTCTTCACGTCAAGGCTTGGTTGGCCCAAAATTTTCTCTGTTTGAACGAAGGGAAAACTGAAATTGTGCTCTTTGGGCCCACTGATCCCTCATTGGACTTGGGCCCCTTTAAAGATAATGTTCATCCCTTCGCCACCAACCTTGGCGTCACCATGGACAGTGATTTTAAACTCAGCAAGCAGATCAACACAGTCGTTAAATCAGGCTTTTATCATCTTCGTCTTTTATCCAAAGTTAAACCGTTTTTAAGTTTTAAGCATTTTGAACAAGTCGTTCACGCTTTTATTTCTTCGCGTCTGGATTACTGTAATGCTCTTTTTACTGGCATATCACAAAATGCTCTTTCACGCCTACAGTTAGTCCAGAACTCCGCGGCACGACTTTTAACAGGAACCAAAAAACGTGAGCACATCACCCCAATTCTTGCGCCTTTGCACTGGCTTCCTGTTCATTTTAGAATTGATTTTAAAATGTTATTGTTTGTTTTTAAAGCTTTGAATGGACTGGCCCCGGATTACATCTCAGACCTCATCCAAATGTACACTCCAGCGCGCGCTCTGAGGTCTGAGGGCTCCAGCTGGTGGTGCCTAAGACCAGACTTAACCCTCCTGTTGTCCTCATATTCTGTATACACCCCGTGTCCTCCCGGTCAAAATGACCCGTCTTCACTAAATCCCAAATATAAGCAGTTTAATTGAATTTTAAACACCAAATTTTATTTTGCTTGAAGAAACATTCACCACACAATGTGTGAATACTTCATTCAGTGTTCCCTTTTCACCTGCATTTCTATAGCTTTAGAAACAAAAGAAAAGTGAAAAAAGGAATTTTGAATGCAATGCAATCTCAATGAGTCAGATTTCTGATTTTTTCTTTTTCTTCAGATTTTTTTTTAACTGAACAATGCAAGAAAAATATACAATTCATAAAACAATACAACTCATTCAACTAAATTTTTGCACTTTTTTTTGCACTACTTGGCCAGAGAGAAACAAAAGATTCACTGTATGTTGAACACATATGGCAGAATTGACAATAAAGCTGACTTTGATCTTTGATCTAATTAGCACACGTAGGGCAGTATGCAAATGTACAGCTCTTGCAGATATATTTCTTACACCTACAGCATACAGTATGTGTTTTACAGTCCTTCTTTGGCAGGCAGAACAGGCATCTCTTCCTCTTACTTGCCCCAGCTGGGGCATAAGCAGTAGCAGCTGGATCCTCAGGTTGATCAGGAGTTCCTGCACTCTGTATAGCTTTGACAACTGCTGCAGAGGCTTCTGTGCGGGGGACATGCTTCCTTCTTTCAATGAGTGGAGTTACAAGTGTCTTTCCTAGCTGCTCCAGGAACACCCTCCTCTTGTTCTGCTTACGAGGCATCCAGGTTGGGTTGATCTCTCTCCAAATCACAAAAGCATTGTAGAAGGAAACATCAATGATGTTGTGGAAGATAACCAGAGGCCAGCGGGCAGTCATCCTTCTGCAGCTGTATGTTCCATTCACCTTATCTAGGTTGTCCACACCTCCTTTGTTACAGTTGTAGTCCAGGATGATGGATGACTTCCTGTCCTCACGATCACTAATGCCAGCGTCTGTGTGCAGTGTGCTCATAAGTACTACATTCTTATTTTTCTTTGGGATGTAGGAAACTAGGGTGGTGGTGGGCATGAAGGCAAACTTTGATGAGAAGACCTCTCTCTCCTTTGTTGCAAGCAGTGCAGGTGGGACCTCAGGCTTGTTCTTTCGAACTGTGCCAACCATGGTGATCTTCCTCTTTAGGAGCTGCTGTCCGAGTTCATAAGAGGTGAAGAAATTGTCACATGTCACATTGTGACCCCTCAGTCCCTCTGTCACATCAAGCACATCTCGCATCCCCTGGTTCTTCTCTGGGCCTCCAGTGGTCGGCTTCCCGGTGTAGACTTGGATCTTCCAAGCGTATAGCTTGATTTGGCATCACAAGCCACCGATGAGTTGATCCCATCGTTATAACGCACACTCATGGCTTCAGCACAGAGAGAATTCGGGGTAATGTCATCTGCAGCACCTTTATAACTTCTGGAAATCCACAGATCAAAGGCACTGTCCACGAGAAGGCCACCTGTGCTGTCTTGTCTTATTTACATCTGCTACTGATTGTTTACATCTGCTACTAATTGATCTGAGACAGATCTAAAACATTCTCACATTCTGTGGTTTGTAAATAACTCTGTGACCGTGATTTTAATTGAATTTCACTGTTCGGTCATTTTGACCCGAAGACAACCTTTGTACCTTTTTTTGTACAGCATGCATGATAATGTGAATAAAGGCAACAATTCACTTTTTCTAAAGTTTGGATCAATCTAGGAAAAGTCATAAAATTTCAAGTTCAAAAATTATCGTTAAGGTGATTTTTTAGGGTTTTTTAACAAAGTGGCCGGTCATTTTGACCCGAGGACAACAGGAGGGTTAAATCCAGAGGGGACAGAGCTTTTTCTGTGGTTGGTCCTAAGCTCTGGAACGCCCTGCCCCCCCCACGTCCGAGCAGCTCCCTCAGTGGAGAGTTTTAAGTCTCGTCTTAAGACCCACTTTTATTCTCTGGCTTTTAACACCGCGTGAGTTGTGTGGTCCTCTGTGTTTTTATTGTATTTTAGGGTTTTTTATTATTTTATTGTTCTTAGAGTATTCATTTATTTATTTTTTAGCATTTGTATTTTTATTTATTTATTTATTTTTATTTTTTTATTCTATATTGTTTTTATTATTTTATGGTATATTTATTTGTATGCACACTTGTTTTTGTGATTATTTGTTTATTTTAAATGATGTTTCTGTGCAGCACTTTGGAAACGCTTTTAGTTTATGAAATGTGCTATATAAATAAAGTGGATTGGATTGGAAAAACTGTTTTCCCATTGATATATATGGAACTAGAGGTAGTGAAAATGTTACTGTGCCACAGGCCTAAGGCTTCCTGAGGAAAGCTGTTAGGAGCACGTGTCAGGCCATTCGGATTCTAATGGTACCTATTTTTGGTAACATGAATTTTGAGCCAACACTTATGGACTCCGCTAAACTAGGCTAAGGCTAGCATGCTAAGGCTAACGGCTAGGTTAACATGTTAGCATGCAAATATGCTAAAGGGCTAATTTGTATAGATTGTTACTCTCGACATTAATTAGGGGTGTTAAAATGATATGACACGACGAA
Source organism: Paratrypauchen microcephalus (assembly GCA_036785185.1). Lineage (NCBI taxonomy): Eukaryota > Metazoa > Chordata > Actinopteri > Gobiiformes > Gobiidae > Paratrypauchen > Paratrypauchen microcephalus. Next base: position 177,544 of record JAVJIX010000084.1, on the reverse strand, counting down.
ACAACGATTAAAATGGTGAACGTACCTCCTAATAGATAAATTTGCCTCGTCTCCGGTAAATTTGCTGTGAAATATCCGAGATATGCGCTGGATAGTTTCATATTCGATAAGACTTTAAAGTCATTGGACGTTCTGCTGGACATGTGCAGTATAACGCGTGGTCTAGACATGCGCGGTAGGGATAGTCGTCTTGAACCAGGTGATTCGGCACTGTGTCGAAGCCCCAAAGCGCATGCGCTTCAAAACACTGTTTCAAAGCACGATTTGAAATCCCTATGTCACATTACTAGTGTTTCACGAACCCTCGTTGTTTCGCCAGCGTCGCCCCCTCCATATTCTCACACATTCCATATTGACAGCTATAGTAATATATATATATAATAATATAATATAATATAATATAATATAATATAATATAATATAATCTTCAACTTAGTTAGGATATAGACATTACATTGACACATAGTTAGCGTAGTGACACATTAAAAAATGCACTCACACATAGGCTACTACACATTTAGGTAGGTTACATGTGAAAGAGTTTTTTTCAAAAGCAGTAGAAGTGATAAGTAAGAAAAGAAATAGGCTAAATCCATCCACAGCTGAGAAAATTATATTTTTGAATAAAAATCTTGAATTGTAATACAAAAAAGTCTTTGTTTTATTTTATTAAAAACTAATTACAACAATAACACACATACACATTTTTATTTAACCTTTATTGAACCAGGAAAGTCCAATGAGATTAAAAAACATTTCCAAGGGAGTCCGAGCTAAGGGACAGCAAAAAGTTTTTTTTTGTTTTTTTTTAAATTAACAAAAAGGTTGCAATACAATTCATGGCTGTTTTTTTACAGACATTGCACATAAATACAAAAAGTTACATTTACACATAATCAACCTTTAAAATGATGTACAAATCATGTAAAACAGTTGAGGAGGCTGTCTCAAATGTTCTCAGTGTGGATTTAAAGTCATTCAATGATTAGATTTTAGATTTTTGTCTTGGATAGTTTTTGTTTTCTTTCCTCTTTATTTTGTATTTTGTACACTGTCTTTTTGCACTACCTGGCCAGAGAGAAACAAAATTTCCGATTCACTGTATGTTGAACACATATGGCAGAATTGACAATAAAGCTAACATTGATCTTTGATCTTTAAAACAGGTAAAGATCAAAGATCAAAGTCAGCTTTATGTCACATATGTGTTAAAAGAACATGTACGAAATGGCTCCTACACCCCACTTTTGAGTTTTTAGAAAGAATTGTTTTCAGAGCAAAAATCTCCGTTTGTGTGGAAACAAAACTAGTAAGTCACGTGACTTTCACCCACCGGAACCTGGGTTAAAATCCCCACCAGCAATGAACAAGCCAGTGTGGGTCCTTGGGCAAGACCCTTCACGGTACTGCCCTCCCCGGGGGAAAAGAAGTGAATTTCTCCTGTGTGTGCAATCAATAAAATCTAAAATCTGAAAATCTTAAATCAATATTATAACCATCTTTAAAAAGTGGGTTCCAATGTTAATGTCTGCTGATATTAACTAAGTACAGTGGTACCTCACCTTACGAAAGACCCTACAAACAAAAAATCCAAGTTACGAAACGCCTTCACGTTAACTTCTTACGCTGTGACCGGCCCGTGCACGGGCTTGTTCACTGTTTTTTTTTTTCTTTCCATATAAGAGCACACATTCCCGAACGTGTCCTATGACATCTACACATCAAATTAAACCTTACAGTCTCCTCTTTTTGACTATGCAATTCATTTCCCGACACAACAATCAGTCCCCGAGCACATGGGGCTTTTATACAGAAAAGCACAAAACGCGGTTTGTTACTTTGCTTACCTTTGAAGGCTCTGGACAGGTCAGACATCTGTATTTCACCACAAGCTTGGTATCATTCTGTCCGTAAGGATCCAGCGAATAAAATCCAGTAAAACAATTTAATCCAAAACACGTTTTAGATCCAATACGATGGCGAAAGTCTTCCCAACTTACATAAGCGCCAGTGTTTTTTTTTCACTTATTTAGCCTAAATCAAGCAAAATATAACTTTCCTCGCTAAAACCGCGCTAGCAGCAGCTAAACACGAGAGTATACTGAAAACTGACACTTGAACCGGCCAGTAAGAAGATGTCTGGGCTGACCGAGACCGATAAAGGTCCAATCATGTGTGACGCTCCGGTAAAAATCAAGTACCACGTTCACGCTTGCTGAGTCAACAAGTTAGGTTACACAGGATGATTGACAGTTCAGGCGAACAGCCAATCAGGAGCTGAACAGGGAGACATATAGTTTGTTAGGCCTTTCACAACAAGCTCCACGTGAAACAGCTGCGTAACGCGAAATTGCGGTCCGTGCGTAAACTGTGCGTAAATTACGCACAGCCATGCGTCTTGCGCCTTTGCTGTTGATTTGAGTTTCCTTGATTGAAAATATGGCTAAAAGGACTGGAAAGAGAAAATATTTAAGTTTGGAGACTGCACAAGTCGATTTCAGCTCTGGAGCAGGTGGAGAATCAGGAAATAGATATGGGCTGTGTGGAGGAGGCGTTGTTTATGAAGGATGTACTTCTGGGTGTGTAAGTATCATTTTATTATGTATTTGATGTAGTATTTGAATAAAAATAAAAGAATAAACATTAGATTTTTTTGTGCATTTAGATCACTTTTTGTAAAATAGACCTACTATTATTTATTGGGTGTTTAGATAAAATAAATAAGAAAAATAAATAAGAATAGATTTTAGTTTTTAGATTTAGATTTTTGTCTTAGATAGTTTTAGTTTTGTCTTTATTGTATTTTGTACACTGTTTTTGCACTACTTGGCCAGAGAGAAACAAAATTTCGATTCACTATGTTGAACACATATGGGAGAATTGATAATAAAGCTGACTTTGATCTTTGAAAATAACATTTTAGAAAGCATATTTTGAGCTTATTTCCTATTATATTTTTGTGTTTTTCTTACTAGTGTCATCACTGTGTACCAATAAAGCCCAACTGCAGATAAGGAGCCCTACCACGACCGGAGCAACAAAGAACGGATGGGCAGCAGTGGTGAGCGCACAAATGGCAGGCTGAAGTGTAGAAGATGTCAGTCAAAGACAGCTGTAAAATGTTCTACCTGTGACACTGCACTCTGCTTTATTCAAACAAGGGACTGCTACAGTCAGTGGAACACACCAGACTCTTAGTGTGTAAATACCTGTAAATATGTGTGGAACGTTTAGTGTCCATGGTTTTTCGAAAATGTATACAGTGTGCAGTGTTATAGAATTTTTCAATACATATTTTCATTTTCAACACTTGTTTGGTCTATTTTTGATAGAAAAAAACACTTTTTTATAGAATGTAATTCTCAGGGACATAATATAGTGACCTTGTGTGCAGAAATGGATTCCTCTAGTTGTAAGCTTTCAGTAGAGCCCTCAATGATGTCTGTAGGATGAATGAGTCAAAAGTTATTAAACGTTTTCTAAATGTTTCCAATTTGGATAGGTTTGGATAGGTTTGGATAAAGGCATGATCCTGTATAAAACGCCTGGACAAAGTATCACAAAAAGTGGAGTAAAAAGTTTATTTTTACAGCTATTGATTCCCAATTTGAAATTTGAGTGGTCAACAACTTATTGTATTGAAAGATATAGACACAGCAGCTATAGACACCTTTTATATTTACAAAAAAATTAGGCGAGGATAAAAAAAACACTTTTTTTTTGGTGTTCCAAGGTGTGTAACTTTTTTCCAATCACATTTGGAGTGAATGTAAATGCTGAGGGTAAAACTAGAGAATGTTCCCTTTACACAGAGACCAAACATTTGTATATAATCCATATACTTCAATAACAGGAATGATTTTAATTTGGAGAGGTCCTTTTAGGGACAATTGCTCAAAAAAGGCCCTCCACTGTAAGGGGTTAAATTTTGGTCTCTAAATACGAAAGAAAATTCAAGTTACGAAACGCGAAAACTCAAATAATGCGCGCCCCGAAACGTAAATACACTTTATCAACACACATGGGGTTAGGTTCCAGAAATAACCCGCAACAAGAGAAATCCCTGAAGTAGGACAACTTTATATTTTACAATTATTCTACATGTTTTAAGGCTCTAAATGCCTCACCACACACATTATACGCTTTTCTCAGACTGGAATTAAACTTTTCTCACATTTCTCTCTCATTTAAACACTCAAACTTTCATAGATTTTCAACAAAATGTATTAAATAATGAAGCGTGGGGGGAGACATGACTCCGGAGCACCGCGCGAGGAGCACCTCACCGCACGGCGCGCGAGGAGCACCGCTAGTCCTGGTCTGCACAACCGGCACCGGGTCTCCAAGCACGAGATAGAACCGCGGCGTCCTCTGGAGCCCGAGCAACAAACCAGCCCCACGAAACCAGCAAAGAGCACGTGGTGGTTTAATCCTGGTTTAGTCCAGGTCTAGACCTGGTCCAGTCCTGGTTTAGTCCAGGTCCAGTCCAGGTTTAGACCTGGTTTAGTTCTGGTCTAGACCTGGTTTATTCCAAGTTTAGTCCTGGTCTAGTCTCTTAGCCAATCAGGACGCAGAACACAAACTTATGAAAAATTCACATTACGAAACCACTTCTGGAATGAATTAATTTCGTAAGGTGAGGTACCACTGTACTGGTAGGCTGTCAGAGTGTTATTGCCATATTTGAAAATCCAAAAAGTATTTTCTTATCTAACTGTTAAAGAAATCATTCAGTGATGGAGAAACTGGAGGCAAGTTTTTTTTAAAAAGGGTTAAAGACATACCCTATGTACAGTTTTAAAGAATACGACTGACATGTTCTCCCCTTCTTTGTCTGTCATGCAGCGACAGCCCCAACTGCGATGAAACAGCTTGAAAAGGTCAAAAAAAGAGATCCTTTTCTAAAAAGAAAACTAGATGAGCTGACAGCAGAAAGGGACACTCTTTTGGAGGAGTTGTCACAGTGTATGTATTGTAGTTAAATGATCAGAGTAAAGCTTTATTTAATGACCCACTGGGCAAGAACAACATAACAAAGATGCGTGAAAAGTCCCTCAGTCGTCCAGGTAGAATCCATGATAAAAGGAGAAGTTCAATTTGTCAACTGGACAAAGTTTGTTTGGTTGAAGAAGAATGTGCAGGAAGCCCTCTTGGTTTGTGGATATCCTAAATGGGCTGTCAACAAAACCAAGAGAGACAAGGGCAAGAAACAAGACAACAGAGAGTCAGAACCCAGGAGGAAAGGGGTAGCGATTCCGTACCTGGCCGGCGTTTCGGAAAAACTACATAGGATTTTCAGACAATATGAAATCCCAGTTTATTTCAAACCCATAAACACAAAATTGATTTAGCTAATACTCTAGTAGATTTGAAATAACAGTAGCTTTTTAAAGTCATAAAGTACATACTTGCATACATAAGTTAAAGGTGGGGTAGGAGATCCTGGAAAGACAGTTCGAGCAAGCTAAATTTGAAAATACACCTCTTCAGACTCCCCACTGAAGTCACACCTCCAGAGCACAGGAGGAGCATACACCAGAACTTACACAAATCTGATGTATGGCTTTGGAGTACTTAAAATTCTATTGTATGTGCAATCACACAAAAGTCCAATTATCTCTGTTGGGCATGGCCATGGCATTGTGTCGACCTTTTTTTGTTCGTCTTAGTGAGATACACATCCCTACAAAACTTCATGCATGTAGCTGAAAGTGTATGCCAACCACGATGCTCCATGCGTTAGGGGGTGCTATAGTGTCCTTGGGCCCAAAATTACAGGAGTTTTCCTACATGGCAAACTCCTCAAAAAGGCTCAAACGTGTGAGGAGGAAAAACAATAATAATAATAATAATAATAATAATAATAATAATAATAATAAATACGAAACAGAGCAATAATAGGGTATTCGTGGCTTCTGCACCACAAATATAAATCACACCTGAGCATTAGTCGCAGGACCAGCCAAACCATTAAAGTAAAGGGTGATTTACAATCCAAAAATATGGTAACTCATTCTTTGTGTTTTTGTGTGTGTTTTTATGTATTTGTAGCCACGACTCCCGAGGATATATTGAAGCGCTACAGGAAGGTGCTAGATGCATACAACAGAGGAAAAAACCTCTGGGACTCTTACAGAGCCGTGGGAGTGGACAGAAATACAATCTGCTATGGAGCGCCAATTGCGGAATTGGCAATTGTCTCCCCTACAAAGTTTGAGGAGCTTTGTGGAGATTTTTCCCAAGGAGAAAAGCTGTCCCGTTTCATTGAGAGGTGCCAGGAAGCGATCGCAAATGACCCTGACCTAATTCAGAAAGTTGAGGTGAAAAAGAAAAGTGGGCAACTTCTCCCCCTTAAAAAGAAGCTATAGGTGGCGGCACGGTGGCTGAGTGGGTAGCGCTCATGCTTCACAGAAAGAAGGTTCCGGGTTCGATCCCCGGGTCGCCCAGGCCTTTCTGTGTGTGTTCTGTGTGGAGTTTGCATGTTCTCCCCATGTCTGGGTGGGTTTCCTCCGGGCACTCCGGTTTCCCCCATCAACCCAAAACATGCACCATAGGTACCTCCAGCTTAGGTCCTGACCAAACCGAAGCAAGAAGATCATGGAGATGGTCCCCGGGCGCAGTAATCACATATGGAAAAGAGATAAATTTTACAAAATTTAAATATGCTTTATCAGAATCTCATATGCATCTTACATGACGGTTAAATCAGATGTAAAACCCTTAGTAAATACATATAATATGAAACTTACATGAATTTCTGACTTATAAGAACTGTAGATAACACTACATATTCATACAATATTCATGTCAGAGTTTGCCAAGCATTAATTTACACTGAAATGTTATAGGAAACACCAACAAATAAGATAAGATAAAACATCATAATCTTACAGTAGCTACATGAAAAATTTGTGGTCGGCCTGATGTTTTTTCTTATAGCCTATAGTTTTAAATCAGTTTGGTAAAGATCACATTCCCTGGACCAATGGAGAATTAGGGTGGAATTAGGTGAAGAGTTCCCATTAATATCCAATAATTTGATTAACCCTACAACACTTTTGCTATAAAAAGTAACACCATCACTTTTGCCGGGTAATTTTTACCCGATATAATATACCCAACAAAAAGTACTTGTCATGAAAAATAGATCAAAATATGACAACACATGATAAATTAGAGTGGTTTTCTTTTATTTTCAACTGTGGTATGTAACAAAATGGAAAAAAAACACAACAAGACCCTAAAAACATTCCAAAAATACAGAAAAATTAGGAATTTGAGAACAAAAAATTCCTGGGACATGTGAGACTTCCCTGGTGATGGCACAGACTCCTTGACACACGAACAGTTGCAGGAGAGAGGAACAAACAATAGTATTTTTTCAGTGGGTAAAAATGACCAGTTGACTAAAATATTCTTTTCACCATAAGATATTCATTCCCTTTTGAAATCACCTCTTTGTGATATTTATTCATAACCACTGCACTAAATATGGATAGCATACATATTCCAGGACCACTCTTACTTACCTATTTTTTACATCCTCTTACATTAAATTCATTGCATTCTTACATTCCTCTTTCCCTGTAGGAAAAAGTGGGCTTTGGGGTAGGGAAACACCTACACCTTCAAAGATGTCAAAAACAATGGTGAAGCTCCCCAGGGACCATGACACTCAGAAAAATGCAACATATTGAAAATCATGTAAATACTTTTGCTCGGGTGAAAATCACCCGGCGATAGTGCTCTAGGGTTAAAAAGTGTCTGGTTAACAAAGGGTATAATTTTGTGCCTGTATGCCAGTATGTTTTTGGCCACTTGAGATGATGTACCAGCAAGAGCAAAGTTAAAGCATTTACAAACCAACCTACCAAAAGGACACCTGGTGTTGATCTATCATGTTCTTTCTTCAACATTTCATGAGTAATATGGATGAATGCTATTTCCAAGGATTTACCAGTAATAGGTACCCATCAAGCAAAATGACAACCCACTCATGCCTTACTTGTGAAAAATATTTTAATTCTGAAATAAATCATATATCATACAAAATATTTAAATTTTGAAAAAAAAAAAAAAAATTCATAATCAGATATCGTAAATATAAAATATCCATATTTCTTTTTCAAATTTGCAGAGGTAAAATGTTTTTTGGCAAATATATATGCTGATATCACAGGCTATGAAGAATTAATTAATATTTAGTTCACCTGTTCATTACAGTTGAAAACTTTTGCTCACAAATGACAGTTTAACAAAAGAAACAATAATCATTTCCTTGGAAACCCAAAAGGAATAAATGAATACATTCATACTGACTTAATTTATTTACAATAGTATCTGCCAAGTAGCCGACATACAACTGAGCTGGACTGTGGACAATGGATATGCATGCATGGTCTGACTATCTGTGCAGCATTTATGGCTTTATGAAAGCCAGTTGGAAAGTGTACCATTGACATGTAGTTCAGTGGAGTTCTGATAAGACTACCTCTGGCTAACTTCTGCATTGTGCAATTACCAAAGCATTTATATGCCATTGGGAAATGGCATATAAATGCTCATCACCTGTGTCAATGAAGTGGGAGACTCTAAAAATAGTGCCATCCTTCAGAACGACAACAGAGTTCTTTCTTTGCTTTGTTTTTTTATTGGCAGAACCATGAACAACTTCTCCATTCACAACAATTCTCTTGTAGCACTTAACCACAGAATTTGTAGGAACCTCTCTCAGTGTGTGAAGGGCAGCTTGATCGCATAAAGAGACAAATGTCACATTTGGAGTACCAAGTGCAGTCACCTCTGAGAACTGTGCACATTTCTTTACATGTCTTTTGGTTCTCATTTCAGCACAGAAATCCTTCACTTTTGTGGGTGCATTTGCAAGAAACTGCTTTTCCAAGCGTGGAAAAGCATGTAACAACAACACTCGTTTACATATCTGTTGTGGTACAGCCTGACTGCTTTTGATTTGTTTCAGGAGAAATCCATTGAAGTCTTCAAACATAAAAGCTGAGTGGGTCCATAAAGGACCAAAATTCACAACACTTTGGCTTAAATGCAGAAGTGAATGAACATTGAATGTCATGTTCTCCTCTCCGTACAGTGACTGCACACCTCCAACAAAGTACACCAATGCATCATGAGCATGATTTATCTGGCCTGTATTTAATTCAGACCCCAACAAAGTACTTACAGCCTCTATCAGTAATGCCCAATGAGAGTGATACTTCTGTGGAAGAATGCCTTTCAGAACTGGCAAGCTATAGTACAACAGCCAGTGTTGCCATTCATGGGCTTTCCAGAATTTGCGTTGGGTGAGTGATCTTGGAACTCGAGCAACAGTTCCTGAAGGTTTTATTGCTAAAAGATCTCTATCCATGATTGCAATTTGTGAGCCAATGTACAATGGTTCAGAGTAATTCTTAGAATCCATCCATACAGATGCCATTTGTCTACACACACCAAGCAACACACAGTGCATATAGTCAGGGACCATCCCACTGATCAGATCAAACTTAGGTAAGTTCACAAGAGCAGATGGACCCTTTACGCCCAATATAGTTCTCCCTTCTCTTTCAGCAATCTGTCCAATTTTAACTGTAGTTTCATGCTTTCTGTCACTCCGCGCCTTGTGCAAACATGTATAAGCTCTCAAGTTTCCTTTTCCTTTCCTAACTTGCACACCAGGGTGAAGGCAAGTTCCACAGCCATATTCCCCATTGAACTGTTGAGACTGGTACGCCATCACAATTAAATGTAAGCGACAGGAAATCATCTTCAGTTCTAGATTTCAGGGTTTGATAGACAGTACCATCACATATGTCATTTATTACATGCCTACTGCGGTCAACAGCACCTAAGCAGACATCATGCATGCCTTGATTCTCAAGAATATCTTTCAGCTGATCCTTCAGTGGCAGGTATATGAAGTAATGCCCATCCTGATAACTTTTTTTCACTGTTATGGATGAGGAACAAGAAACACATGTAAGTGTTTCCTCTTTTGACTTTGCCATGCCTAGATAGATTGTGCATACTCTGCAGTAATGATGGCATTCTAATTCATCTACACAACTAAATGACTTGTCCAAAAAGTACTTGCTTGCAGGAACTGCATTTCTTTCAGCTGAAAATAAGTTTAGAAGTTTGAGCAGGTCAGTCATCAATACACCTGTAGTGTTGTGCTTCAATGCAAAAGACAGAATGGAGATACAACTTTGTCCTTCTGTCAGTCCATGTGAGAAGACTTCCCGATTCTCCTACAATCAGAGAAAAAGAAATGAAAAGATCTTAGAGTCTGTTTGGTTTTATTGTTAAACAGTATATACATGTACTTAATACATGGGCTACAAGGAAGCAGAAATATGGTGGGAAGAATAAAGAGGTTATTTGTCTCCTGGCAATTTGATGCCACCAGTGTATATTTACAACCTAAATGTTTCATTTTTTCTCACCTGTGCTGGACTGAAGGACTCTCCATTCTCTTCTTCAATTTGGCTGGTACCGTCATTTCTTCCCTAAAGACAGAACACAAAAAACAGATAGGTAGAGGGCTCTGGCTGTCATTATAGCTTAGTATTTGCCTATGTCTTACCTGCACAAGAGTAAATGGCTCTGCTTGGTCTTGTCTGGTGTCTTCTGTGCTTTCCTAAGGACAGCAATAACATTTTTACAAGAGAGAAAAATACAAACAAGGACCGAGGAAATGAGAGTGAGAGATAATGTGATAATGTGTATGTTCTGGATATGGGTTGAAGTAGAAGTTTTGTCTCACCTGGATCAGTGTGAAAGGCTCTGCTTCTATGTCGTCTCTATGGCTGGTATTTTGGCTGGAAATGTTTTCCTGGAGGGGAGACGAATCAGTAATTTTATATACATTATGAGATACATTATGCTAAATAGAATCCATGGAGCAAGAACATGTAGGAAACAAAAGAACAGGAACAACCTTTAGAAATGTAACATTATCACAGTCCTATATTTAAGTCTGTCATTCAGTGGCATGCAAAAACATGTATACAGTCATACCTCGGTTTTCGACCGTAATCCGTTCCAGAAGGCTGTTCGAAAAGCGATTTGTTCGACATCCGAAACTGAAACTTTAATAGTTACTTTCGCTATCAATTCTTTCTTAAATTCAATAGTTTTGCGCACTACTTTCCTCTTTTCTTCACCAGCTTTACTACTTCCACTTGCTTTCTTTGGAGCCATGATTAGGGGCTAATACACTATGCAGAAATAACAAAAAACAGTCAGATTTGCATAAATCACAACAAACACGTCTGCTCACAATGAACGTTACATGAGGAAGCGTCACTCGGGAGCCGAGAGGAGTCGAGTGACGTATTCGGGGTTGCTCGGTTTGGTTGAAAACTGGGTTTTCGGTCGTAATCCGAGGCGTAAAATCTCAAATTTTCTGGTCGAAATCCGATTTGGTTGATAACAGGGATGTTCGAAAACCGAGGTACCACTGTATATGAATATACTGTGGGCCTGTGTGTGTGTGTGTGTGTGTGTGTGTGTGTGTGTGTGTGTGTGTGTGTGTGTGTGTGTGTGTGTGTGTGTGTGTGTGTGTGTGTGTGCGTGCGTGCGTGTGTGTGGTGCGGGGGTATAGACACGCATGTGGGGGTATAGGTATCTCTGTGGCACAGAAAAGAGCACAGAAAAGAGCTGTCAGCAGATTTTTTGTGCGATTCTGAAGCACTGAAGCACAGTCCTGATAAAATTCTGTTAATGAATGAAACAATAATATCTGTTAGCATAAAGAGAAGCAAAGCCTATTTACTTCCTCACTATTCAAAAAGAATGCTAGGCTGAATGAACTTTCACATGACTGAGAACTGACATCAATGAATATTTTTTCAGTATAAACTGAACAGTGACTCATGTTAAGTGTGAACTTGGACAGTAGCATACTGATAAACTTACATGTTGTTGCCCAGAGCGTTCGGTGAGCTCTGCTAAACTTTTGTTGATCTTCCTAGAAAGCGTACGGGAGGCAAAACATTACATGAGAACGAACAATTCCTGCATTAGAAGGCTGCATATTTAGTGGCACTCACCTTTTTTTCCATCGAGATAGAGTGCGTTGTGGAATATTTTCTTTCTCCCAATCATTTATTTCTGAGTTTTTCCTTTTCATATTGAAGAGACATCCAGAGAGTGAGAAGAATGATTGAAATGGTCTTTTTAAAAAAAAAAAAAAATTGTCTTTGTTTTATTTTAAATAGTTCAAAGTTCAAAAGTTCAAAGTCAGCTTTATTGTCAATTCTGCCATATGTGTTCAACATACAGTGAATCGAAATTTTGTTTCTCTCTGGCCAAGTAGTTCAAAAAGACAGTGTACAAAATACAATATGAAGACAAAACACAACAAAAAACTATCTAAGACAGAGATCTAAGTTAAAACTAAGTCTACGATCTAAAATCTTAAAACAGTGCAACATAATAAATAAACTATACTATATACAGATTTCCAAAGTGTGCAGTGTGCATCAAAAATGTGCAATGGAAGATACAGCAGTGAATTGGTCATGTGCAGTAGAATGTGCATAGGAGTTAAGATAAAATAAAAATAAATGTGCAACAGTAGTAATTCTAGTGCAGTAACAGGAGTAAACAACAGTACTAAAATTCCAGTAGTAAATGTAAGTGTGCAATAACAGTAGTAAACAACAGTGCAACAGGAGTAAAATCCAGTAGTAAATGTAAATGTGCAACAGTGCAACAGTCGTCCTTAGCAGCAGTTTTTTTAAAAGTGTCTAGAGTGATAGGTCTTTTTATGGAATACAGGTTATGTCAATATGGGGGGTGGGGGGTGGGAGATGGGTAAGGTGAGAGTTCGGGTGTGAGTTCAGCCTCCTGACAGCCTGGTGGATGAAGCTGTTTGAAAGCCTGGTGGAGTGGGCCCGGAGACTCCGGTACCTTCTCCCCGAGGGCAGGAGGCTGAACAGGCTATGTGCGGGGTGGCTCGGGTCACCCACAATGCCGGACGCTCTGCGGGTGAGCCGGGTGTTAAAAATGTCTAGGAGGGAGGGGAGAGAGACACCAGCGATCCTCCCAGCTGCATTCACTATGCGCTGCAGAGCTTTCCTGTTCTGTTCAGTGCAGCTCCCGTACCACACAGTGATGCAGCTGGTCAGGACGCTCTCAATGGTGCCTCGGTAGAAGGTGGTCATGATGGGTGGAGGGGCTCCAGCTCTCCTCAGTTTGCAGAGAAAATAGAGGCGCTTCTGAGCCCTCTTTGCCAGTGATACAGTATTCACTGTCCAGGAGAGGTCCTCACTGATGTGCACCCCCAGGAATTTGGTGCTGCTCACCCTCTCTACAGCAGCACCATTGATGGACAGTGGGGGGTGCTGGGTGGGGCCTCTCCGGAAGTCAATAACAATCTCCTTGGTCTTTTCAACATTAAGAAGGAGATTGTTATTGCTGCACCACTGGGTCAGAAGGCTCACCTCACTCCTGTAGTTTTGTCTCATCGTTATTAGAGATGAGACCCACCACAGTCGTATCGTCCGCAAACTTCACTATGTGATTGGTGCTGAACGCTGGTGAGCAGTCGTGGGTCAATAGCCTACATTTATAACCATATTTGGCACATTAACCTTGTCTACCTTTTATTATTTTTTTGATTCAAATGGACTTCACCGTAATGTTTCTCTACCGCTCTGCGTAAGCCGCAAGTGTCCCGCATGATTTTGAATCCTAACCGACGATCACGAGCGGAGCAGTAGAAGCATCGTAGAAGGCAGCAATATCAAATGGCACAGTTTGGCGATAGCAGAGGTAATCAGAAATAATATGCCATATTCTGATATTCTACCAAATATCCAACATGATTTTGTCAATATATTTTTTCTGGCTAGTTAGTGTTTGCTGTGTTATACAGGGATGAAAGAGTTCCGCTTTTTAGCGGATCTCCGCTTTCTTTTTTAGCCGCGTGGTATTTATTTTTTATTTTTTTCCAAATACGTTGAAATTTTGGGTGTGTTTATTAAAGTTTTTGCTCCCCCCCCCCCCGGATTATTTTTTTCCCCCGGGGGGGTGACTTTCCGCTTTTTTCATGATTGGCCACTTTCATCCCTGTATTTCAGAAAGCCACGGGACAGGACAGAAGACGGCACAGGACAGAAGAGAATAGACTAGAGTACAGAGAGAGGGCAAAGGAGGTAAAGAGAGAAGTGGCAAAGGCCAAACAAAAGGCATATGAGGAGTTGTATGATAGGTTCAGGGATGAAAGTGGCCAATCATGAAAAAAGCGGAAAGTCCAGGGATGAGGACTGAATACGGGACGATTACATTTTTCAACGGACGGTTGGCAACCCTAAACACAATTATACATATATAATACACACCCAAAATTTCAACGTATTTGAAAAAAACAAAACAAAAAAAAAAAACACGCGGCTAAAAAGAAAGCGGAGATCCGCTAAAAAGCGGAACTCTTTCATCCCTGCTATATGTTGGGTGTGTGCTCCTGTTTGGGCATCCACAAATGAAACACTGTGATTCACGGTATGCCTATATCCTAGCTGGGGTAGCTGTCTATAGGCACGCCACTCATCACTGATTATTGCTGATCCTCTCCTTGCATGGTGGACTATCAGAGGCACCAGTCTCTCCTTGTTCTCCTTTCCACCAGGCGGAGAACTCGCTTTGTCCTGGTGCCTCGTTTATATACTCCCAACATGCCGAACACCCACTTCTTTCTCTTCCAGGCACCAGCCACTCTGCCTCTACCATACTGAAAAACAAATGATAACCCCATGAGCAATGTACAAAAAAACATCTTCATGGAACAAAGACTGACTCTAAAAGCAATGTAAATAACCCTGTTTATATGCGTGAAAAGTCCCTCAGTCGTCCAGGTAGAATCCATGATAAAAGGAGAAGTTCAATTTGTCAACTGGACAAAGTTTGTTTGGTTGAAGACTAACCAGCACTAGAACCAGAACTGAAGAGGTCTCTGGGATGAGCGTCAAAACGTCTTCAACCAAACAAACTTTGTCCAGTTGACAAATTGAACTTCTCCTTTTATCAACCCTGTTTATACTATGCCATGTAATTGTAAGCTACTAATCACAGTAAGTGTACTTACCTTTCTCTTGTGCCGGAAAGCACTTTCATCTATTGTGATGAACTGCTTTCGTCCCCCAATGCGCTGTCCTGTTCTCCTTTTGAACTTCTCCATTGCTGCCACACAGACCTCACAGATTTTTTTGGCCATCTTTGTCAGCGATTTGGAACTTCCCGTGATGCCATCTTCCATCATGTCCACCTGACGTAGCCGAAGTCCTTGACAGAACCTTAAAATTTAGGAAATTTCATGCAAAACAGAAGCAGCAGAACATGTGCAATAGCCAGTTTAACCTCCTGAGACCCGGCCCATTATTTTGTGTCCTTTATCGTGGACATTGAATGAACCAGTCTTTTAAGTGTTTAGAGATACACTCTAGTTTGTGGCTGCACTATGATAAATAAATACATAAATAAATAAACCAGGTCTCAACTAGGACTAAACCAGGACTAAATCAGGAATAAACCGAGACAAAAAAGGACTAAACCAGGAGAAAATCAGGACTAAGCCAGGTCTAAGTCAGGTCTAAACCAGGACTCAACCAGGTCTGAACCAAATTTGATTCAGGTTTAAGCCACGTCTAAACCAGGAATAAACCAGGTCTAAACCACTTTTAAATAAACCAGGTCTAAACCAGGTCTAAACTAGATCTAAACCAGGAATAAACCAGGTCTAAACCAGATCTAAACCAGGAATAAACCAGGTCTAAACCAGGACTAAACCAGGTCTAAACCAGATCTAAACCAGGAATAAACCAGGTCTAAACCAGATCTAAACCAGGTCTAAACCAGGACTAAACCAGGACTAAACCAGGACTAAACCAGGTCTAAACCAGATCTAAACCAGGTCTAAACCAGATCTAAACAAGGACTAAACCAGGTCTAAACCTGGTCTAAACCAGATCTAAACCAGGACTAAACCAGGTCTAAACCAGATCTAAACAAGGACTAAACCAGATCTAAACCAGGAATAAACCAGGACTAAACCAGGACTAAACCAGGTCTAAACCAGGTCTAAACCAGATCAATACATGAATAATAATATAATAAATAAATAAATAAGAAATTAATCAATCAATCAATGAATTTTATTTATATAGCACATTTAAAACAGCCAAAGCTTACCAAAGTGCTGAACAACATTAAAGGTGACATAAAAATCAGGTAGAGTTAAAATAACAACAATAATAACAATGGTGACAATAATAAAATAATAATAATATTAATTAAAGCCGCAAGCGGCGTTGGTCGGGACCTCGCACCTGCGTTTGTTCGTCTTACTGAGACGCACAGCCATACCAAATTTCGTGTGCCAGGCACAATTATCTCACTTCCTGTTGGGCGTGGCCATGACATTGTAGATACCCTGTCAGAACAGACCCTGTCAGACCCTGTCAGACCCTGTCAGACCCTGTCAGACTCTGTTAGACCCTGTCAGACTCTGTCAGACCCTGTCAGACCCTGCATGTGGCCTACATGCTGAGGCCTACATGAACCTTCGATGCTTGTCCCCACATTGCTGCTTGCAGCTATATCAGATCAAAGGTACAAAGATCAAAGACCTTTGATCAGGGCGTTGCCTAGCAACAAATACCTCCCATTCATAACTCATCACTCCCATTCAATAAATACCTAATTTTATCGATCCGCCGTATTGTCATATTACCGCCTATTTGAAAATCCTTCGCAATTTAACATCTCCAACGTCTTAAGATTATGTTCACCAAAATTTAAGCCTATCTGAGGTACGGTGTAGGAGAAGTGTTTCAAATTCCATACCTAACTTTATCGATCCGCCGTATCGTCATATTACCGCCTATTTGAAAATCCTTCGCAATTTAACATCTCCAACGTCTTAAGATTATGCTTACCAAAATTTATGCCCATCTGAGGTACGGTCTAGGAGACCCCCCACTGGGGGTCCCCCAGTGGGGGGTCTCCCAGGGACCCCCAGGTCCCCCAGGGACGAGACTTTGTGTGGTCGTACTGGCAGCACTTTGTGATGCCCGTGCAAAGTTTCGTTTGTTTTGAAGCATGGGAACATGCTCAAAATTGCCCCAGCGAGTGTGAACAAGAACAAGAATAATAATAATAATAATAATTAAAGCCGCAAGCGGCGTTGGTCGGGACCTCGCACCTGCGTTTGTTCGTCTTACTGAGACGCACAGCCATACGAAATTTCGTGTGCCTGGCACAATTATCTCACTTCCTGTTGGGCGTGGCCATGACATTGTAGATACCCTGTCAGAACAGACCCTGTCAGACCCTGTCAGACCCTGTCAGACCCTGTCAGACTCTGTTAGACCCTGTCAGACCCTGTCAGACCCTGTCAGACCCTGCATGTGGCCTCCATGCTGAGGCCTACATGAACCTTCGATGCTTGTCCCCACATTGCTGCTTGCAGCTATATCAGATCAAAGGTACAAAGATCAAAGACCTTTGATCAGGGCGTTGCCTAGCAACAAATACCTCCCATTCATAACTCATCACTCCCATTCAATAAATACCTAACTTTATCGATCCGCCGTGTCGTCATATTACCGCCTATTTGAAAATCCTTCGCAATTTAACATCTCCAACGTCTTAAGATTATGTTCACCAAAATTTAAGCCTATCTGAGGTACGGTGTAGGAGAAGTGTTTCAAATTCCATACCTAACTTTATCGATCCGCCGTATCGTCATATTACCGCCTATTTGAAAATCCTTCGCAATTTAACATCTCCAACGTCTTAAGATTATGCTTACCAAAATTTATGCCCATCTGAGGTACGGTCTAGGAGACCCCCCACTGGGGGTCCCCCAGTGGGGGGTCTCCCAGGGACCCCCAGGTCCCCCAGGGACGAGACTTTGTGTGGTCGTACTGGCAGCACTTTGTGATGCCCGTGCAAAGTTTCGTTTGTTTTGAAGCATGGGAACATGCTCAAAATTGCCCCAGCGTGTATGAACAAGAATAATAATAATAATACGGAAACAAAGCAACAACAATAGGGACCTTCGTCCCCCTTCGGGCTCGGTCCCTAATAACGCACAGCCATACCAAATTTCGTGTGCCAGGCACAATTATCTCACTTCCTGTTGGGCGTGGCCATGACATTGTAGATACCCTGTCAGAACAGACCCTGTCAGACCCTGTCAGACCCTGTCAGACCCTGTCAGACTCTGTTAGACCCTGTCAGACTCTGTCAGACCCTGTCAGACCCTGCATGTGGCCTACATGCTGAGGCCTACATGAACCTTCGATGCTTGTCCCCACATTGCTGCTTGCAGCTATATCAGATCAAAGGTACAAAGATCAAAGACCTTTGATCAGGGCGTTGCCTAGCAACAAATACCTCCCATTCATAACTCATCACTCCCATTCAATAAATACCTAATTTTATCGATCCGCCGTATCGTCATATTACCGCCTATTTGAAAATCCTTCGCAATTTAACATCTCCAACGTCTTAAGATTATGTTCACCAAAATTTAAGCCTATCTGAGGTACGGTGTAGGAGAAGTGTTTCAAATTCCATACCTAACTTTATCGATCCGCCGTATCGTCATATTACCGCCTATTTGAAAATCCTTCGCAATTTAACATCTCCAACGTCTTAAGATTATGCTTACCAAAATTTATGCCCATCTGAGGTACGGTCTAGGAGACCCCCACTGGGGGTCCCCCAGTGGGGGGTCTCCCAGGGACCCCCAGGTCCCCCAGGGACGAGACTTTGTGTGGTCGTACTGGCAGCACTTTGTGATGCCCGTGCAAAGTTTCGTTTGTTTTGAAGCATGGGAACATGCTCAAAATTGCCCCAGCGAGTGTGAACAAGAACAAGAATAATAATAATTAAAGCCGCAAGCGGCGTTGGTCGGGACCTCGCACCTGCGTTTGTTCGTCTTACTGAGACGCACACCCATACCAAATTTCGTGTGCCTGGCACAATTATCTCACTTCCTGTTGGGCGTGGCCATGACATTGTAGATACCCTGTCAGAACAGACCCTGTCAGACCCTGTCAGACCCTGTCAGACTCTGTTAGACCCTGTCAGACCCTGCATGTGGCCTACATGCTGAGGCCTACATGATCCTTCGATGCTTGTCCCCACATTGCTGCTTGCAGCTATATCAGATCAAAGGTACAAAGATCAAAGACCTTTGATCAGGGCGTTGCCTAGCAACAAATACCTCCCATTCATAACTCATCACTCCCATTCAATAAATACCTAACTTTATCGATCCGCCGTATCGTCATATTACCACCTATTTGAAAATCCTTCGCAATTTAACATCTCCAACGTCTTAAGATTATGTTCACCAAAATTTAAGCCCATCTGAGGTACGGTGTAGGAGAAGTGTTTCAAATTCCATTCTATGTCCAATACCCAAAAATCACACAAAAGCCCAATTATCTCACTTCCTGTTGGGCGTGGCCATGACATTGCAGTGAGGCGTTTGTTCGTCTTATTGAGATACACGTCCCTACCGAATTTCGTGCGCCTATCTTAAACGGTATGCCAGCCCCGAAAGACAACGCGCTAGGGGGCGCTATCGAGCTCCTGGGGGTCACTGGGGGACGGGACTTTGTGTGGTCGTACTGGCAGCACTTTGTGATGCCCGTGCAAAGTTTCGTTCGTTTTGAAGCATGGGAACATGCTCAAAATTGCCCCAGCGAGTGTGAACAAGAACAAGAATAATAATAATTAAAGCCGCAAGCGGCGTTGGTCGGGACCTCGCACCTGCGTTTGTTCGTCTTACTGAGACGCACAGCCATACCAAATTTCGTGTGCCTGGCACAATTATCTCACTTCCTGTTGGGCGTGGCCATGACATTGTAGATACCCTGTCAGAACAGACCCTGTCAGACCCTGTCAGACCCTGTCAGACCCTGTCAGACCCTGTCAGACTCTGTTAGACCCTGTCAGACCCTGCATGTGGCCTCCATGCTGAGGCCTACATGAACCTTCGATGCTTGTCCCCACATTGCTGCTTGCAGCTATATCAGATCAAAGGTACAAAGATCAAAGACCTTTGATCAGGGCGTTGCCTAGCAACAAATACCTCCCATTCATAACTCATCACTCCCATTCAATAAATACCTAACTTTATCGATCCGCCGTATTGTCATATTACCGCCTATTTGAAAATCCTTCGCAATTTAACATCTCCAACGTCTTAAGATTATGTTCACCAAAATTTAAGCCTATCTGAGGTACGGTGTAGGAGAAGTGTTTCAAATTCCATACCTAACTTTATCGATCCGCCGTATCGTCATATTACCACCTATTTGAAAATCCTTCGCAATTTAACATCTCCAACATCTTAAGATTATGTTCACCAAAATTTAAGCCCATCTGCGGTACGGTGTAGGAGAAGTGTTTCAAATTCCATTCTAAGTCAAATACCCCAGAATCACACAAAAGGCCAATTATCTCACTTCCTGTTGGGCGTGGCCATGACATTGCAGTGAGGCATTTGTTCGTCTTATTGAGATACACATCCCTACCGAATTTCGTGCGCCTATCTTAAACGGTATGCCAGCCCCGAAAGACAACGCGCTAGGGGGCGCTATCGAGCTCCTGGGGGTCACTGGGGGACGAGACTTTGTGTGGACGTACTGGCAGCACTTTGTGATGCCCGTGCAAAGTTTCGTTCGTTTTGAAGCATGGGAACATGCTCAAAATTGCCCCAGCGAGTGTGAACAAGAACAAGAATAATAATAATAATTAAAGCCGCAAGCGGCGTTGGTCGGGACCTCGCACCTGCGTTTGTTCGTCTTACTGAGACGCACAGCCATACCAAATTTCGTGTGCCTGGCACAATTATCTCACTTCCTGTTGGGCGTGGCCATGACATTGTAGATACCCTGTCAGAACAGACCCTGTCAGACCCTGTCAGACCCTGTCAGACCCTGTCAGACTCTGTTAGACCCTGTCAGACTCTGTTAGACCCTGTCAGACTCTGCATGTGGCCTACATGCTGAGGCCTACATGAACCTTCGATGCTTGTCCCCACATTGCTGCTTGCAGCTATATCAGATCAAAGGTACAAAGATCAAAGACCTTTGATCAGGGCGTTGCCTAGCAACAAATACCTCCCATTCATAACTCATCACTCCCATTCAATAAATACCTAACTTTATCGATCCGCCGTATCGTCATATTACCACCTATTTGAAAATCCTTCGCAATTTAACATCTCCAACATCTTAAGATTATGTTCACCAAAATTTAAGCCCATCTGAGGTACGGTGTAGGAGAAGTGTTTCAAATTCCATTCTATGTCCAATACCCCAAAATCACACAAAAGGCCAATTATCTCACTTCCTGTTGGGCGTGGCCATGACATTGCAGTGAGGCGTTTGTTCGTCTTATTGAGATACACGTCCCTACCGAATTTCGTGCGCCTATCTTAAACGGTATGCCAGCCCCGAAAGACAACGCGCTAGGGGGCGCTATCGAGCTCCTGGGGGTCACTGGGGGACGAGACTTTGTGTGGTCGTACTGGCAGGACTTTGTGATGCCCGTGCAAAGTTTCGTTCGTTTTGAAGCATGGGAACATGCTCAAAATTGCCCCAGCGTGTATGAACAAGAATAATAATAATAATAATAATACGGAAACAAAGCAACAACAATAGGGACCTTCGTCCCCCTTCGGGCTCGGTCCCTAATAATAATAATAATAGGGAAACAAAGCAACAACAATAGGGACCTTCGTCCCCCTTCGGGGCTCGGTCCCTAATTAAAGCCGCAAGCGGCGTTGGTCGGGACCTCGCACCTGCGTTTGTTCGTCTTACTGAGACGCACAGCCATACGAAATTTCGTGTGCCTGGCACAATTATCTCACTTCCTGTTGGGCGTGGCCATGACATTGTAGATACCCTGTCAGAACAGACCCTGTCAGACCCTGTCAGACCCTGTCAGACTCTGTTAGACCCTGTCAGACTCTGTCAGACCCTGTCAGACCCTGCATGTGGCCTACATGCTGAGGCCTACATGAACCTTCGATGCTTGTCCCCACATTGCTGCTTGCAGCTATATCAGATCAAAGGTACAAAGATCAAAGACCTTTGATCAGGGCGTTGCCTAGCAACAAATACCTCCCATTCATAACTCATCACTCCCATTCAATAAATACCTAACTTTATCGATCCGCCGTATCGTCATACTACCACCTATTTGAAAATCCTTCGCAATTTAACATCTCCAACGTCTTAAGATTATGTTCACTAAAATTTAAGCCCATCTGAGGTACGGTGTAGGAGAAGTGTTTCAAATTCCATTCTATGTCAAATACCCCAAAATCACACAAAAGCCCAATTATCTCACTTCCTGTTGGGCGTGGCCATGACATTGCAGTGAGGCGTTTGTTCCTCTTATTGAGATACACGTCCCTACCGAATTTCGTGCGCCTATCTTAAACGGTATGCCAGCCCCGAAAGACAACGCGCTAGGGGCGCTATCGAGCTCCTGGGGGTCACTGGGGACGGGACTTTGTGTGGTCGTACTGGCAGCACTTTGTGATGCCCGTGCAAAGTTTCGTTCGTTTTGAAGCATGGGAACATGCTCAAAATTGCCCCAGCGAGTGTGAACAAGAACAAGAATAATAATAATAATAATAATAATAATAATAATAGGGAAACAAAGCAACAACAATAGGGACCTTCGTCCCCCTTCGGGGCTCGGTCCCTAATAATAATAATAATAGGGAAACAAAGCAACAACAATAGGGACCTTCGTCCCCCTTCGGGGCTCGGTCCCTAATAATAATAATAATAATAACAACAACAACATCAACAGCAAGAAGGTGCCAGGGTGTCTCTTCCTAACTCGGAGTAAAGGCCAATGAGAAAAGGTGCGTTTTGAGCAGGGATTTAAAGTGCTCCAGTGATTGTGCAGTTCTAATGTGCAAAGGTAAAGTGTTCCACAGTCGTGGGCCACAGAGAAGGCCCTATCCCCTCTGGTCTTCAGTCTGGTCCTAGGGACAACCAGGAGGTGCTGGTCAGCAGAACGCAGACCTCTGGATGGGATCTGGGGCTGAAGGAGTTCAAATAAATACACCGGTGCTATGCCATTAAGACTCTTAAAAACAATCATTAAAATTTTAAAATGGATTCTAAAATGAACAGGAAGCCAGTGCAGGGATTTGAGAATGGGAGTGATATGGTCATTTTTTTCCAGTTAAAAGTCGAGCAGCTGCATTCTGGACCCCCTGTAGGCGCCTAAGCTGGGCCTGGTCAATGCCAGCGTACAATGAATTACAATAATCGAGCTGTGATGTCACAAATGCATGAATGGCCTTTTCAAAGTGCAGATGTGGAATGTACCGTTTAATTTAGCTTAAAACCCTTAGCTGATAAAAACTTGATTTAAGAACAGAGCTGACTTGCTTTTCAAATTTAAAATTACAACCAAAGATGACACCAAGATTTCTAGAATAGTCCTTTTCATAGGAGCTCAGTGGGCCTATGGCACTGTCACAGTTCAGTAGGTCAGAATGACCAAAAACAATGACTTCAGTCTTCAGCTTGTTAAGATTAAGAAAGTTTGACTGCATCCATTCCTGACCTTCCTTTAAGCAGTTTACCAGAGCTTGAACAGAGCAGCTGGTCTGAAGTGGCAGGTAGATTTGCACATCATCCGCATAACAATGATAAGAAATATTATGCCTTTCAAATATTGACCCCAAAGGAAGCATATAAAGGCCAAATAAAGCAGGGCCCAGTATACTTCCTTGGGGAACACCACACTTAAGCTTGGACACCACGGAGGTGAACTGCCCTAACTGAACAGACAAGGTCCGGTCTGTTAGATAGGACTGGAACCATTTCAGTGCGGTGCCCCTGATGCCCACTTGTTCCAGGCGAGCCAAGAGGATGGCATGGTCCACTGTATCAAAAGCTGCAGTTAAGTCCAAGAGCACTAGTGCAGAAGGTCGGCCAGAATCTGAGATTAAAAGCAAATCATTAACCCTAGAGAACCCAAGAACCCTTTTTTTCTTTTGATCACGAAAATATCAACTTTTTCAATTTTAACCCTTTATTCCCTAATTTAGGATTTGGGTCAAATCTGACCTATTGGGCTTTAGGCATATCATTTCAAAGAATCACAATAACAAACATTGTCAATGCAAACTATTTTAAATTTAGGAAAATAATCAGTTAACCACACAGCTAGATTTAACAATGATCCCCCCCCCCCTTTATTTGTTGCATATTAGAACTGGATTTAAGATAATAGATATTTACTTTATTAGCCTGTGGCCCTATACTACCAAGGTAATATTTAGTAATATATCCAAAGGCACTTGGTATTGAATGAAATAAATCAATAGAATATAGACCCCTTTATATAATAATGTATTTACATGCATGGCTATAGGTTTCTATACACAGTAGCCAATACACTATTTATAGACACTCCGGGTATATGGGTAAAAAAATTAGTGACTTCATAGATAGAGAATGGTGACAGTCCTGTATTTGGCTAAAGCCTTGAAATAAATTCATTTGTAGATTATAATGTAACAATAAAAAATGTATGATAATATATATATATAAATAGAGTATATATAAATAGTGTATTGGCTACTGTATATAGAAACCTATAGCCATGCATGTAAATACATGACTATATAAAGGGGTCTATATTCTATTGATTTATTTCATTCAATACCAAGTGTCTGTGGATATATTACTAAATATTACCTTGGTAGTATAGGGCCACAGACTAATAAAGTAAATATCTATTATCTTTTCAGGGAGTATGGCTGCACGTATTGACCTACGGTGCTAGGCACCCTATAGTGTTTGCTCTGCGTTGCCTAGCGACGTTGCCTAGCAACCCTTTGATCTTTCCTTTGATGTGTCTGGTCTCCTGATTCTTCATCTTATTTTATATTCCTTTCACCATGGGAGTCTATGGCAACCCCTAGAACCGTCTGGTAAAAAGTTGTGAAATTTTGCATGCACATTCCAGCCAGTCTCCTCATTACCCACAGCAATTTATAGGTCCCCAGCCCCAACCGTCTAGTGGCACCAGCAGCTCAAAGTTGCAGGAATTTGTCAATTGCCTAGCAACGCACCTAGCAACCTTTGATCTGTCTTTGATGTGCCTTTGTGACCCTGTCAGACTCTGTTAGACCCTGTCAGACTCTGTTAGACCCTGTCAGACTCTGTTAGACCCTGTCAGACTCTGTTAGACCCTGTCAGACTCTGTTAGACCCTGTCAGACTCTGTTAGACCCTGTCAGACCCTGTCAGACCCTGCATGCGGCTCACATGCTGAGGCCTACATGAACCTTCGGTGCTTGGCCCCACATTGCTGCTTGCAGCTATATTGGAGAATGGTGACAGTCCTGTATTTGGCTAAAGCCTTGAAATAAATTCATTTATAGATTATAATGTAACAATTAAAAAAATGTATGATAATATATATATAAATAGAGTATATATAAATAGTGTATTGGCTACTGTATATAGAAACCTATAGCCATGCATGTAAATACATGACTATATAAAGGGGTCTATATTCTATTGATTTATTTCATTCAATACGTGCAGCCATACTCCCTGAAAAGATAATAGATATTTACTTTATTAGCCTGTGGCCCTATACTACCAAGGTAATATTTAGTAATATATCCACAGACACTTGGTATTGAATGAAATAAATCAATAGAATATAGACCCCTTTATATAGTCATGTATTTACATGCATGGCTATAGGTTTCTATACACAGTAGCCAATACACTATTTATATACTCTATTTATATATACAGTGAACCCTCGCTGTATCGCGGTTCACTGTTCGCGGCCTCGCCTTTCGCCTTTTTTTTTTTTTTTTTTTTTTAATAGTGTAACTTTTTTTTACAGTATAACATTGTGTCCTGTGCCCTGATTAGCTAAGAGACTAGACCAGGACTAAACCAGGTCTAAAACAGGACTAAACCAGGTCTAAACCAGGACTAAACCAGGTCTAAACCAGGACTAAACCAGGTCTAAACCAGGTCTAAACCAGGACTAAACCAGGTCTAGACCAGGGATGGTCACGCAGGGTGGTAGGGACAGAGTCTCTGATTTCCTTCACGAGAGCGCCTGGGTGACAGGAGGTGTGGCCTTTGTTTACTTGCCATGGAAGAGACTGAGTGCGAGTCGGACAAATGGAAGAGCCAAGAATCAACATGGATGGACGCCGCGCGGCCGAGGGAGCCGCAGCGGGGAGAGCCGCATTCGAGGGAGCCGCCGGGAGAGGACACTTGCGCGCACAGAGGAGACAGTGGGTCTTCCCCGTCACGAACCCGACCCCGTCCTAGAGAGCTGTGGAGTATTGGCGACGCATTGATAGCCATTCCCCGAACTCCGGGGCGGACTGACTTTGGAGCCGGGGTGAAATGCAACCTACCCTTGTGAGCGCAGGTTGGTCTTACCTGGTCTAGTGGTGAGGACTGGTGCTCAGAGGCGTCTGTTAGCGGTTTGGCACTGTTAGCAGTGGCTTGAGTCTTGCCCAAAATGATATCCAGGTCGCTTTCCACTCGACTTTCGCACATGGCATGGATATGTGGTACCAAAACAAACACACGTGTCCGCGCGCACGTGTCCGCGCACGTGTCCGCGTGTCACGTGTCTCCCCCCGCGTCACTATTAATATATTTTGATGAAGATCTACAAAAGTTTGAGTGTTTAAACAAGAGGAAAATGTGAGGAAATGTTAATACCAGTCTCAGAAAGGTGTATAATGTGTGTGGTGAAGCGTTTTCAGCCTTAAAACATGTAGAATAATTGTAAAATATAAAATTGTCCTACTTCGCGGATTTCACTGATTGCGGGCTATTTCTGGAACCTAACCCCCGCGATAAACGAGGGTTCACTGCATTTTATTATACATTTTTTTAATTGCTACATTATAATCTACAAATGAATTTATTTCAAGGCTTTAGCCAAATACAGGACTGTCACCATTCTCTATCTATGAAGTCACTAATTTTTTCATCCATATACCCCGAGTGTCATTTTTGGCCCATTGTTTTTTGAACTAGCTCAAAGTCACTAATTTATTCATAAAGAACATAAAAAGTACTTCTAGGCATTCTGCAGGCTCATACTAAAGAAATTAACAACAAATACACACTTTTACCTAGCGCTGGTTTGCTGAGAAGATGATTTTGTTTGGGAAGTTTTTCAGCTCTAAAAAACAGCATGTGGTCAGCCATCTTGTCCCTTCCACTCTGGCTCCTGTCAGTTCAATTTTCATCCACTATGTGTCTTTATGAAGGGGTCAGAAGTGGCGCTATGGGCTTTTGAGGTTAAATTTGACTTTTTTTTTAATGTTAGTTAATTTTGGGGAGCAGCAATTAACAGTGGGCAAATTTGACCCCGGGGGTTCTCTAGGGTTAAAAACCTTTAAAAGAGCGGTTTGTGTCCTGTGCTTGGACTTAAAACCTGACTGGAGCTTTTCAGTGATACTATTCATATCGAGGTGCGACTGCAGCTGCCTTAAAACAATTTTCTCTAAAATTTTAGATATAAAAGGAAGTTTTGAGATGGGCCTAAAATTTGCCATCAGTGAGGAATCAAGATTGCTCTTCTTTAAAATGGGCTGCACCGCTGCATGTTTAAGAGCATTTGGGACACATCCTGACATAAAGGAAGAATTGACAATTTCAACTACCCGGGAACCAAGTGAATTAAAAATCTCTTTAAAAAGACGAGATGGAATGGGGTCAAGTGGGCAGAAGGCTGGGCGCAGCTTAGCAACAATTTCTGACACAAGTGAAAGTGATACATTTTCAAAACACTCAAAGAAATTTTGACAGTCATAAAACAGGTCAATGCAGTTGGGCACAAGAACAGAGAATGGCCTTAATGAGGCTATTTTGTCATTAAAAAATGATAGAAAATTGTTGCACAGTTTAGGTGAAGCCACAACAGGAGGAGAGTTACAGGGGTTTATCAGAGAGTTCAGTGTATTAAATAGAACCTGGGGTGTGTGACTATTAGCTGAGACGATATTGGCCTGTGATTTGGCCACTTTGACTGCTCTTTGATAAATCTGCAAGCTGTCTTTGAGAATGTCCAAAGAGATTTGCAATTTGTCCTTTCTCCAGCGTCTTTCTGCGCGTCTGCATGCACGCCTCAAAGCACGAGTGGATTCATTGAGCCAGGGTTCTGTTTTTGGCTTGGCTCGTTTCACTCTAAGTGGGGCCACTAAATCCATAATATCAGTGCACGTAGTATTAAACAAAGACAACATTTCGTCCGTGCTTAAGGTGTAACAGTCATTCCGTAAATTAGATGAAGAGTCATTGAAAGAAGCCGAGAACATCACTGCGGTTTGGGAGTTTATTGTGCGCGCTTTACGGGTCAGGGCGCACGGTGTATTCCCAAATTTAGGCAGCGTCAGTGTAAACAGGACTGCAAAGTGGTCAGAAATCCGCGTGTCACAAATGTCAGTAACATTCAACGTCAGTCCGAAGGACAGGACAAGATCTAGAGTGTGTCCTTTTTCGTGTGTAGGACCCGAAGCCGACTGTGTCAAGTTAAAAGTATCGAGTACATTTAAAAACTCTTTGGCTGGTGGCCTCGACTCACAACAAACATGACTATTAAAACCACCAGTTATGATAAAACGATCGTATTTCAGCACGAGCCCTGTAACCAGGCTTGGGGAGTAACGGATTACATGGAACGGCGTTAAGTAAAAGGATACAAAAAAAAGGTAACTGTATTCCCCTACAGTTACAAAGAAAAAGACGTAATCAGATTACAGGTACATTTAGTGAAAATGGGGATTACTTAGCAGGATTACAATTTGAAAGCATTTTATGTTATTTCATTTTTTCATTTAAAGCCGGAGGTCATATGTAGGGAAAACCGCGCCGCGCGCGCTCTGTGAAACAAACTTGCATCGGCGCGCACTGAACTTCACGCAGGTCGCGCACTACGGACTAAACTTGCACCGATACGCGCTCCCGCCAATCATGACGATTGCCGCTGTTGTGTTTGCGCCTGTTCGCCGATCAGCTGTTAGCCTGATATTTACGCGGCATTTCCAAGAGAAGAAGCATCCTTAACTTCCTACGTTAATGCTACGTAAGAAAGAACTCTCGCCTCGGGACACGGGATACGTTCGGGATTATGTCCTTTTCTCCGGATTATTAAAGACAACACGACAAACTGTTAGAATGGAGCTGACCGCATTCTTATGGGTGAGTCATATTATCAGGTTATTTCTGCATCTATTTCGGCACTAAACCAGAACTAAACCAGGACTAAACCAGGTTTAAACCAGGACTAAACCAAGACTAAACCAGATCTAAACCTGGACTAAACCAAGACTAAACCAGATCTAAACCAGGACTAAACCAAGACTAAACCAGATCTAAACCAGGACTAAACCAGGTTTAAACCAGGACTAAACCAAGACTAAACCAGATCTAAACCAGGACTAAACCAGGACTAAACCAGATCTAAACCAGGACTAAACCAAGACTAAACCAGGTCTAAACCAGGACTAAACCAAGACTAAACCAGATCTAAACCAGGACTAAACCAAGACTAAACCAGGTCTAAACCAGGACTAAACCAGGTCCAAACCAGGACTAAGCCAAGACTAAACCAGATCTAAACCGGGTCTAAACCAGGACTAAACCGGGACTAAACCAAAACTAAACCAGGTCCAAACCAAGACTAAGCCAGGACTAAAACAGGTCTAAACCAGGTCTAAACCAGGACTAAACCAGGACTAAACCAAAACTAAACCAGGTCCAAACCAAGACTAAGCCAGGACTAAAACAGGTCTAAACCAGGTCTAAACCAGGTCTAAACCAGGACTAAACCGGGACTAAACCAAAACTAAACCAGGTCCAAACCAAGACTAAGCCAGGACTAAAACAGGTCTAAACCAGGTCTAAACCAGGTCTAAACCAGGACTAAACCAGGACTAAACCAGGACTAAACCAAGACTAAACCAGGACTAAACCAGGACTAAACCAGGACTAAGGTGTGTGTGTGTGTGTGTGTACGTGTGTGATAACATATATCCTGTGTATTATTGAATTATTGAATGATTATATGGACTTTTTGTTATAAAAGCATTTCCATTTTAACAAAGTACCTTCTAATACTGCCCTGCCCTGAAACACCACAGTGATGTCAGTGATGGGGGAGGGCTTAGCTTAATGCCTCCCCCCCGTTGGTGAAAAATTTCACCATATCCCCCTGGTTTCATTTTACAACTCGACTACTGGGTAGGAGCCAGTTTCGAGTTAGCTATCGACTAGCAAACTATTAGCAAGCTAGCTAACGTTTGCGGTCACAAGTACACTTTGTGCATTTGTAGAACGATATTACAACATTTAAACATTATCTAGGCAACATAGTCATGTTAACTGATCCATGAAGACCCTTTAGACAATTCCGAGCAAAGCTGTCGTTAGATGTAGGCCAGCACGCAAGCTGGACGAACATCCTGTCCAGCTGTGGAGATCGGGCAAGATGACTGTCCCGGTAAAACTAAAACTTAATAAATATAATTTCATTGAAGTCATAGGTGTTTAGGTGTTTGGTTTAGTGAGTGACCTTGTTTACTAGTGACTTGGCTTATAGTGAGAACAGTTGTTAAAACTACACATAGAACTGTACTTGTCCTCCTAAAAACTTTTAATTGTATTGTAATTTTCTTGTTTTCTTGTTGTTATAGGATATTTGGTGTTAAAGTAATCCAAAAGTAACTGAAAGTAATCAAGTTACATTACTTTAATATTATAGTACCGGGATTACGTTACTGAATACATATTTTAAGGAGTAACTAGTAACTGTACCGGATTACATTTCTAAAGTAACCCTCCCAACCCTGCCTGTAACAAAGTCAGTGAACTCCTGGATAAAATCTTCATGAAATTTAGGAGGGCGATATACAAGTGCACAGAAGACCGGTGTTTGCTCCGAGATTAAAAATGTCTGTAACTCAAAAGAGGAGAAGCACTCAGACGGTACCGGAGTGCACTGAAACAGAGTTTTAAACACCACTGCTAGCCCACCTCCTCTACCTGCCCGAGGGGAGCTAATGCATTCCGAAAATGCAGTGGACTCACCGACTTGCTGCCAGGTCTCCGTTAGAAGCATAAAATCCAAGTGGCGTGAAGTAAACAAATCATTAAAAAGAAATGTCTTATTCGTAAGCGACCTAACATTCATGAGGCCGAATCGAAGGGTGACATGCTCGTGGCAAGACGAGGAGGAGCGGCTAAGTTGCCGGAGACGGCCGAGATTCACCCCACGGCGGCGACCGGGTCTGTGCCTCCTGTAGAGCCGCGTCTCCAGCGGCAGATGACACGCACGCAGCGGCCCGGCTTCTAGCGCTGGGAAGACAGGCTGGATCCATCGCAGGCCCGGCTGCTGTTTGAGTGCAGAACCATCCCGTCGGTGACCGTACGATGCAGAGCCGCCAGAGGATCTCGAAAATGTCCTTAGTTTGACTAAAATCCCAGCGCGTTTCCCACAGCGTCTGGAACTCTTCCTCCGCGTTGACACAGGTAAGCGCCAGAGACACACCGGGACACCAGACAGGTGAGGGGGAAGGATCCTTTGTTGGTCCCAAAACTCATATTGAGCCAAAGAGTTTTGGGAGTCTCTGATGGCCAGAAGCGTTTGGCGATCATAAATGAGTAAGGCAGAGACATCTTGGCAGTGCCAGCATAATAACAGAGCAGCAATTATCAAAAGTAGCAAGGACGGTAGACGGCTGGCCCAACACGCTGGCGCCATCTTACTTGCATCTATTTAAACCAGGTCTAAACCAGGTGTATGTATGTATGTACATGTATGTATGTACATGTATGTATGTACATGTATGTATGTATGTATGTATGTACATGTATGTATGTATGTATGTACATGTATGTATGTACATGTATGTATGTATGTACATGTATGTATGTACATGTATGTATGTACATGTATGTATGTATGTATGTGTGTATGTATGTATGTACGTATGTATGTGTGTATGTATGTATGTATGTACATGTATGTATGTACATGTATGTATGTATGTACATGTATGTATGTACATGTATGTATGTATGTACATGTATGTATGTACATGTATGTATGTACATGTATGTATGCATGTGTGTATGTATGTATGTACATGTATGTATGTACATGTATGTATGTACATGTATGTATGTACATGTATGTATGGGTTTTTTTTATTTTTTTTATTTATTTTTATTTAACCTTTATTTAACCAGGTAAAAAACCCATTGAGATCAAGACCTCGTTTACAAGGGTGACCTGGCCAAGAGGTCAGCAGCAACGTCCAGAGTAAAATAACAGTAAAATATCAAATGTAAAGTGCAATAGTTGTAAACAGTAAAATTAAGTGCAAATGATATTAAAAAGGTGCAAACAATTGTAAACACAAGCGATAAAATGCGTTAGTTAAAGTGACATTACATTTAAAAACACAGACACTGATTTATGTTTTTTTTTTGCCGATTATATAAAAAGGAGCGAAATGTTTTAAATGAGACAAGTTCAGTCATTTTCAGTTCAGTTTGAAGAGTGTTCCAGGCTGATGGAGCGGAAAAGCTAAAAGCCTGCTTTCCTAACTCAGTCCTAACACGAGGAACTTGCAGTTGAAAAATGTCACTAGATCGCAAGGCATAAGCATTGGTAGTTCTTTGAAGCAGTGTACAAAGATACGAGGGTGCCAAGCCGACGAGTGCCTTGTAAACCAATAGCAACCAATGAGTGTACCTTCGTGTGCTCAGAGAAGGCCACTCTGCTTTGGCGTACAGTTCACAGTGATGCGTAAGGCGATTACAACCAGTCACAAACCTCAAAGCACAATGGTACACCGTGTTTAAGGACTGAAGACATTTAGAGGACGCAGTCATATACAAGACATCACCATAATCCAGCAGAGGAACAAAAGTTGCTGAAACAAGATGTTTACGAGCTCTGAGTGAGAAACAAGATTTATTACGATAATAAAAACCTAGTTTCACTTTTAGTTTGCGCACCAGATTGGCAATATGTAGCTTGAACGAGAGCTCAGAGTCAAGCAGAAAACCAAGGTATTTGTAACTGCTGACAAGTTCTAGTGATCTTCCTTGGACAGTTTTTATTTCAGGCATGTCCTCAGGAAAAAGACACTTATGAGAAAACACCATAACTTTAGTTTTCTCAGCATTTAAAACTAATTTCAGGGACTGCAGACGTGTCTGAACAATATCAAAAGCAGATTGTAAATACTCGAAGGCCTGTACTAATGAGGTAGAGCAGCAATAAATTACTGTGTCATCGGCATAAAAGTGGTAAGTGGCATTTGACAAATTAAAACATAAATTATTGATATAAATAGAAAATAAAATGGGTCCCATCACTGAGCCCTGTGGCACTCCTTTTGTGACTTTAAGGGAAGTTGAAAAAGATCCAGACATGTGCACACACTGTTTTCTATTTGACAGGTAGTCAGCAAACCAATCAGCAGCTTGGTTTGACATGCCTATACTGTTCAAGGAGTTAACAAGGAGAGAGTGATCCACAGTATCAAAGGCCTTGGACAAATCAATGAATAAAGCAGCACAATAATGCTTGCGATCAAGTGCAAGGATAAAATCATTAAAAACTTTTAAAGAGGCTGTGACAGTGCTGTGCTGTTTTCTAAAACCAGATTGAAAATCAGTTAAAATGTTGTGTGATTCTAAAAACACCTTCAGTTGGTCACTGACCAGCTTTTCAAATACTTTTGCCACAATACATAATTTAGAGATTGGTCTGTAATTGTTGACTTCTGAAGGGTCACCTCCTTTTAAAAGAGGAAGCACAAAAGCAGATTTCCAGACATTTGGAATTTTGCTGGAAGTCAAACTTAGATTAAAAATATGCGACAAAGGCTCAGCAATAAAATCAGCAGCCAACTTTAAAAATAAAGAGTCCAATTTATCTGGCCCAGCTGTTTTCTTGATGTCCAGATTTTTAAGTTCGTTAAGAACATCGGACACAGACACATTTTTAAAATAAAATCTGTGTTCGAAAGGGCAGTTATTTGAAGAATCAAAATTTGAAACACGGCTTGAAGGATCAGGATATAAAGAATCGAAAAGTGAACCTGCTGATATAAAGTGTTCATTGAAATGATTTAGCATGGTAGATTTATCTGTTATGTTTTTTCCATCTTTGATTAAGAAATTTGGAAGATCACTATCTTGTGTTGGGTCAGAAATTGACTTCACAGTTTTCCAAAACTTTTTGGGGTCATTTAAGTTATTTGTTGTTTCTGAAAGATAGAAATCTGATTTTGCTCTTTTAATTGACGAAGTGCATTTATTTCTCAATTGTCTGAATCTGAGCCAATCAACTTCAGACTTACTTTTCCTTGCCCTAGCCCAAGCGGCATCCCTATCTTTAAGGAGATTGTCAATATCAAGGGAAAACCAAGGATTTTTTCGCGCTTTAACTCTGTAAGTTCGCAAGGGAGCATGTTTGTTGATAAGTCTTATTAATTCTTCATAAAAGTACTGCCATGCTAGATCAACATTGTCAAACAGGGACACTCTACTCCACTCGAAATTTGATAGATCATGGATAAATGCTTGATCATTAAAGTGTTTAAGATCTCGTTTTACAATGATACGAGGTTTTGTTTTCGGTAATTTAACATTTCTGATAGTGGCAATGGCACAATGATCACTTATATCATTAGCAAAAATGCCTATGTCGGTGTATTTGTGTGGGGTGTTTGTCATAATTAAATCAATGAGGGTCGATCTAGAGGGATGCTTTATATTAGGCCTGGTAGGGCTATCTATTAGCTGAACCATGTTTAAAGAATCACAGACAGATTTTAAACTCTCAGATTTTGTCGTCAACCAATCAAGATTCATGTCGCCTATCAGTATAAGTTCATTACAATTTAAAGCCATCACCTGATTAAACAGTGATGCAAGGGCCTCACTGCAAGCTGATGGGGTCTGTAACAGCCCAACTGTGAGACACTGACCCTTTGAGAATTCAAGTTTCAGAGCAAGAAATTCAAATTGCTTCTGAACGGACAGGGAGGAAAGGACAGTGGCATTAAATTTATTTTTTATATAGATGGCTACACCTCCACCTTTTTTGAGTCTGTCACAACGAAAGATATTATATCCTGATATAAAGATGTCCTTATTTGAGACAGATTTATTCAGCCATGTTTCAGAAAGCACAAGAATGTCAGTATCAGTGGATTTGATCCAAATTTTGATTTCATCTAATTTGGGCAACAGACTACGAACATTTATATGTATAATACCAAGACCTGATCTGGTTCTAAATTCTTCAGGAGTCTCAATATGATTTATCTGGGGGCCTGGATTTGGTTCTACATTGCCTGAGAGCAAGAGTAATAGTAAAATAATACATTTCTTCCTGGTGATTAGTTTAGTCACAATTTCCTCATTGTTTGATTTAATGGTTTTACTAGAAGAGGTGCCATTCCACATGAAGCACTTTTCAAGAACATAAAAAGACATTAAGTGTAACAGATAATAGCGTTTTTTGACTGGCACCTGACTGAACAGCAACAACTTTGTCGGCCAGTCAAAGAATGAGCATGTCCCTGAAGGACCTTGAGGAGGGCGGGGCACCTCATGGTGCACACGTTGACCGCTGCCCTTGACCTCAGAAGTGGACAAAAGCGAAACCAGAACAAACACTGCACGAAGAAAAGTCATTTTACCGTATCAGGGTGCAGATCATGTGTAAAATCGAGTGAAATGTGGCAAATTTGATGAATTTTGAAACTACAATGGCGCCAGCTTATTGACTAGCGAGCCGCTAGCCAGCAGCTAACGCTAGCAACGACCAGGCTAGGCTAACGTGCGCCCGGCGGCAGCGAGCCACAGAGCCGGAGCGGCCAGAGAGCCGCGGGGACAGATGGTGCAGCCAACAGTGAAGATCCACAGAGCCGCGGGGATAGGCCGGTCTACCTGGAATGGTGCAGCCAACAGCGGAGATCCACAGAGCCGCGGGGACAGACCGGTCTCCCAGGATAGTGCAGCCGACAGCGGAGATCCACAGAGCCGCTGGGGACAGACCGGTCTCCCAGGATAGTGCAGCCAACAGCGGAGATCCACAGAGCCGCGGGGACAGACCGGTCTCCCAGGATAGTGCAGCCGACAGCGGAGATCCACAGAGCCGCGGGGACAGACCGGTCTACCTGGATGGCGCAGCCGACAGCGGAGATCCACAGAGCCGCGGGGACAGGCCGGTCTACCTGGATGGCGCAGCCGACAGCGGAGATCCACAGAGCCGCGGGGACAGGCCGGTCTACATGGATGGCGCAACCGACAGCGGGGACCCACAAAGATACCGACGCAAACCGCAATCCCGGGGCGAAACGGGACAAAAAGATAGTCCAAACACTAGTCGCCACACTAGCACAGCTCTTCCAGCCCGCCTGAAGGTAAGAAGCCGGTACACAAGTGGTGTTTATGACTGGTAGAAGTTGTAATGAAAGCTCCTTTATCACAAAATCGATTTAAAAATACCATCTATGTTGGATGCTGAATAGTAAAAGAGTGGATGACAGCTGTTAAACACTATAAACCGCATTAAAAGTAGACAAGTCAGCGCGTAGTTAAGGCTGAGACGTGCGCGCGGCCATCTTGGATTCTGGGTGTATGTATGTACGTACGTACATGTATGTATGTATGTATGTACATGTATGTATGTATGTACATGTATGTATGTATGTACATGTATGTATGTACATGTATGTATGTATGTATGTATGTACATGTATGTATGTACATGTATGTATGTATGTACATGTATGTATGTATGTACATGTATGTATGCATGTGTGTATGTATGTATGTACATGTATGTATGTACATGTATGTATGTACATGTATGTATGTACATGTATGTATGTATGTAAAATATTTACATCAGGTGTAGCCATAGCAGCCTCAGCCTGCAGTCTGGAGAAGGTGGCATCTTGCTCTTCAGCAGTCAAGGATGGGAGGGCCTTAAAGGGATATGCCACCCCCAGGTAAAATTTGGGCATCTCCCCACAGTCCAGAGACTAAAATAAGTGGTGGAAAGCGTTTTCCTGCTCACCCAGCCATTGTCCGAGTCTGTCGCCACTGACCGCCGCGGTATCTGCAGCTCCTCCGCCTTAGACTGGAGTCTAACGTCGCCAGAGAAAGATTTCGGCCAAAAGGAATTAATTTGCTCGATGCGTTTCCCAATTACTTTGTGTGTAGTGCGCATTCATATCGAGTGCAAATAAATGTGCAAATCAACACGGAGAGCTTGACTTGGTCATTTTGGGTGGGAACTATTTTCCAGTGCGGAAGAATACAGCCGAATCACACACCACGCTGCCAGGGGAATCCCAGTTACGCACCGGGAAGGGAGTTCCCCTGTTGCACAACGTGGTGCGTGATTCGGCTGTATTCTTACGCACTGGAAAATAGTTCCCACCCAAAATGACCAAGTCAAGCTCTCCGTGTTGATTTGCACATTTATTTGCACTCGATATGAATGCGCACTACACAGAAAGTAATTGGGAAACGCATCGAGCAAATTAATTCCTTTTGGCCGAAATCTTTCTCTGGCGACGTTAGACTCCAGTCTAAGGCGGAGGAGCACCAGATACCGCGGCGGTCAGTGGCGACAGACTCGGACAATGGCTGGGTGAGCAGGAAAACGCTTTCCACCACTTATTTTAGTCTCTGGACTGTGGGGAGATGCCCAAATTTTACCTGGGGGTGGCATATCCCTTTAAAGCGAGGGTCCAGCGCAGTCGCTGCATACAGAGTGTCCTTTTGCGCATCTTACCTTAGACATTTCACACAAATTATCTTTCAGTAAAGTATGAGGATAAACATGGCACTGATACAATATACAATCACACACATACAAGCAAAATGGATAAATTATTAACTGCTACAACTAATCAGTAAAATGGTAAGAAAACCTACATCTAAAAATACAAAACTTTGATTTGGCCTACCACTGAGTATTGCATGCATGCATACAGAGAGAGAGAGACCTTACCTTGTACTCAAGTTGTTCTTTACAGCAGCCTTCAGGTCCCTCATCACGGTGGAATCATCCTGGGGGTCAGGGCGTCCTGCAGCAAGGCAAGAAGTGGTGAGATGATGGACAGTGTTGGTTGCTTGTCCTCCGACATTGCCAGTGTTGCTTCTTTGATTGGCTTCAGGGTCCGCACCAAATCTTCGCCAGAAGTTACATCTTCTTCTGTTAAACTGCATAGATCCTTTTCATTCCTACACACATCTGGTGAAAGTCTGCAAAAATCACGCCATGTTTAGACAGTTCAGTTTTATTATTCAAAAGAAGCCAATAAGAAGTAGTTGGGTCGGTCTCAGACTCAAACAAGATTCACACAAATCTAGAAATCGGCATTGGGTTAGATTAAGTAGAAAACGTTAAATACTTACTGCTTTTCTTTCAGCACAGCTGAGCGCTCAGCTGGTACTGTTCTGCGCATGCGCAGTACGAACTCTCAAGGTTTACGTAATGTTCGGCAGGATCTCTCGCCGGGTAGGATGTTTCACCAGAACACCGCGGCTTTATGTCGAGTCCGGTTATAATAATGTCATTCATTCTGGTGTACTGTTCCAGGTCTGCCACACGGTTTTCCAGGTTCATGATTTTTTTTGTCTTTCTCGTCATTTAGTTTTCTCAGCTCCTTAACTTCCATCATGAGATCAACAATGACTTTTTGTTGGTTTGAGATCGTCTCCAGTTCATTTGACATAAAGTGTAGCGACTTTTTGATGTCCGCCAACTCCATAGTGTTCCTCCCCTTTGACTTGGCCATCTCCGTCCTAAGATCGGCAAGATACGGCAGGGCTCTCAAGTCTCACGCATTGAGAGTGTGACACACGCAATTCGACGTATTCACACGCGCACACGTCACACATGGCATTTCTCACGCTGATTTGTGTTATTTTTTTATTTTTTATTTGTTTGTGCCCAGAAAATCGGTCTGTGTGGCTCAGTTTATGCAGGCTCCGCGCGTTTTCAGCGCCGCCCCCTCCCCCTGCTCCGGGGGAGCAGGGGGAGGGGGGGACGGCGCGTCTGCTCCCGACCGTGCGCTCCGAGCGGAGGCCGGAGCAGACGCGCCGTCCCCCGGGCACGTCCTGAGCATCAGTCTCGGTGCCACGTCCACGTCCTCTGAGACGCACCGACTCCGGTCCCCGTGTCTCCGTCTGTGCGTAACGTGTCCCCCCTGATGGCTTACGCGCGGCCCAGAGCCGAACTGCCCATGGTGAGACGCGGTGAGACGCGGGCCCGGTGCATTAACCAGACTCTTACATGAATCCGTTAAAAATGTCCCGCTCCCCCCCGCCCTGCTTCACCCCGCCCCTCTCAGCGGCGCACTGACAAAGTGCAGTGATGATAAAACAAACTGAGAACCATCAGGTAATAACTTCATTTATATAACTGTCATTAGTTGCTTTGTAGTTTAAGTTTCCTCTTTAGACAAACAGGGCTCTCAACACGCAATTCGACGTGTGCATTTCTCACGCAATTCAAGCCCCCCCCCCCGGGAAAAATTGTTCACTCGCCTCCCCCCCCCCCCCCCCCCCGTCCTTGGAAATTACAGTCACACGCACGACCCTGCTCAAAACTTGAGAGCCCTGTACGGTGATTCGGGGTCAGTAAACAAGCCAAGCGTTAGCAGAGGCAGCGGTAGCCAGGTGATTTCCAGGTGATTTCCAGGTGATTTCCAGGTGATTTCCAGGTGATTTCCAGGTGATTTCCAGGTGATTTCCAGGTGATTTCCAGGTGATTTCCGCGGATGATCCTTGGACGCTGTGTCTGCCTCAGAGAGGCTAAGTTAGTTAGCAGTCCGGCTAACTAACGTCAACAATTGTCTTTGGTGGACTTTTAAGAGCATACAAAGCCCATATCCTCACTTTCGTTTATTCCGATGCCCGCACAATTTGCCAGAAGTGGATGCAATCTGTAAATACCTTGTTTTCGAGTCAAAAAACAAAGTTTAGTCGAGGATACAGTATGTGACGTAAGCAGTAGCGCGTGCGCAGGGCATTCTAATCAAGATCATATTTTGTTCTATTTATTATGGAGAGACTTTTGGAGAGTTTTGTTTTTATACGTCTGACGTGGGTTTTCCAAGACAATTTATTTTCTATGATGATTCCAAGAAATTTTATTTCTGCTTCTGTCTCAATTTGAACATTTTCAATCATAATTGGTTGTTTTGAGTTTGTTTTTTGCATTTCCAAATAGCATAACTTTGGTTATAGGTTATATATATATACAAATAGGTCTGTAATTAGTAAAGTCGTGTTTATCTTCACTTTTGTACATTGGAATTACTTTTGCCGTTTTCATTTTATTGGGAAATTGTCCTGATTGAAAAGATAAGTTACAGATGTGTGTGAAAGGTTTTACGATATTATTAATGACCAGTTTGACTAATCTCATATTTATGTCACGACAGTCACTTGATGATTTACTCTTGCACCTAACAACAATATTCATGACTTCTTTTTCATTTGTGGGAGAGGAACATGGTATAAGGATTTCTGTCAGTATTATTGTTACATTGAGCAGCGTCATTTACATGAACTTTTGCAGCCAACTCAGGACGGATATTTACAAAAAACATATTGAAATAATGTGCTACATCTGACCTTATTCGTTTTTTGTTTAATCAAAGTATTTAATACATTCCACATTCCTTTCATATTGTTTTGATTCTCGTACAACATTCTTCTATAGTATAACTGCTTGATCTAATTATTTCTATTCATTTATTTTTGTATTTTTATATCTTAGTTCTGCTTCCTTAGTTTTTGTTTTTAATAAATATTTTATATAAATTGTTTTTCTTTTTGCAAGCATTAATTATTCCTTTTGTTAGCCATGGACTGTTCTTACATTTATTGTTTATTTTAATTTCTTTTAGGGGACAGTGTTTGTTGTAATGAGTCATGAATATGTTTAAAAAAATATCATCTGTCTCTTCATAAACTTCATTCTAATCCTGAAGCATTAAACTGTTATTGAGGCTTTTATGTTTTCTTCAGTTTGGATTCGTTTAAAGATTGGTTCACCAGCCTTTTTTTCTTTTATAAACTCTGAATCAGAAACAATAAAGATGGTAAATGGTCTGTAATGTCAGAAATAAGGAGTCCACTTGTAATTTGACTTTCCATGTTGTTTGTAAAGATATTATCAATTATTGTGGCACTCTGCGATGTTCCTCTACTGGGTTTGGTTATTGTTGGGTACAGTGACATAGAAAACATTTTATTTACTTTTTTGCTTTTTTGGGTTTAGTAAATTAAGGTTGTAATCTCCACAAACATACAGATTTTTTTGTTTAACAGCAGAAAACAAGTTCTCCATCCATTCAATACAAATGTCAACACTTGAGCTCGGTGAACGATATACCACACTTACAATTATATTTTTAGTTTTTTCTCTTTGAATTTCTATTGTTAAGCGTTCCATAACATCATCTATGGCAACAGTCATATTTAATAATAAAACATATTCTAGTGAAGTATGAATGGACAGAGCAACCCCTCCTCCTGTTTTGTTTTCTCTATTCTTACTTATCATTTTATAATCATCAATATCACAGTAGGTGTCTGTGTTTTCACTAAACCATGTTTCAGTTATTGCAATAATACTGAATGGATGGGTCAATTGTTTCAGAAAGTCGGTGATGTGGCTCAAATTTGCTTGCATGCTTCTACTATTGAAGTGAATTATTGATAGTTTTCCTTCTAAATGTACATTACTTTTAAAGAGTTCATGTTCAAAATATGTGCAGTTTTGAACAAAGCCTGTGAAGAAATTTGCATCTGGGTCTATTTCCGCTGGGGAGTCAAGTGTGTCTCTCCTCCTCTTCCTCCTCCTCCTCCTCTCCTCCTCCTCCTCCTCCTCCTCCTCCTCCTCTTCCTCCTCCTCCTCTCCTCCTCTCCTCCTCCTCCTCCTCCTCCTCTTCCTCCTCCTCCTCTCCTCCTCTCCTCCTCCTCCTCCTCCTCTCCTCCTCCTCCTCCTCCTGTCCTCCTCCTCCTCCTCCTCCTCCTCCTCCTCTCCTCCTCCTCCTCTCCTCCTCCTCCTCTCCTCCTCCGGCGCGCGGGTCGTTCATGCTCGAATACTCCTCCAACTCGTCCACGCGTCTCTCCAACTCCAAGATGCGTTTCTCTTTATTGGCGTTCTGAATACGAAGCGCCTTTACTTCCTCCATTAAGTCCATTATGTTTGTGTTGGGGGTGGAGGAGGGTCAGGGAGATCAAGTCTTATTTAATCTAACTGCAGACAGTATGTACATATATTTAACAACTTGATCTGGCCGCTGCTTCACACGCTGCCTAGAACAGGTGTCACTATGTCTACAACTCCGCAAATAAAAATGATCAAGCACAAAATGTATACAACATAGATATATAGGCTTGAATAATGTGTACAATTATCTAATATTTCCAGAGATGTTTGTGAAAAAAGAGACTTTATTATAGAGCTCTGTATAT
The DNA here is from genome assembly GCA_036785185.1 of Paratrypauchen microcephalus. NCBI lineage: Eukaryota > Metazoa > Chordata > Actinopteri > Gobiiformes > Gobiidae > Paratrypauchen > Paratrypauchen microcephalus. Next base: position 134,946 of record JAVJIX010000084.1, on the reverse strand, counting down.
ATAAGATTTATTGATAATGACAGTTCAAATAATGTGAAATTAACACCAAAATATGATGGGCTCTGAATAATGTGCAGATGCTGTAGGTACATAGCACAATAAATGACTCATGTAAATGTAATAAACATACAAAAATCAATGGTTTGGTGAAATCCACAGTTCTAAGCAGTCAATTAAAGGGATAGTGCTGTTTTTAATGTTAATCTGTATGGATTCCCCTCTAACAGTGTCGATTTACATCATTCTCATACACGTTTTCTTCATCAGCGTTGTGCAGTGGTGAAAGTAGTTTCTTTACTTTACTTTCACCACGGGATTTGTCTGTAACTGACTAACTGGACTGGCTCTGGCTCCTCACGACCTGTATGCAGAGACAAAACAACACTTAAATCAGGTTTTTCTGAATATTTGATAAACTACAAGAATACTTACCGTGATTGCGCTTCCTCTGAAAAATAAAATAAAATCAAAAATAACATTGTCAGTCTACAGTAGGTTTACATCCATATGATAAATCAAACACTAAAGATGTGGCGCTTATAACTTACGTGTATTTATACACATAAAACCCTCGTGCCGCAGCTGCCACCACTAATGCCACGACCACTAAGGCAACACTGATCCCAGCGATGGCTCCAGCTGAGAGGCCCTTTGCATCTAAAGAAAATGAGATAGACTTAAGCATTACTTGTTCACTTGTCACTTTTACAAGTGACTTTAGAAGAGCACAGCGCCATCTAGTGGCCTCTCAGTGTTACTGTAGATTGTGGATATTCTGACTAGTGAATGTTGAATTAGCACAGATTCAGTGATGATTTGTGTTCATTTGGTTTAAAGAGGACAGATTATATAGAATGTACTTTTATGAGCTTTTAAACACGTTATGGCGTTTCATCAGCATTAGTTTATTCATTGTTGTAACTGGATTGTGTGAAGCATTTTCAAACAATAAAAACACAAAAATGCTCCGGCTATTTATGATAAAAGTTTATCTTGACACATGAAGGACAGGTCTATAAAACTGGAGTTCTTACTCAGAGGAAACAGCATGTTAATGTAAATATTACATTACAATACATAATATTATAATATAATAACAGAAATGATTTAAAAAGTCTGACAAGCCTCTGACAAATTATTTTTACTGTATAATATTGTTCATTTTATAATATAAAATTAATGATGAATGATTGATTTCTTCTGCATGTTCCAATAATATTAAGGTATACAGAAATGAATCTGGTGCCCGTGTGGAAGTAAACTATGTGCTCATGAAATAAATGCTGAATACTAATGCAAAATGTATGATTACCGTCAATGGTCAATGTAGCGCGCCCACTTAGTGCTTCACCTCCTTTTGGAAAAATGGTAACAGTGTACACTCCAGTGTCATTCAGAGTCACGTCCCTGAGCTCCAGAGATCCAGTAGAGATGAACACAGTGGTCCTGTCTGCATACTCTGGAGTGGTAGAGTTACTACGAGGGCTTGAATAGATGATATTTGTACCTTCAAAATTCCAGAAGATTCCTGAAAATGGAATCTGTGTTGGATCCAGGGATGTGGTGAACAGGACTTTTCCTCCAACAGCAGCAGCCACAGAATCAGGCAGCACTCCAGCTCCTGAGGCTACACCTGAAATCAAACCAGGTTTACTCATGATCATTTTCAAACCTTATCTCTCATATCAGTTAAGGTGAAAGGTTAAGGTACACTTCAGTGTTCTCATAGGGAAATTTGTCTTTTGCATTTGTCCCATCCCTTAATACAGCTGAGGCATGTCCTCAGGATTAGTGGAGGCACCGCCCTGCCAATTTTCAATTGATAAATTATGCTTGAAAAAATTATTGTCAACTGTCAGAGACAAAAAACAAACAAACATTAACAGCACGACCATCCATGCACGTGCACATGCACGACCACCTAAGCCCTGCGTGCGCTGATGCCACCCACACGAGGAAAACACAAAACTCCCAAACATACAGTGAATCCACGCCCATCCGCGCTAAGGACCATGGACAGCGACAGAAGCCCCACAGCCTCTGTCCCCCCCGCTGCTCCCACTGCCTTTGACCGGATTTACAAAACTCCAAATTCACGATAGAAGTGGATTTTGGCAGCTAAATGGGCTAATGGCTAATGTTAATCAAACCGGACATTAATTAAATTATGAATTTGTTCTTACATCCATATTTTTTCTTTATTTGGTTTAATTTGAATTATGTCTCATAACAATTAAAAAACTATAAGTTTGTGTATTATTGATTAGCATTAAATAGTCTATTAATGAGGCAAAGAGAGAGAGTACTCAATTTTACCCAGGAGGAGCAGGTCTCCACCTTTTATTAATTATCCTTTATTTCAGACACAAATATTATTCGGTCCATAGTTTAAAAGAAAAACTGGATACAAAAACATACAAAGTACCCAAATTAGTCCATAAAGTTCATTAGAAAGTGTGGAGTCAGAGTCATTATGATGGAGTTTTCAGACACCTCCAGGCCAGTGTTCCCCCTAATTTTTAATGTGTCTGAGCAAACACATTTAGCACAATCCCACAATTAGCAGAGGTGTCTGTCAAAAAGTGACCAAAGTATTTGGTCTGTTCAGTGGGTTTTATATTTTATATTTAACTCCTAACAGTCATAATCACAACACAGCCTGTTTGACAAGTGTTTAACTCTGCCTGGTCAAACACGGTTACACTATACACTAAAACTCAAATACTGTGTAAACTGTAATTCACTTTCACAAAAAGACACATATGGCATACGAAAAATGAAGTTGACTCACCTGTAAAGGCAATAGCACAGAATAATATAAAATATTCCATTGTTTGAGATGAAAGCGTTGAAATGAGGATTTTGAATTTCTCTGGGCTTTATACCCCTTACAGGAGGTGTGGGTTAGGGTTCATTCATTTGTATCTGCAAAACTATGCAGCGAATGTCATAAAAGTAAACAATGTTAATATTTCAGACCTTGAGGTATCAGAAGAAGCTTGTGTACCGGGAACTGAAACTTTTTTTGATAGAGACACAGATATTCAACAATAATATAAGCTGTTTACTCACATTTATATTAATAAGATACTAGCCATTTGTTAGTCATTATAATTCCCCAATTAATACCTTATTATGAAAGACTTTATTCTACCCTTAACTAAGAATTTCCAATGCATACACTTCTAATTACCCATTACTGATAGTTATTAAGTAAGTTGTTGCATATGAATTACAATCTAAATGTGCATGGCTCAGTATGGGGCTTGTAAGGTGGTATTTATTCACTCCTAATAATACTTACCAAAAATGGTCTATTCATATGCAATTAAACACAAAACCACAAGTGCAAATAATTACGAGTTATTTGTACACAAAGTCTTTGTAATACAGAATATGTTCCCTATACTGAAGTTGGGTTCTCTTTACATTAAATTTACTCTTAATCAGTGGTGAAAGTAAAGCGGTGTGCACCGGAACGCAGCACCGGTATAAAATTCACAGCCGGTACGCAGCACCGCTAAGAGAATATGGTTAATGGTGGCCAAAACCCACATTTGAAAAAAAAAGTAAGGTGCGCTATTTAAGTAGAAAACACAAACAACCACACTATGCCATTCGAGAATAAGTGAAAGCTACCGGCTGGTTTGCCCAACTGCATACCGGTGTTCTGACGAAACGTCCTACCTTCGAGAAACGTCCTACCCTCTCAGAAAATCCTGCCGTGTGCTTCCGATGTCATTTTTTTTGTCATTGTTGTTTTATTTGTTTCTATGCAGTTAGGACATTCTGATAAAATTCTAGTAAAATTACCCCATCAGAACACGGCTTCCACATTAGTAAGTGCGGGTATGAAGTTCTGGTAAAATTACCCCCGTAAAATTACCCCCGTACCCCCGCCAAGCCGTGCGGATGCGCAGAACATTACGTAACTTCTTGAGAGTTCGTACTATGTCATTCCTTCAGAGATATATAGGCAGGACGTTCTAATATGCAGGTATGACGTTCTAATATGCAGGTAGGACGTTCTAATATGCAGGTAGGACGTTCTAATATGCAGGTATGACGTTCTGCTATGCAGGTATGACGTTCTAATATGCAGGTAGGACGTTCTGCTGTACAGGTATGGCGTTCTAATATGCAGGTATGACGTTCTGCTGTACAGGTATGGCGTTCTAATATGCAGGTATGACGTTCTAATATGCAGGTAGGACGTTCTAATATGCAGGTAGGACGTTCTGCTATGCAGGTATGACGTTCTAATATGCAGGTAGGACGTTCTGCTGTACAGGTATGACGTTCTAATATGCAGGTAGGACGTTCTGCTGTACAGGTATGACGTTCTAATATGCAGGTAGGACGTTCTAATATGCAGGTATGACGTTCTAATATGCAGGTAGGACGTTCTAATATGCAGGTATGACGTTCTAATATGCAGGTATGACGTTCTAATATGCAGGTATGACGTTCTAATATGCAGGTAGGACGTTCTAATATGCAGGTATGACGTTCTAATATGCAGGTATGACGTTCTAATATGCAGGTAGGACGTTCTGCTGTACAGGTATGACGTTCTAATATGCAGGTATGACGTTCTAATATGCAGGTATGACGTTCTAATATGCAGGTAGGACGTTCTGCTATGCAGGTATGACGTTCTAATATGCAGGTAGGACGTTCTGCTATGCAGGTATGACGTTCTAATATGCAGGTAGGACGTTCTGCAGTGCAGGTAGGACGTTCTAATATGCAGGTATGACGTTCTAATATACAGGTATGACGTTCTAATATGCAGGTAGGACGTTCTGCTATGCAGGTATGACGTTCTAATATGCAGGTAGGACGTTCTGCTGTACAGGTATGACGTTCTAATATGCAGGTATGACGTTCTAATATGCAGGTATGACGTTCTAATATGCAGGCAGGACGCTCTAATATGCAGGTATGACGTTCTAATATGCAGGTAGGATGTTCTAATATGCAGGTAGGACGTTCTAATATGCAGGTATGACGTTCTAATATGCAGGTAGGACGTTCTAAGATGCAGGTAGGACGTTCTAATATGCAGGTATGACGTTCTAATATGCAGGTATGACGTTCTAATATGCAGGTAGGACGTTCTAATATGCAGGTATGACGTTCTGCTATGCAGGTATGACGTTCTAATATGCAGGTAGGACGTTCTGCTGTACAGGTATGGCGTTCTAATATGCAGGTATGACGTTCTAATATGCAGGTATGACGTTCTAATATGCAGGTAGGACGTTCTAATATGCAGGTATGACGTTCTGCTATGCAGGTATGACGTTCTAATATGCAGGTAGGACGTTCTGCTGTACAGGTATGACGTTCTAATATGCAGGTAGGACGTTCTGCTGTACAGGTATGACGTTCTAATATGCAGGTAGGACGTTCTAATATGCAGGTATGACGTTCTAATATGCAGGTAGGACGTTCTAATATGCAGGTATGACGTTCTAATATGCAGGTATGACGTTCTAATATGCAGGTATGACGTTCTAATATGCAGGTATGACGTTCTAATATGCAGGTAGGACGTTCTAATATGCAGGTATGACGTTCTAATATGCAGGTATGACGTTCTAATATGCAGGTAGGACGTTCTGCTGTACAGGTATGACGTTCTAATATGCAGGTATGACGTTCTAATATGCAGGTATGACGTTCTAATATGCAGGTAGGACGTTCTGTAGTGCAGGTAGGACATTCTAATATGCAGGTATGACGTTCTAATATGCAGGTAGGACGTTCTGCTATGCAGGTATGACGTTCTAATATGCAGGTAGGACGTTCTGCTATGCAGGTATGACGTTCTAATATGCAGGTAGGACGTTCTGCAGTGCAGGTAGGACGTTCTAATATGCAGGTATGACGTTCTAATATACAGGTATGACGTTCTAATATGCAGGTAGGACGTTCTGCTATGCAGGTATGACGTTCTAATATGCAGGTAGGACGTTCTGCTATGCAGGTATGACGTTCTAATATGCAGGTAGGACGTTCTGCTATGCAGGTATGGCGTTCTAATATGCAGGTATGATGTTCTAATATGCAGGTATGACGTTCTAATATGCAGGTAGGACGTTCTGCTGTACAGGTATGACGTTCTAATATGCAGGTAGGACGTTCTGCTGTACAGGTATGACGTTCTAATATGCAGGTAGGACGTTCTGCTGTACAGGTATGACGTTCTAATATGCAGGTAGGACGTTCTAATATGCAGGTATGACGTTCTAATATGCAGGTAGGACGTTCTAATATGCAGGTAGGACGTTCTAATATGCAGGTATGACGTTCTAATATGCAGGTATGACGTTCTAATATGCAGGTAGGACGTTCTAAGATGCAGGTAGGACGTTCTAATATGCAGATATGACGTTCTAAGATGCAGGTAGGACGTTCTAATATGCAGATATGACGTTCTGCTGTACAGGTATGACGTTCTAATATGCAGGTAGGACGTTCTAATATGCAGGTATGACGTTCTGCTGTACAGGTAGGACGTTCTGCTGTACAGGTATGACGTTCTAATATGCAGGTAGGACGTTCTAATATGCAGGTAGGACGTTCTGCTGTACAGGTAGGACGTTCTGCTGTACAGGTATGACGTTCTAATATGCAGGTAGGACGTTCTGCTGTACAGGTATGACGTTCTAATATGCAGGTAGGACGTTCTGCTGTACAGGTAGGACGTTCTGCTGTACAGGTATGACGTTCTAATATGCAGATATGACGTTCTGCTATGCAGGTAGGGCGTTCTAATATGCAGGTATGATGTTCTAATATGCAGGTATGACGTTCTAATATGCAGGTAGGACGTTCTGCTGTACAGGTATGACGTTCTAATATGCAGGTAGGGCGTTCTGCTGTACAGGTATGACGTTCTAATATGCAGGTAGGGCGTTCTGCTGTACAGGTATGACGTTCTAATATGCAGGTAGGGCGTTCTAATATGCAGGTATGGCGTTCTAATATGCAGGTAGGGCGTTCTAATATGCAGGTAGGACGTTCTAATATGCAGGTATGACGTTCTAATATGCAGGTATGACGTTCTAATATGCAGGTAGGACGTTCTAAGATGCAGGTAGGACGTTCTAATATGCAGATATGACGTTCTAAGATGCAGGTAGGACGTTCTAATATGCAGATATGACGTTCTGCTGTACAGGTATGACGTTCTAATATGCAGGTAGGACGTTCTAATATGCAGGTATGACGTTCTGCTGTACAGGTAGGACGTTCTGCTGTACAGGTATGACGTTCTAATATGCAGGTAGGACGTTCTAATATGCAGGTAGGACGTTCTGCTGTACAGGTAGGACGTTCTGCTGTACAGGTATGACGTTCTAATATGCAGGTAGGACGTTCTGCTGTACAGGTATGACGTTCTAATATGCAGGTAGGACGTTCTAATATGCAGGTATGACGTTCTAATATGCAGGTATGATGTTCTAATATGCAGGTAGGACGTTCTAATATGCAGGTATGACGTTCTAATATGCAGGTATGACGTTCTAATATGCAGGTATGACGTTCTAATATGCAGGTAGGACGTTCTAATATGCAGGTATGACGTTCTAATATGCAGGTAGGACGTTCTAATATGCAGGTAGGACGTTCTGCTGTACAGGTAGGACGTTCTGCTGTACAGGTATGACGTTCTAATATGCAGATATGACGTTCTGCTGTACAGGTATGACATTCTAATATGCAGGTAGGATGTTCTAATATGCAGGTATGACGTTCTAATATGCAGGTATGACGTTCTAATATGCAGGTAGGACGTTCTAATATGCAGGTAGGACGTTCTAATATGCAGATATGACGTTCTGCTGTACAGGTAGGACGTCGTACCTGCATAGCAGAACGTCCTACTTGCATAGCTATGTTCTGTTATACAAATGAACCTCACTTGAGTAAGCTTTTACACACATGTACTGAAATTACAAATCAAAAAAACATTAGTATTTTAATGTGTAAAAAAACAAAAAAAACAAAAACATGAAGCATTTTTTGGGTTGGTCATTAAAACCTTTATTCTTATAACACAACATTTACACATTATCAAAATGTACAAAGCTCTAAAAAATATATCTAGTTATTACACAACATTTACACCCTCTACACCAGGGGTCTTCAACGTTTTTCAGGCCAGGGACCCCCAAACAGATGGCGAACTGGGCCAGGGACCCCCTACTATATATACGGCATAGAATTGTGTTTTATATTAAATTGAGCTTAGTGTCATGTATAAACATTGCTACTCTGTTATGGTACATCCAATACAAGGAAATAATACACAGGTTAATACTGTATTTTCATGTTTTTTTGTTTTAAAGGTGGGCCAGATAGGCCCTACGGGGTGGATGTGCTACTGCAGTTTTTAAACACAACTTGCATATAACACAGGCCTATTAAGATCGTTCACTGATTCAACCAAAAAACAAGTGCAAGGGAGAGAGTGGCTGTGCTTCTGCCATTTACACATACAAATACAGAGCTATTCAAATAATGAACAATTAACACAAATCAAGTTAAGCTTTGATCATAACACATCAAGTTAAACTGTGAACATACATGAACATACAGGGGGCAGTGAACCCCCAAACCATCTGTGAACTCCCACTTCAGTGAGATGTCTGACCCTGATGAGTCGCACATAACATATGTTTTTTCATTTTAAGACATCAAAGAGGGCGGAGGGACAAGGGAGAAATTGATTGGGGAAAAATGAAAAAAATATATTGTTTTTTAAAAATATTAAAATATAAAATTATATTATTTTAAAGTGAAATCAAAAGATTTCACGACCCCCCTGCAGTACCTCCGCGACCCCCCTAGGGATCGTGACCCCCCTGTTGAAGACCTCTGCTAATGTCTATGTATTTTTTTAAATGTACTTTTTAAATGTATATCAAGTACATGAATTTAAACCAACCAACAATAGCGTGGTGCAGCTGGGTGCTTCAGTGTCAATGAAGTGCAAGTGCAGTGTAACAAGTTCAATCTATATGTCATTCACAGACAACCAGTTGTTCTACCTAGGGCCCCCCCCCAAAAAAAAAAAAAAAAAAACATGCGGCTGGTGGTCCTTACTGAGGACCAAAAAAAAAATAGTCTTGAGGGAATGCCATAACAAGGCTGGGACCGGGAACCATGGTGGTGTAAGGGCCACCAGGAATAAAGTCATCCAGGGGTACTACTGGTCAACCATCAATGAAGACATGAAGGATTGGGTAGGGTTTTTCTGTGGCATAACATCACATACTATGCTCAGACAACATTTTTATATGAAGTAGTTCTCTCTGACGTGTCAGGGTCCCAAACTCATCTGAATTGTGTTTGACCTTTACAGGTCAGCAGCTGCCACCAATGTCAGCTGAATGACCCCATTAAGACAGTGCCCCCTCTCCTTCACCCAATTCAGGTAGTGTCTACTTTTGTGCTGTGAACCCTGCCTGAAGTGAAGTAGTGGAAAGCACTAATGATACATATTTCCCCAGGTGAATGAGCCATGGACCTTGGCATGGACCTAATTGGTCCTCTAAGGACCACGGAGTCAGGGCACCAGTATGTGTTAACGGTGACAGATCTGTTCATGAAGTGGGTGATGGCTGAGCCCCTTCAGACGGCATCAGCGGCTGCTGTTGCTACTGCGCTGGTGGGGAAGCTCTATCTGTTTGGGATGGTCAAAAAGATCATATCTGACCAGGGCCGGGAATTTGTAAATGAGGTAGGCTATTATGTATATATATGTATGTATATATATATATATATATATATATATATATATATATATATATATATATATATATATATATATATATATATATATATATATATATATACACACACACACACTCAACAAAAATATAAACGCAACACTTTTGTTTTTGCTCCCATTTTTCCTGAGATGGACCCAAAGATCCAAAATTCAGTCCAGATAAACAACACTACCATTTCTCTCAAACATTGTTCACAAATCTGTCCAAATGTGTGACAGCAAGCACCTCTGCCCCGCCGAGACAATCCACCCCACCTCACAGGTGCGCCACATCAAGATGCCGATCCGACATCATGACCAGTGCACAGGTGCACCCCAGACCGCCCACAATAAAAGGCCACCCCGAAATGTGCATTCATTCATTTTGTGCACCAGTAAAACATACTTAGATCTTAAATTTGAAAAAAAAAAAAAAATCATATTTTATTTTTCAGTAAAGAAGGGTTCGGTGAATGTGCATATGAAACTGGTGGGGTTCAGTACCTCCAACAAGGTTAAGAACCACTGCTTTAAGCTTTTCCATCTTGAAAATGTCAGAAATGATGTCACTCCAGCCCCGTCCACTGAAGGTGAAACTGGGTTAGTCCAGGGGTGGGCAAACTTTTTCACTCGTGGGTCACAAAGGTTCTAAAATATGACAGAAGGGCCGGACCAGGAGCAGCTGGATTTAGAGTTTTGGTAAAAACACTACAAATAACATGGGACATGTAGAAAACATGTGCTTTATTTCAATTAAAAATGAACAAAATCATTACAACAAAATGTCCATCTTTCAAGTTCCACAGTATTTAGCTGTTTATTGAAATGACTCTTAAAACACAGGAAATGGAATCAATAAAATACAGCTTTAAAAAAAAAAAAAAACTAACAATAAGTCTAATAATGTTCTTCCAGCCATGCTCCCTCCAGGACAGGGAGGTAGTCGATATCTGTTTGTCCCACTCCCTAAAGTAGCTCTCGGGCACTTCTACTGGAAGTGTACCAAACAAATGTCACAATTTTATGAGTATTATCAGTCGGGAGGAGAGCGGTGATGATAAAAACCTGAAGGAGAACAGAACTTTCAGTGCTTTTATTATTTTTTGCATTTTTTTCTCCAGCCTGATAACTTGTTGGCTCTCTGAACTGGGCTTTTAAAGTATCTAATAATGTTCTTCCAGCCATGCTCCCTCCAGGACAGCGAGGCAGTCGATATCTGTTTGTCCCACTCCCTAAAGTAGCTCTCGGGCACTTCTACTGGAAGTGTACCAAACAAATGTCACAATTTTGGGAGTATTATCATTTTGACTGCATTTACTCTGGAGGTTAGACTTAAAAATGGGACAAGACTCCATCTGTTTAAGTCCTTTTTTTATCACTGATGACAATGGTTCATAGTTTGTTCGCATTAAATCAGGCAGATCTTTAGTAATTGTGACCCCTGGATATTTTATTCCTGGAGCCTCCCACTTCAGATTAAATCTTTCCTGTAGATTTGTTGGGATAGTGTAATTTAAGGCCATCACTTGTGTTTTAGAAATATTAAGCTTATATAACCTGATAGATTTCCAAACTCCCTCAACATAATCATTAAAAACCATTCAAAGAATTCTCAGGTTCCTCCGTGTAAACCAGTATATCGTCTGCAAACACTGCCACCTTCTGTTCAACTCCCGCAACTGTCTTATTATTTTATATAGAAAGAGCCACCTTAAGGAATCAAAGGCCTTTTCTGCGTCTAACCCTATTCTACTCTACCCCTTAATACCCCGTAACTATTAATGCTGCGCTTTTTTACTGTGATACGTGATCTACAACAGGGGTCACCAACACGGCGACCAAGCGTCCCGAGGAACCCTTTACAGCGCCCGCAAGGCATGCACCATATATATATATATATATATATATATATATATATATATATATATATATATATATATATATATATATATATATATATATATATATATATATATATATATATATATATATATATATATATATATATTATATATATATATATTATATATATATATATTATATATATATATATTATATTATATTATATTATATAATATCCATCCTCCTGGGACCTGAAGAAAAAAAGTGTATCTGAATTATTATTATCATTTTAATTTTCTATTTGGAGGTAAATTTACATTTTGTTCATTTTATTTGTATTCGTAATGTTGTAACATGTCCTCTTTAATGGACGTCGGGGACATTTTGGTGTTAAATCCACGTGAAGTTAACAACCTAACAAAAACATTTATTTTTTTGATGACAAGTTTGTCACTGTAGAATCTCTGACAAACTTCTGCAGCCACGTCAAATAGCTTTTAGTCTCCCTTTTAATTTCTTTTTTGTTTATTTATTTTAGTATTTTTATTTTTTATGTGTTATTTATTTTGTATTTATTTTTATTTCTTTTTAAACAAGAACGCTGGTGAGCTGGTTAGCTCAACTGGTAAGTCACTGACTTTCCCCGGCGGGAGTGTGTCCCTGTGTGTGAGAGCAAGACTTAAATCTTTAAAAATCTTAAATCTTTAAATCTTTAAAATCATCCTCCGTGGCGACCTGGAAGCGGAACCCAAGTGGGAGTTTCCAAGTGAACAGTGAACTTTTCCCTTTAGTTCAGTCGAGATCGGCGACTCCAGGACTGAAATGATCCACATGATTCTAGTGAAGGTGTGTGGAGTTTAAAAACACAGTGGAGCACTTCCTGTATCACCACATGATGACATCACAAGGTGGAACAGAGTGTTTTCAGTCTGAGAGAAGAACTCGTGTTAAATCTGCAGGTTTGTGTGAAACAAACACGACTCCAGGAGTGACGAGGAAACGACACGAGGACAGATCTGAGATCAGTGGGATGTGGAACTTTACAACTGAAATGTATTTTTATTTGGACCTTTTTCCGCTCAGTCGACTGAAGTGTCTAAACCAGAACGCAGAGGTGGGGAGTACTGCGGGACATTTCCCTCTGAGTTTGTGAGAATCTGAAATGATCTGAACATTTGTGTTTTATTCAGATTTTGTGCAGATCTTAAAGGTTCTTAAAGGTTCTTAAAGGTTCTTAAAGGTTCTTAAAGGTTCTTAAAGGTTCTTAAAGATTCTTAAAGGTTCTGTGGAGGATTTTAGTTTCAGATTGTCACTGAAAGTTCAGAATATCGTCATGGAAACGCAGCGGCCCTGTGATTATGATGACCAAAAAAAGAAAAGAACGAAAATCCAGAGTAAAATGTTTTTCCTCGTGTCTGAATCAGAACTGTGGTCAGTGGGTTGGTCAGGATATGACCCTGCCGGGCGCTCTTCCTCCCCCGCCGGGCGCTCTTCCTCCCCCGCCGGGCGCTCTTCCTCCCCCGCCGGGCGCTCTTCCTCCCCCGCCGGGCGCTCTTCCTCCCCTCATCCCTCTCTCCCTCTGAGGACGGGGGTTTGTCGGGGGGTTCGTGTATTGATTAAAATGCGCCCAAATCAATTTTTTCAAGGTTCTCCTGATTTACCAATAAATTAAACTGATTTTCATTCAATGTTCTCCTCCTCCCCTCCCCTCCTCCTCTCCTCCTCCTCCCCTCCTCTCCTCCTCCTTCTCCTCCTCCCCTCCTCTCCTCCTCCTTCTCCTCCTCCTTCTCCTCCCCTCCTCCTCTCCTCCTCCTCCTCCTCCTCCCCTCCTTTCCTCCTCCTCCTCCTCTCCTCCTCCTCTCTCCTCTCCTCCTCTCCTCCTCCTCTCTCCTCTCCTCCTCCTCTCCTCCTCTCTCCTCCTCCTCTCCTCCTCTCTCCTCCTCTCCTCCTCCTCCTCCTCCTCTCTCCTCCTCCTCTCCTCCTCCTCTCCTCCTCCTCCTCCTCCTCCTCCTCCTCTCTCCTCCCCTCCTCCTCTCCTCCTCCTCCTCTCTCCTCTCCTCCTCTCTCCTCCTCCTCTCCTCCTCTCTCCTCTCCTCCTCCTCTCCTCCTCCCCTCCTCTCCTCCTCCTCCTCTCTCCTCTCCTCCTCCTCCTCTCCTCCTCTCTCCTCCTCTCTCCTCTCCTCCTCCTCTCCTCCTCCTCCTCTCCTCCTCCTCCTCCTCTCTCCTCTCCTCCTCCTCCTCTCTCCTCTCCTCCTCCTCCTCCTCCTCTCCTCCTCTCCTCCTCCTCCTCTCCTCCTCTCCTCCTCCTCTCCTCCTCCTCTCCTCCTCTCTCCTCCTCCTCCTCCTCCTCCTCCTCCTCTCCTCCTCCTCCTCCTCCCCTCCTCCTCCTCCCCTCCTCTCCTCCTCTCCTCCTCCTCTCCTCCTCCTCCTCCTCCTCTCTCCTCCTCTCCTCCTCCTCCTCTCCTCCTCCTCTCCTCCTCCTCCTCCTCCTCCTCCTCTCCTCCTCTCCTCCTCCTCTCCTCCTCTCTCCTCCTCCTCTCCTCCTCTCTCCTCCTCCTCCTCCTCCTCCTCCTCCTCCTCCTCCTCCTCCTCCTCCTCCTCCCCTCTCCTCCTCCTCTCCTCCTCCTCTCCTCCTCCTCCTCCTCCTCCTCCTCCTCCTCTCCTCCTCCTCTCCTCCTCCTCTCTCTCCTCCTCCTCTCCTCCTCCTCCTCCTCCTCCTCCTCCTCCTCCTCCTCCTCCTCTCCTCCTCCTCTCCTCCTCCTCTCTCCTCCTCCTCCTCCTCCTCCTCCCCCTCCTCCTCCCCTCCTCTCCTCCTCCTCCTCTCTCCTCCTCCTCTCCTCCTCTCTCCTCTCCTCCTCCTCTCCTCCTCCTCCTCCTCCCCTCCTCCTCCTCTCCTCCTCTCCTCCTCCTCCTCTCCTCCTCTCCTCCTCCTCCTCCTCCTCCTCCTCTCCTCCTCCTCCTCCTCCTCCTCCTCCTCCTCCTCCTCCTCCTCCTCCTCCTCCTCCTCCTCCTCCTCCTCCTCCTCCTCCTCCTCCTCCTCCTCTCCTCTCCTCCCCCCCCCCTCCTCCCTCATTCAGGCGGAGGGGTATGTGATTGGCAGTTGTATAAAGCACAACCCGATCGCCGGCAGAGACATCACGTACTTCACCCAACAGCTCCTCCGAGAGCGCCAGGTCGGAATCCCCCCGGAGCAGAGCCTGGAGACCGCCAAGGCCGTGAAGGTACTGCCCCCGTGTACTGCCCCTGTGTACTGCCCCTCTGTACTGCCCCTCTGTACTGCCCCTCTGTACTGCCCCCCTGTACTGCCCTTCTGTACTGCCCCCTGTACTGCCCCTCTGTACTGCCCCCCTGTACTGCCCCTATGTACTGCCCCCGTGTACTGCCCCCATGTACTGCCCCTCTGTACTGCCCCTGTGTACTGCCCCTGTGTACTGCCCCTCTGCACTGCCCTTCTGTACTGCCCCTCTGTACTGCCCCTGTGTACTGCCCCTGTGTACTGCCCCTCTGTCCTGCCCTTCTGTACTGCCCCTCTGTACTGCCCCTGTGTACTGCCCCTCTGTACTGCCCCTCTGTACTGCCCCTGTGTACTGCCCCTCTGTACTGCCCCTGTGTACTGCCCCTCTGTACTGCCCTTCTGTACTGCCCCTCTGTACTGCCCCTGTGTACTGCCCCTCTGTACTGCCCCTGTGTACTGCCCCTCTGTACTGCCCCCTGTACTGCCCCTGTGTACTGCCCCCCTGTACTGCCCCTGTGTACTGCCCCTCTGTATTGCCCCTCTGTACTGCCCCTGTGTACTGCCCCTCTGTACTGCCCCTCTGTACTGCCCAAGTGTACTGCCCCTATGTACTGCCCCCCTGTACTGCCCCTCTGTACTGCCCCTGTGTACTGCCCCTCTGTACTGCCCCTGTGTACTGCCCCTCTGTACTGCCCCTGTGTACTGCCCCCGTGTACTGCCCCTGTGTACTGCCCCTCTGTACTGCCCCCGTGTACTGCCCCCAT
This sequence comes from Paratrypauchen microcephalus, assembly GCA_036785185.1. NCBI lineage: Eukaryota > Metazoa > Chordata > Actinopteri > Gobiiformes > Gobiidae > Paratrypauchen > Paratrypauchen microcephalus. Next base: position 119,321 of record JAVJIX010000084.1, on the reverse strand, counting down.
GTACTGCCCCTCTGTACTGCCCCTCTGTACTGCCCAAGTGTACTGCCCCTCTGTACTGCCCCCAAGTACTGCCCCCGTGTACTGCCCCCGTGTACTGCCCCTCTGTACTGCCCCTGTGTACTGCCCCTCTGTACTGCCCCTCTGTACTGCCCCCGTGTACTGCCCCCATGTACTGCCCCTCTGTACTGCCCTTCTGTACTGCCCCTCTGTACTGCCCCTCTGTACTGCCCCTGTGTACTGCCCCTGTGTACTGCCCCTCTGTACTGCCCCTCTGTACTGCCCCCAAGTACTGCCCCCGTGTACTGCCCCCGTGTACTGCCCCTCTGTACTGCCCCTGTGTACTGCCCCCGTGTACTGCCCCCGTGTACTGCCCCCATGTACTGCCCCTCTGTACTGCCCTTCTGTACTGCCCCTCTGTACTGCCCCCAAGTACTGCCCCCGTGTACTGCCCCCGTGTACTGCCCCTCTGTACTGCCCCTGTGTACTGCCCCCGTGTACTGCCCCTCTGTACTGCCCCTGTGTACTGCCCCTGTGTACTGCCCCTCTGTACTGCCCCTCTGTACTGCCCCCAAGTACTGCCCCCGTGTACTGCCCCCGTGTACTGCCCCTCTGTACTGCCCCTGTGTACTGCCCCCGTGTACTGCCCCTGTGTACTGCCCCTCTGTACTGCCCCCCTGTACTGCCCCTGTGTACTGCCCCCCTGTACTGCCCCTGTGTACTGCCCCTCTGTATTGCCCCTCTGTACTGCCCCTGTGTACTGCCCCTCTGTACTGCCCCTCTGTACTGCCCAAGTGTACTGCCCCTATGTACTGCCCCCATGTACTGCCCCTCTGTACTGCCCCCAAGTACTGCCCCTCTGTACTGCCCCTGTGTACTGCCCCTCTGTACTGCCCCTGTGTACTGCCCCTGTGTACTGCCCCTGTGTACTGCCCCTCTGTACTGCCCCCGTGTACTGCCCCATGTACTGCCCCTCTGTACTGCCCCTCTGTACTGCCCAAGTGTACTGCCCCTCTGTACTGCCCCCAAGTACTGCCCCCGTGTACTGCCCCCGTGTACTGCCCCTCTGTACTGCCCCTGTGTACTGCCCCTGTGTACTGCCCCTCTGTACTGCCCCCGTGTACTGCCCCCATGTACTGCCCCTCTGTACTGCCCTTCTGTACTGCCCCTCTGTACTGCCCCTCTGTACTGCCCCCGTGTACTGCCCCCATGTACTGCCCCTCTGTACTGCCCCTGTGTACTGCCCCTGTGTACTGCCCCTCTGTACTGCCCTTCTGTACTGCCCCCGTGTACTGCCCCTCTGTACTGCCCCTGTGTACTGCCCCCGTGTACTGCCCCCATGTACTGCCCCTCTGTACTGCCCTTCTGTACTGCCCCCGTGTACTGCCCCTCTGTACTGCCCCTCTGTACTGCCCTTCTGTACTGCCCCTCTGTACTGCCCCTATGTACTGCCCCCGTGTACTGCCCCCATGTACTGCCCCTCTGTACTGCCCCTCTGTACTGCCCCTGTGTACTGCCCCTCTGTACTGCCCCCCTGTACTGCCCCTCTGTACTGCCCCTGTGTACTGCCCCTGTGTACTGCCCCTGTGTACTGCCCCTCTGTACTGCCCCTCTGTACTGCCCCTCTGTACTGCCCCTCTGTACTGCCCCCGTGTACTGCCCCCATGTACTGCCCCTCTGTACTGCCCCTGTGTACTGCCCCTCTGTACTGCCCCCCTGTACTGCCCCTCTGTACTGCCCCTCTGTACTGCCCCTGTGTACTGCCCCTGTGTACTGCCCCCGTGTACTGCCCCCATGTACTGCCCCTCTGTACTGCCCTTCTGTACTGCCCCTCTGTACTGCCCCTGTGTACTGCCCCTGTGTACTGCCCCTGTGTACTGCCCCTCTGTACTGCCCCTGTGTACTGCCCCTCTGTACTGCCCCCATGTACTGCCCCTCTGTACTGCCCTGTACAGGTGTAATGCCCCTCTTTAATGCCCCGTACAGGTGTAATGCCCTCTAAATGCCCCTCTTTATTGCCCCCTGCTCAGGAGCGCTTCAGTTACGTTTGCCTCAAAGAGTTCAATAAGTACGACACGGACGGGTCCAAGTGGATCAAACAGTTCACCGGGACCAACGCCGTCACCAAGAAGGAGTTCACCATCGACGTGGACTAGGACTAAACCAGGACTAAACCAGGTCTAAACCGGGACTAAACCAGGACTAAACCAGGTCTAAATCAGGTCTAAACCGGGACTAAACCAGGACTAAACCAGGTCTAAATCAGGTCTAAACCGGGACTAAACCAGGACTAAACCAGGTCTAAACCGGGACTAAACCAGGACTAAACCAGGTCTAAACCGGGACTAAACCAGGACTAAACCAGGTCTAAATCAGGTCTAAACCGGGACTAAACCAGGACTAAACCAGGTCTAAACCGGGACTAAACCAGGACTAAACCAGGTCTAAATCAGGTCTAAACCGGGACTAAACCAGGACTAAACCAGGACTAAACCAGGTCTAAATCAGGTCTAAACCGGGACTAAACCAGGACTAAACCAGGTCTAAACCGGGACTAAACCAGGACTAAACCAGGACTAAACCAGGACTAAACCAGGTCTAAATCAGGTCTAAACCGGGACTAAACCAGGACTAAACCAGGTCTAAACCGGGACTAAACCAGGACTAAACCAGGTCTAAACCGGGACTAAACCAGGTCTAAATCAGGTCTAAACCGGGACTAAACCAGGACTAAACCAGGTCTAAACCGGGACTAAACTAGGACTAAACCAGGTCTAAACCAGGTCTAAACCGGGACTAAACCAGGTCTAAACCGGGACTAAACTAGGACTAAACCAGGTCTAAACCGGGACTAAACCAGGACTAAACCAGGTCTAAACCGGGACTAAACCAGGGCTAAACCAGGGCTAAACCGGGACTAAACCAGGACTAAACCAGGTCTAAACCAGGACTAAACCAGGTCTAAACCAGGTATAAACTGGACTAAACCCGGACTAAACCAGGACTAAACCAGGACTAAACCAGGTCTAAACCAGAACTAAACCAGGACTAAACCAGGTCTAAACCAGGACTAAACCGGGACTAAACCAGGACTAAACCAGGTCTAAACCAGGTATAAACTAGGACTAAACCAGGTCTAAACCAGGACTAAACCGGGACTAAACCAGGACTAAACCAGGACTAAACCAGGTCTAAACCAGGACTAAACCGGGACTAAACCAGGACTAAACCAGATCTAAACCAGGTATAAACTAGGACTAAACCAGGACTAAACCAGGACTAAACCAGGTATAAACTAGGACTAAACCAGGTCTAAACCAGGTATAAACTAGGACTAAACCAGGTCTAAACCAGGACTAAACCGGGACTAAACCAGGACTAAACCAGGACTAAACCAGGTCTAAACCAGGACTAAGCCGGGGCTAAACCAGGACTAAACCAGGTCTAAACCAGGTATAAACTAGGACTAAACCAGGTCTAAACCAGGGGGGTATTCCACGAAAGCTACTAAGCGCAAAGCCCGGCTTTATTCGTCAGTTGGCGCTAGGTTAAGTGAGAGTTCGGTTCCACGACGCTCGCTAAACTTAGTTCCCGCTGAGTTACTGGGGCAACATGGTCTTAGCACATAGTCTGGTCGGGTGGAGGCTAAAGTTCTGTCTTAGTTAGGCCGTGTCGCAGAGAATACGTACCTGACGTAAACAGAGTGTCAAACACACCGTTCCGCACACCTCCCCGCATGAGTATCTGTGTTGTCCGAAAACAACATCAGCAAAAAAACAAATTACCTTACGTTCTCGGTTCTTGACAATTCTCCGGTAATCTAAACATGTGCTTTTCAACCGCTGTCTTTACGACATTAACATATAGAAGAATTCCAACAGTACTTTAAAAAATATCTGTGGCCGAGTGGATTTGTGCTTTGACTCTCGTGTGGGCGGGCCGGGTTCTATTGACCTATTGATGCCCACGTCAAATTTCAGTTAAATTTTCGCGCATTTATATTTGCAACATATTACAGAAATGGAAATTAATTTAACCTACAATTACTCTTATCATCACATCAAATTATATCAGCTGGGCCTAACATCACTCTCACTTGACGACATTGACACTTTATATTTTATGTGACATCTCTATCAAAGAATAAAGTTACAGGTAAACCTTTACTTTTAAAACAAAATGTAGCCAAATAACAGGCACACTCCATGATGCAACATTTCAATGATTCAACAAATTTGCTTAAGAGATGCTGTGCAAGCCTCTTTAATGAAATCCTATTTATCAATTTCCATCAATAGGCATAAAACAATAAAAGACATTAGGTATGACATTCTGGTGTGAGGCCACTGCTGGAGGACTGCTGAGGGTCAGGCAAGGCACTGCTGGAGGACTGCTGAGGGTCAGGCAAGGCACTGCTGGAGGACTGCTGAGGGTCAGGCAAGACACTGCTGGAGGACTGCTGAGGGTCAGGCAAGGCACTGCTGGAGGACTGCTGAGGGTCAGGCAAGGCACTGCTGGAGGACCGCTGAGGAGGGTCCAAGTGTACGCCATCTTCAGTAACTTGAATATACTCTTCAGGAGAACTCGCAGGAAGGATCTTTGATGGGGTCCCTCCTTCAGTTACCTCCACCAGTGGGTGACCCCGGTTTAGGGCCAGTGCCAGCTCCTCTGCAGGTGAAAGGTTTTGAGGGGGGCTCCCACCTCCTGTGGCTTGGTAGCTACTGTTCATTTTAAATTAAATTAAGGTACTATTTCAACAGTATTACTAATTTCACTGAATAATAATATTAATATTATCTTACTTAGCACTCTGCAAAATGTTATTATGCTTTGTCTTTACCTGCAAAACAGTCCTCTTCACATTATTCCTGCTCAAAGACAAGATTTAACACAATTTAACGTATTAGTTGGAGCAAATACTTTTACACAGTAAAAATAAATTACAATTGACAAGACTGCTATACAAATTTATAATAATTATGCCATCAACTGCCCACCATGAGTATCGCACTCACTATCTTCCGCTCTCCAGACGGTAACTTTACCCCTGCGCCACAGATCAGCGTTAACGTCAATGGTGAAAAACAGACTTAAAAAACTCAATGTCCAGCACTGTTATGGGACTTAACTTGCGTATTTAAGCGTTCGGCGAACTTCTGCCACGCCATGTCTCTGGTCTTGGTTATTGCAAATGTGTTGTAGAGTTCCAAAAGCAACTTCTGTTCTGATGCGCTGAAATAATCGGCCCGAATCTTCCACATGATCGCGTTTTCGACAGTCGCTTGTTCAGGGCTTCTTACCTTCCCCGTGCACGCGTCTAGGCCCGGCCTGATTAGGCCTGACTGAGCTTAGCTCTGACTAGGCGCAGCTGAAACGCGTTAGTGGAACGGGTTCAAGCTTTTGTCTAAGTGTCTCAGCCAGGCCAGAACTTAGCACTTAGTCGCGGCTAAGTTTAGCCACGTTCGTGGAATACCCCCCAGGACTAAACCGGGACTAAACCAGGACTAAACCAGGATTAAACCAGGTCTAAACCAGGACTAAACCGGGACTAAACCAGGACTAAACCAGGTCTAAACCAGGTCTAAACCAGAACTAAACCAGGTCTAAACCAGGACTAAACCGGGACTAAACCAGGACTAAACCAGGTCTAAACCAGGTAACCAACTATAATAATAATAATAATAATAATAATACATTTTATTTGTTAGGCGCCTTTCAAGGCTCTCAAGGTCGCCGTACATCAAGCTATTAAATACATTAATTAAATAATACAGTACATAAAAACAAGATAAAACAAAATAAAAACAGTGTAGAAATACATTTTAAAAACAGATACAGATTAAAAGACAGTGCAGTTATGGTCAGAGTGGTCAGAGTGAGAAGGCCTCTCTAAACAGATGAGTTTTGAGTTGAGATTTGAAGTGTGAGAGTGAGTGTGTGTCGCGGAGATCATGGGGGAGGGAGTTCCAGAGCTGGGGAGCAGAGCGGCTGAAGGCTCTGCTTCCCATAGTGACGAGACGGGCAGGAGGGACAGTGAGGTGCAGGGAGGAGGAGGAGCGGAGGGAGCGGGCAGGTGTGGAGATGTGGATGAGGTTCGACAGGTATGGAGGGGCGAGGTTGTGGATGGCTTTGTAGGTGAGGAGTATGATTTTGTAGTGTATGCGGTGTGTGATGGGGAGCCAGTGGAGCTGTTGCAGGACAGGTGTGATGTGGTGATGGGAGGGTGTGTGTGTGATAATGCGGGCGGCTGAGTTTTGGACCAGTTGGAGTTTATGGAGTGATTTTTGTGGGAGACCGAACAGGAGAGAGTTACAGTAGTCTATACGGGAAGTGACCAGGCTATGGATGAGGATGGCGGTGGTGTGTGGAGTGAGTGAGGGACGGAGGCGGTGGATGTTTCTGAGGTGGAAGTAGGCGGACCGGGTGGTGTTGTTGATATGGGAGGTGAAGGAAAGTGTGCTGTCGAGGATGACACCCAGACTCTTTACCTGAGGGGAGGGGGAGATAGAGGAGCCGTCGATGGATATGGAGAAAGGGTTTATTTTGCTTAGGGTGGATTTGGTGCCGATGAGGAGAAGTTCTGTTTTATTGCCGTTAAGTTTGAGGAAGTTTGAGGTGAACCAGGTTTGTATTTCAGTGAGACAGTTTGTCAGAGAGGAGGGTGGAAGTGTGGAGTTGGGTTTAGTGGAGATGTAGAGCTGGGTGTCATCCGCGTAGCAGTGAAAGTGGATGTGGTGTTTTCTAAAGATGGAACCAAGGGGGAGAAGATAGATTAAAAATAGAAGAGGACCGAGGACAGAACCCTGAGGAACACCTGACGTGACAGGGGAGGGGTGAGAGGTGAATGACTTGACCTGAATAAACTGGGAGCGGTGTGAGAGGTAGGAGTGGAACCAGGAGAGGGGAGTACCAGAGATGCCGATGGAGGAAAGTCTGTCGAGGAGGATGGAGTGTGAAATGGTGTCAAATGCTGCACTGAGGTCTAGCAGGAGGAGGATGGAGAGTGAACCAGAATCAGCAGAGATGAGGAGGTCATTAGTGATTTTCAGAAGGGCAGTTTCAGTGCTGTGGAGGGGACGGAAGCCAGATTGAAATTGTTCGTAGATGTTATTGGAGGAAAGATGGGTGTGGAGTTGGGCAGCAACAGTTTTCTCAAGAAGTTTGGAAATGAAGGGAAGGTTTGAAATAGGACGGAAGTTATTGAGGTCAGAGGGATCAGAACCGGGTTTTTTGAGTATTGGAGTGACTGCAGCGGTTTTGAGAGTGGAGGGAACAGTACCGGAGATGAAGAGAGGAGTGAATGATATTAGTTATGAGGGGGGACAGTGCAGGGATGGAGGTTTTGATGAGGACTGTAGGGAGAGGATCTAGTTGACAGGTGGAGGATTTGGAGTTCTGAATGAGAGTGGAGATTTGGGAGACGGAGGGCAGGGTGAAAGAAGAAAGCAGGTGTGTTGGGGATACGGAAGATGAAACAGGTGGGTTTGAAACAGAGGGGTTAAGTTGCAGGTGGATCAGTTGAATTTTGGAGGTAAAGAAAGCAGCCAGGTTATTACAGAATTCGGAGGAATAGAGGTGAGGTGGAAGTGAGTCCGGGGGTTTTGTGATCTGTGAGAGGAGTGAGAATAGTGTTTTTGAGTTACCTTCATGTGAACTGATTAAATTAGAGTAGTATGTGGATCTTGCTGTGGATATGGACTGTTTGTAATGGAGGATGTGTGAGGTGAACATGTCTTTGTGTACGATGAGTCCGGTTTTCCTGTACAGTCTCTCCAGTCTGCGGCCTTGTGTTTTGAGGTGTCTGAGGGCGGGGGTGTACCAGGGTGCAGAGTGAGTGAATGAGACGGACCGGGTTTTGAGTGGGGCTACGGTGTTGAGTATTTGGTGGAGGTGTGTGTTGTAATGTGTGAGAAACTCATCTGTTGTAGAGAGGCCCTCAGCACTGGGGAGGTTATTGATGAGTGATGAGAAATGGTCTGGGTTAATGTCCTTGATGTTACGGAACTGTATAGTGCGGGGTGGGTTGGATTTTTTGAAGCATAGGTTGATGTCAAATGAAATTAGCAGGTGGTCAGAGAAGGGGATGTAGTGGGTTTGAAGGTCCAATGGGGTTATTCCAGTGCAGCATATTAAATCCAAGGAGTGTGGGAAAATTAACATATTGTTTAAAACCAGAACTGTCCAGACAGGAGGTGAATTCTTTGGTGAGTGGGTTGTTATGATTGTCCATGTGGATATTGAAATCTCCCAGGAGTATGACGTGTGGTGACAGTGTGGTGGGGTGAGATAAAAATGCTGCGATGTCCGTGATAAAGACCGTGTGCTGTTTTGGTGGTCTGTAAACTGTGGCAATGATGGTGGGGATAGGTCCAGAAAGTTGACAGACAGTTGTCTCGAACGAGTGGCAGGTAGGCACACTCACAGGCACCACCCTCCAGTCATCGCGGTGGATGAGCGCAACCCCGCCTCCTCTGCCAGACACGCGCGGTTCAGCCTGGTAAACAAACCCTCGTGGAGTGGCCTCGTTGAGATCGGTGTAATCGTGTGGCTGCTGCCAGGTCTCCGTCAGCGCCAAACAGCGAGGAGGTCCTGGACAAGCTGGCCCTTGCCCGTGAGGGAGCGGACATTCAGAAGCCCGAATTTGACCGGTGTGTTGTTGAGCCGGTGTCCCGTCGAAATGGGCCGCCCCGTCAGAATGAGCTCCAAGCGCTACTGCGCATGCGCGCGCATGCGCAAACCACCCCTGAGTGTTGTTCCCTTTAAATGCCATCGAGCTTGGCTCCAGAGGCAGAAGTTGAGTTGCTTTCTACAGAAGTGGACTTGTTTTCAACAATTGCAACGCAAGTAAGTAACATTTTAACATTTTATTGGATTTATTGTATGTTATAACCAATTACGCACGTAAGGAATGATAATTTGCGGCAGATACCTACGTCAAATGATAATAGTTTGGATTTAACATCTGACTGCATCGTTATGGTTTTTATTACATCGTATTTTGTTATTTTGTTTCTATGTGAACGTAGAAAACGTTGTAACTTTGTTTAGAAAGGCGCTGTGTATAATTAGCCTTATTTTGTCTTTTACAGTTTCTTACATTTGTGAACAAAACTATGGAGAGATCCAAGCAAGTGTTTCAGTTCCTGACAAGTGGGGAATACCCAGTTTTCCCGTCCGAAGTTCCTATTGACATGCCAGCTGAGGGGAAAATGAAAAAGTGTATGAAACGCGCTTTATAAATATTGTTTGATTGATTGATTGATTGATATTTTTGTAAATATAAATATATTTGTAAATGTTTCTTCTGTTGTCCCTTTTCCTGTCCTCATAAATCATGAATAAGAGACAAGCCTTATTTGACAGATAATATAAGCGTGTCAGAATGAACTGTCCATGCCCATTATAAAAGAGTTGGAATTTTACATACTAAAGACACCGTATGCAAACAGCAAACAGCATACAACTCTCTAATCCTATCTAATCTAAAACTGCAGACGTATTTGTCGTAGTACGTATTTGTCAAGTACAAACGCCACAATTTTGGATGTCATTGAGTGCAATGTTCAAAATGTGCACAAAACTGTTATAATTTTTAAAATGTTTCGGTAACACTTTATAATAACGGTCGCTTATAAAGCATTAGTAACACTTAGTAAATAATGAACTAATTATTACTAATTATTTTACAAAACATTTACAAATATTTGTTCATGAGTAAGAAATACTTAGTAAATAATGAACTAATTATTTTACAAAACATTTACAAATATTTGTTCATGAGTTAGAAATATATTAAATATTTGTTAATGAGTAAGAAATAATCAATTTAATCTCGCCAGAAAGACCCATTGAAAGGAGATATTATGACACGCATGGTCCCTCCCACTCAACCAATCCTAAAAATACAAATAATTATCTATAATTATTTGTATTTTTACAAATAATTAGCTTTGAATCTATACAACTGTAAACAACTCAACCAATCCTAAAAATACAAATAATTATCTATAATTATTTGTATTTTTACAAATAATTAGCTTTGAATCTATACAACTGTAAACAACTCACGCATACAACTGTAAACGAAAAACGGCGTATTTCGACGTAAGGCGGCCTATTTCGACGGGGGAGCGTAACCCGATAGACATCGCCGTCAAAATAGGTCAGTGGTGGGCTCATTCTGACGAGGCGGCCCATATCGACAGTACACCGGGCAGCTGCGCCAGCCACACCAGCCGACCTCGGAACACGGGTTAGCACCGAGGAGTCCGAGCGTCGTCCCGTGTGTCTCCGGGGGTGACGGGCCAGAGACCAGAAGGACCGGACGGTGCTGGAACTGCCATATTCTAAGTTTGTTCGTGCGCCCCGATGTGTGACTCTGCGCCGGGGCACATACAGTATGTCAGGGTGGTGGAGTAGAGCAGGCGCTGGTGGATTATATGAACTTCTATAGAGGAAGAACTCCGTGGGTGCATACTGGAACAGTGCTTGTGAAGAATGATGGATAACAGACAGGATGAACCAGGTTAGGACAAGCCGCACACAGGAGATCAACATAGCCGGGTTGGACTTTAGATGTGGAGGAAAGCAACAGGTAGCAGGTAAGCTAAACGTCGCTAACACACATCAACACTATTAACAGTTCGATCAGGTAGTGTGATGGTTAGATGTATTAACTGTCCACACGTAGACCACAAATGCAAAGTCCGTAGACAATGCGGTAATCAGAAGAAATCATAATCCATACGAGCAGCGGCTGCCAAAAAACGCGCCAGCATTCGCTCTGATCGAGTAATCGGTAATCGAGTGTCATGTCATGTGCTCTGTGATGAACCCAAGAAATGTGACTAAACTAGGACTAAACCAGGACTAAACCAGGTATAAACCAGGTCTAAACCAGGTCTAAACCAGGACTAAACCGGGACTAAACCGGGACTAAACCGGGACTAAACCAGGACTAAACCAGGTCTAAACCAGGTATAAACCAGGTCTAAACCCGGACTAAACCAGGTATAAACCAGGACTAAACCAGGACTAAACCAGGTCTAAACCGGGACTAAACCAGGACTAAACCAGGTCTAAACCAGGACTAAACCAGGACTAAACCAGGTCTAAACCAGGACTAAACCGGGACTAAACCAGGACTAAACCAGGTCTAAACCAGGACTAAACCGGGACTAAACCAGGACTAAACCAGATCTAAACCAGGTATAAACTAGGACTAAACCAGGACTAAACCAGGACTAAACCAGGTATAAACTAGGACTAAACCAGGACTAAACCAGGACTAAACCAGGTATAAACTAGGACTAAACCAGGACTAAACCGGGACTAAACCAGGACTAAACCAGGTCTAAACCAGGTATAAACCAGGACTAAACCCGGACTAAACCAGGTCTAAACCAGGACTAAACCCGGACTAAACCAGGTCTAAACCGGGACTAAACCAGGACTAAACCAGGTCTAAACCAGGACTAAACCGGGACTAAACCAGGACTAAACCAGGTCTAAACCAGGTATAAACCAGGACTAAACCCGGACTAAACCAGGTATAAACCAGGACTAAACCCGGACTAAACCGGGTCTAAACCGGGACTAAACCAGGACTAAACCAGGTCTAAACCAGGACTAAACCGGGACTAAACCAGGACTAAACCAGGTCTAAACCAGGTATAAACTAGGACTAAACCAGGTCTAAACCGGGACTAAACCGGGACTAAACCAGGACTAAACCAGGACTAAACCAGGTCTAAACCAGGACTAAACCGGGACTAAACCAGGACTAAACCAGGACTAAACCAGGTATAAACTAGGACTAAAAAAGGTATAAACCAGGTCTAAACCAGGTCTAAACCAGGACTAAACCAGGACTAAACCGGGACTAAACCAGGACTAAACCAGGACTAAACCGGGACTAAACCAGGACTAAACCAGGTCTAAACCAGGTATAAACCAGGACTAAACACGGACTAAACCAGGTATAAACCAGGACTAAACCCGGACTAAACCAGGTCTAAACCGGGACTAAACCAGGACTAAACCGGGACTAAACCAGGACTAAACCAGGTCTAAACCAGGTATAAACCAGGTCTAAACCAGGTCTAAACCAGGACTAAACCGGGACTAAACCGGGACTAAACCAGGACTAAACCAGGTCTAAACCAGGTATAAACCAGGACTAAACCAGGTCTAAACCAGGTATAAACTAGGACTAAACCAGGACTAAACCAGGTCTAAACCAGGTCTAAACCCGGACTAAACCAGGTCTAAACCAGGTCTAAACCGGGACTAAACCAGGTCTAAACCAGGTCTAAACCAGGACTTAAGCAGGTCTAAACCAGGACTAAACCAGGACTAAGGTGTGTGTGTGTGTGATAACATATATCCTGTGTATTATTGAATTATTGAATGATTAATCCCCCCCCCCTCGTCTACTGCATATTACACAGAATTAACTCCTGCAAACTTCTAGCCATGTTATGTTGTTACCGCCTCACAAACATACTTGGATTTGTTTCTATGTCATTCGCACATGTTTGAGTTTAAGTTATTAGTCTGTCTACATCTCCAAAGCTCCAAATGCCTCTGTTCCACCTTGTGATGTCATAAGCAGTCATTTTCAAGTTAACAGCTTTTCAACCTTTTACGTTTAGTTCAGTAGAAATTGGTAATGCCAGGGCTGAAACAATTCAAAAGATCTCCACAGATCTGACACCTTAATCCTAACCATAATGACATACTGTGGAACATTACACTGAAATGTATCACATCTTAGTGGACACAAGCAGTTGACGGACCCTCTGCCAGAAAACATACACCGTGCACCTTTAAATCATACTTTTCTGTGTGTTTTGCTTGATGTTCAGGTTCTTGGGGGATGGTCTGGTCACAGCTGTAGATCACGACCTGTGGTACAAGCAGAGACGCATCATGGACCCAGCCTTCAGCAGCCTGTGAGCCGCGCACACCTTTCTCTGCTTTAAATGAAATAAATACACTTATAAATGTTGAAATATTCTATAATAATTACAGATATCTGAGAGGCCTGATGGGCACGTTCAATGAGAGGGCCGAGAAGCTGATGGAGCGTCTGTCTGAGGAGGCTGACAACAACAGAGACGCGCCCATGCTCCAAATGGTCAACTGCGTCACCATGGACGTCATAGGAAAGGTGAAACCACACTTCATGCTCATTTAAAAATGCATTGTGTAACTATCCTGGTCCTATGGCATTAAACCTTTCTATTTTCATGGAGACCAAACCTGACCAAGTTACAGGTCAGATCTGTGGAGAGATGACCCCACTCACAGTCACAACGCCTGTTTTTCTAGGTGTTTTTGAGCTATAAAACCACCTGTAAATGAATGTTTAATGTCATACTGTGGAACATTCCAGACAAAGCAATAACATCTCCATGGAGAAAAGCGTTTGCCTGACTGTCCACCAGGATAGTTACACAATGCAGCTTTATGAGTGGAGTTGCCTCTTCACAGATTTCATCTGTAACTTGTCATTAAGACATCACTAGAGATGTAACATATTTATGTATTCTTTATTTAATAGGGACAGTGCATATTAATTAACATCTAGAACATTGCAGTGTAAATATGCCAGATTACAGCAAACATGCTAATTTCCATCTGTAGTCCCTGGGCAGGTGACACCACAGCAAAAACAGCAAAAACAATAACAAGTGCAGTAACAGTAACAGCAGTTAAACATTAAACGTGTCACAAGTCTGCTTTTCCTTTAGCCGCTGTTTCAAGTGTGACTTGAAAGTGGCCAGTGTTGGAGTCTCTCTTATTGATGATTTATTGTACAATGAAACATTCTTTTTTGTTTCAGGTTGCATTTGGAGTTGAATTGGACCTTCTCAACACAAATTCTCCTTTCCCAAAAGCCATTGAGACATGTCTGTTGGGACTTGTAGTTTACGCCAGAGACATTCTGTATGAGGTATTCCAATTCAGCTCAATCTAATTCTGTTCAGGTGCTTTATTGTCATTGTTAGAGCATCACAAACAAACTGCATAGTATGTATGTTGAAAAGAAGTACATAATAGTGCAAAGCACCCACCCCGTAACACCACATGTAAACAATAGCACACAGCAGTAGCCATATCAGTGCAGGCACAAAGTGTGTGAGACACTAACAGTGTTTATTTGTCACATGCAGAATCAACACAGGGTCAACAATGAAATGAAATGTTTAGGATCAGTAGAACCGTCGACTCGCTGAGATAGTCAGAAGTACTAATAACTGCAGTAATAGTTCATGGTAAAAATGTGTTGCAAAAAAGTGCAGGGGAAAAAATAAACAATATAATTAAAAATGTAATAAAATATAATAAAATACAAAGGTACAGGAAGGATTAAATAAAATGTAAGTAGAGTATTTCACAGATTGCACATAATATAGTGCAGTATCAGTATTGCACATGGATTTTGTATTGCACATAGTCTCCAGTCATGGCCAAAAGTTTAGAGAATGACACAAATATTACATTTTCACAAAGTCTGCCGCTTCAGAGTTTGTATATGTTTTTGTCAGATGTTTCTATGTTATAATGAAATACAATTAAAAGTATTTCATAAGTATCAAACACTTTTATTGAGAATTACACAGAATTCATTGCCTGGAAGAATCCATGACTCATCGCTGTACCAGCGAGTGAGTCTGGTAACGCTTGGTCCAGAATGTGCTGCGGTTGCGCGTAGACAGACAGCTAAGTGAACCAATCAGAGATTGCGCCATCTTGATTCAAAACTGAGGCGGAACTTCCGCTGCCTAAGAGTGACTTTGCGGGCAAAGGCGGGTGCACTGACGTCACCATCTTTGAACGAATCAGAATCGCGGAGTCGGTTTGGAACCGGAGGAGCGAGAGTGGATGGAGAGTGTCCAAATGGTATCGCGGTGTATAGGAAATACAGAGAGATATCATTTGGCTGGCCAGGTAACAGAATTCATGCAATAAGTCAGTATTTGCAGTGTTGACCCTTCTTTTTCAAGACCTCTGCAGTTCTCCCTGACATGCTGTCAATCAACTTCTGGACCAAATCCTGACTGATGACAGTCCATTCTTGCATAATCAATGCTTGGAGTTTGTCAGAATTTGTGGGTTTTTG
This sequence comes from Paratrypauchen microcephalus, assembly GCA_036785185.1. Lineage (NCBI taxonomy): Eukaryota > Metazoa > Chordata > Actinopteri > Gobiiformes > Gobiidae > Paratrypauchen > Paratrypauchen microcephalus. Next base: position 104,197 of record JAVJIX010000084.1, on the reverse strand, counting down.
ATTGTCCACCCGCCTCTTGAGGATTGACCACAAGTTCTCAATGGGATTAAGATCTGGCCAAGGGCCCAAAATCTTAATGTTTTGTTCCCCGAGCCATTTTATTATGACTTTTTCTTTATAGTTTTCTATATTATGCACAGTTGACTCTTGTGAGATTGTAGCCATGTTATCATGTTGTTACCTCCTCGAAAAAACACACCTGGAGTTGTGTTTTGTTTCATTCTCACTTGTTTGAGTGATCCTTTATTATTAGTCTGTCTACATCTCTGAAGCTCAAAATGCTCTGTTCCACCTTGTGATGTCATGTAGTGCTATTTCTTTTACCCTTTCCCTTTTGTTCTGGAGAGATTGGCAATGCCAGAAATCCCCAAAATTATCAAAATTATTGTGGTTTAAAAACACAATGGAGCACTTCCTGTATCACAAGGTGGATCAGAGTGTTTTCAGGGTCTGTGTGTGAATGAAACAAAACACAACTTCAGGTCTGTTTGTGAGGAGGAAACAACATTAGAACATAGATCTGAATTTATTACTTTGGATCACGGCAACTTTGGGCTGGAGAAGTAACGACAATATCAAAATGTAACTCTTGTTTTTTCAGTACAAGCCAAGAAACCGAGCTTTCATTAAAGAGGTGAGAGCTGCCTGCCGTCTGCTGCGTTCAACTGGAGCTCAGTGGATCAATGAAAGAAGGATGGCCATGCAAAATGGAGAAAATGTGCCCAAAGACATCCTCACACAGATCATTAAATCAGCCGGACAAGGTGAGGAGTCCCCTTCGAAACTCCAAAGACACCAACACACTGTTTTTATCATGATCAAATATTTACTTCATTTGGTGGGATAATTAATACCTTTTGTAAATATAAACTATAGTTTTACACCAGTTTGGAAAGAAACATTGAAAAATATGTTGAAAATTACAGGAAGTAGGTAACAGTTATGGAATTCTGTAGTATGATGTCATCATTTCTAACCACAAAGTCAAATTTGAAACCTATAAAAATTTGCCAAACTGGACAGTTTTTAGACAGTCTTTTGGTAAAATGAGTAGTTCAGCCTGTTTTTTTTTACAGAGGAACTTGTGACCAAAGAGGATGAAGAGATCATGTTGGACAACTTTGTGACTTTCTTCATTGCAGGTGAGAAAAAGTGTGTGGGGGAACTTCATTTATTTTCATTTCATTTATTGGTTTATTAGGACAGTGTACAGTTACATTAAGCACAGTGGCAGATGTTTGTACCAGATTGTAGCTCATAGTTCATTTCCATCTGTGGTCCTGGGAAGGCGAGACAACACAACTATACAATATATCTGCAAGCAGCAATGTGGGGCAAAGCACCGAAGGTGCATGTAGGCCTCAGCATGTAGGGTCTGACAGGGTCTGACAGGGTCTGACAGGGTCTAACAGGGTCTGACAGGGTCTGACAGGGTCTAACAGAGTCTGACAGGGTCTAACAGGGTCTAACAGGGTCTGACAGGGTCTAACAGGGTCTAACAGGGTCTGACAGGGTCTAACAGAGTCTGACAGGGTCTGACAGAGTCTGACAGGGTCTGACAGGGTCTGACAGAGTCTGACAGGGTCTGACAGAGTCTGACAGGATCTGACAGTGTCTGACAGGGTCTAACAGAGCCTGACAGGGTCTGACAGAGTCTGACAGAGTCTGACAGGGTCTGACAGGGTCTAACAGAGTCTGACAGAGTCTGACAGGGTCTGACAGAGTCTAACAGGGTCTGACAGAGTCTGACAGGGTCTAACAGAGTCTAACAAGGTTTAACAGGGTCTAACAGAGTCTGGCAGGGTCTAACAGGGTCTGACAGGGTCTAACAGAGTCTGACAGGGTCTAACAGAGTCTAACAGGGTTTAACAGGGTCTGACAGGGTCTAACAGAGTCTGACAGGGTCTAACAGAGTCTGACAGGGTCTAACAGGGTCTGACAGGATCTGACAGGGTCTGACAGGGTCTGACAGAGTCTGACAGGGTCTGACAGAGTCTGACAGGATCTGACAGTGTCTGACAGGGTCTAACAGAGCCTGACAGGGTCTGACAGAGTCTGACAGAGTCTGACAGGGTCTGACAGGGTCTAACAGAGTCTGACAGAGTCTGACAGGGTCTGACAGAGTCTAACAGGGTCTGACAGAGTCTGACAGGGTCTAACAGAGTCTAACAAGGTTTAACAGGGTCTAACAGAGTCTGGCAGGGTCTAACAGGGTCTGACAGGGTCTAACAGAGTCTGACAGGGTCTAACAGAGTCTAACAGGGTTTAACAGGGTCTGACAGGGTCTAACAGAGTCTGACAGGGTCTAACAGAGTCTGACAGGGTCTAACAGGGTCTGACAGGATCTGACAGGGTCTGACAGAGTCTGACAGGGTCTGACAGAGTCTGACAGGATCTGACAGTGTCTGACAGGGTCTAACAGAGCCTGACAGGGTCTGACAGAGTCTGACAGAGTCTGACAGGGTCTGACAGGGTCTAACAGAGTCTGACAGAGTCTGACAGGGTCTGACAGAGTCTAACAGGGTCTGACAGAGTCTGACAGGGTCTAACAGAGTCTAACAAGGTTTAACAGGGTCTAACAGAGTCTGGCAGGGTCTAACAGGGTCTGACAGGGTCTAACAGAGTCTGACAGGGTCTAACAGAGTCTAACAGGGTTTAACAGGGTCTGACAGGGTCTAACAGAGTCTGACAGGGTCTAACAGAGTCTAACAGGGTCTAACAGAGTCTGACAGGGTCTGACAGAGTTTGACAGGGTCTGACAGAGTCTGACAGGGTCTGACAGGGTCTGACAGGGTCTAACAGAGTCTGACAGGGTCTAACAGAGTCTAACAGGGTTTAACAGGGTCTGACAGAGTCTGACAGGGTCTAACAGAGTCTGACAGGGTCTAACAGGGTCTGACAGGGTCTAACAGGGTCTGACAGGGTCTAACAGAGTCTGACAGGGTCTAACAGAGTCTGACAGGGTCTAACAGGGTCTGACAGGGTTTAACAGAGTCTGACAGGGTCTAACAGAGTCTGACAGGGTCTAACAGGGTCTGACAGGGTCTAACAGGGTCTGACAGGGTCTAACAGAGTCTGACAGGGTCTAACAGAGTCTGACAGGGTCTAACAGGGTCTGACAGGGTTTAACAGAGTCTGACAGGGTTTAACAGAGTCTGACAGGGTCTGACAGGGTCTAACAGGGTCTGACAGGGTCTAACAGGGTCTGACAGGGTCTAACAGAGTCTGACAGGGTCTGACAGGGTCTAACAGGGTCTGACAGGGTCTAACAGAGTCTGGCAGGGTCTGACAGAGTCTGACAGGGTCTAACAGGGTTTAACAGGGTCTAACAGAGTCTGGCAGGGTCTAACAGGGTCTGACAGGGTCTGACAGGGTCTAACAGAGTCTGACAGGGTCTAACAGAGTCTGACAGGGTTTAACAGATCAAAGACACATCAAAGACAAATCGGTTGCTAGGTGCGTTGCTAGGCAATTCCTGAAAATTCCTGCAAATTTGACCTGCTGGTGGCACTAGACGGTTGGGGCGGGGGGCCTATAAATTGCTGTGGGTAATGAGGAGACTGGCTGGAAGGTGCATGCCAAATTTCACAACTTTTTACCAGACGGTTCTAGGGGTTGCCATAGACTCCCATGTGGAGAAGAATATAGAATAATAAGAAGAATCAGGAGACCAGATACATCAAAGGAAAGATCAAAGGGTTGCCAGGCAACATCGCTAGGCAACGCAGTACAAACACTTTTTTTTTTTTTTTTTTAAATCTTTTATTATTACAAGGTACACAATAATACACACTTCAGGTACATAATAGTACATATTTTAACACCACAATAACATTGGCAGAGCACTCAGAAGACACATGGGGGGATGTGGGCACGGGAATAAACACCACTGGGCACAAGGGCCAAGAGAAACGGGATGTAGACGACCTATGGTGCTTGTCCCCTAAATATACAAATTAGGGGTGGCATGGTTCACAAAATTCACGGTTCGGTTCGTATCACGGTTTAAGGGTCACGGTTTTCGGTTCTGTACGGTTCTTATTGGTTTCTTTCAAAATACACCTTATATCCATTTATCTTAATAATCCACAATAACAGGACAGAACATTAAAAGGTTATAAGATTATATAATAATCTAATGTAATATAAAATCTTAATACAATGTAATTGTGGGGAACCATGCTGGTAGTGTGTCCCAGGCTCCGTTTATCAGTCACAGCTTGGAATGTAAGCAAGACTGTTTTGGAGTGTTGAATCCACAGGGATAGTAAACAGGCGCAGCTTTTCTCCTGTTTTGAAACTTTTCAAAACAGGACAGGTTGTGGGCCAAACCTCTGGGTGCGGAGACTGGCCCTCTTCGCATACTATGGGGGCGGCTGAGTGTATTTAAGGCGGAGGAGCTGAACGCACGGTAGAGTCTGCTGTGGGTCTCACGCGTGGACGCCCGGCTCGGTTGAAGTGCTTACTCTACCGTGGGTTGTTTGGCTCTCCAGCCCCGTGTCAGCGGTAAGAGCTTGATTTTGTGTATATGTCACTTTAACCTGTGTGAATTGTGATTGTGAACATCTGAGCGGGGAATAAAAAGGCACATTTATTCTAGCTCTTTTGTTGTCTGCATCTTTATTGTTGGTGATTACCCCCACGGACCTGATTCTTGTCACACAACATTTTTGGCGTTGTCGGCAGGATACTGTTGTTTGAAGTTGTGTTGTTAACTGTTGGGGGACTCACTAAAGATGTATAAGAGAAAGGATAAAATTGAGAAATCAGAGGTGGTTCCGATTCCAGGGTGGACAGGTACCTGGGCGGATGTTTACCAATGTTTGTTGGAAAACGGCGGAACACCGGGAGACTGGGGACCCGGGGTGAAGACCGGAGATCCCGAATCTGTCTTGGAGACTCTTAAAGGAGTCGTGCCTGCAAAAAGGCGCCCATAGCAGGGGTGCAGCGCAGGATGTGGATCTGTGCTACAGCATGGAAACAACAAGCGAAGCTTGTAGAGTTTCTACAGAAGAAACTAACTGATTTGGAAACAGATGTAGCTTTGAACATCAGCATAGGAAAAGGTTGGAGTGAACTGCACCCAAAATACTGAGGGTGCTTTTATATCCAGCAAATGATTGTATTTTATTTATTTTTTTTCTGAGCAGCTTGTTTTAAGATGTTTCTTCACTACTGTTTGTAAAATAAGAGGAATTCATTTCACAGCAGCAGTGGGGAGACAGCACTGTGACAGAATATAACAGAATGCCTTGTTATTTGTGTTAGATAGTAGAGTCAGTGATTTCTCCTGTGCCAGTTGTTGCTCACCGGACTTATGGTAAAACTGGTCTAATAATGCCATTATTAGCTGTGTATGTCAATAATCAAGAAGCCTATGCAAATAAACAACAGTTTCAGACGCAGAGCAGATGAGGCACTGGATCTGTGGTTGGCGCGGCTGTATGAAGAAGGAGGTGCTGATGTTTTGGTAGACCAGGGAGATATGAGAAAGTTTGCGGGCTTGGCTCGGGACAGTACTGTAGACAGTGCTTTCCGGGGAATGACCCGGGATATGAAGGAGGGAGACCCGCATAGTCTGTTTTTCCAGTATGCGGAGGAGTTAATAGAGGTTGCCAAGTTGTCTAAAGCGCAGTGCAAACAACAGCGCCGTGAGCAGCGCAAAACTAAAAACAGGAAGATTAGAGGGAGCTTGTATCCCTGGGAAGATTTGGATGCTGCAGGGCATCCGGAATAGGGGTGTGGCCAGGCCCTGGACGTGAGGACAATGAGGTGGACAGTTGATGACGCTCGTCCTCACGTGCCAGTGGAGTTACACTGGCAAAATTCCACCCAAAAGGTCTTGGCGTTAGTAGATACAGGGGCTGAGGCCACGTTGATTTATGGGAATCCATCTAAATTTAAAGGAGACACTATAGTTTTACAAGGTTTAGGGGGAAGTGAAATTTTAGGTAAACGGACTAAAATACAAATGAGAATTGGTCAAATGCCGGTAAAAAGTTATGACGTGGTAATAACACCAATTAAAGAATACATTTTAGGAATTGATATTTTGGCAGGAATGACGTTGTATTTACAACATGGAAAATATGTTTTCGGGAAATCTAGAGTTGACATGAGATCAAAATAAAGAAGTATGGGGAAAGCAATTGTGGGAGGAAATTTGGGAACGTGCTCAGGTTATTCCCATTCAAGTTGTTCATGTTGATGCACATGTGAAACCTGATACGTTAGAAGCATTGTATAATCAGCAAGTGGATGTTATGGCTAAAAACATGCCTATTGTTTATCATGTTCCGTACCATCCACAAGCTGCTGGGCTGATTGAGAGAATGAATGGCTTGTTAAAGAGTACATTAAAGAAACTATCTAATGATAATTCATTAAGTAACTGGAAACCGAATTTGTATGCACCAATAAATCGTCTGATCCAAAACAATCCGACCATAGTTAAAACCGGGTTGGGACTGCAATGTCCTCCTGGGACTTATGGACACATACTGCCACGATCAGGACTCTCGTTAAAGGGAATAACTGTAATGGCAGGAGTTAATGATAATGATTATCAAGGAGAATTAGGTGTAGTGTTATTAAATATTAAATCTGAACCGTTTGTAATAAATAAAGGTGATAAAATTGCCCAATTGTTGATAAAACCCTGTGAAATAACCGACCCGATAGAAACCTCGCCCCCTACACAATTAACCGGGAGGGGCCAAGGAGGGTTCGGTTCTACTGATAAGGCTGGAGCCAAAGTTTGGGTTAAGCAACCCAATGGGCCCCCACGTGCGGCAGAACTCATTGCGCAAGGCAATGACAGAATTGTGACAGTAATGTACCACGGTGAAGACCGATGGACTAATGTGCCTGGGGACAAATGTTACCCCAGGCAGTGAGCTAACATGTTCTGAAGTGCTTTATGCTTGCAGGATGTCTTGGTGGAGATTCCTAATCGGTTCTAAACGACGCCGGGAGGGGCAGAGACGGAACCATTAGGCGCCTAAGGATTGGCGGTGCCGGCTGCTGGGTCACAGTCCTGGTTGTCCTTGGTGCCGTGTTCGAGTTGGGTACCATCCGATCGATGGCGGAGGAAGTCGTGGGTCAGCGCCTTGAAATGGTCGAGGGCGGAACCCTGAAACTAAAGTGGAGGAATGCAACTATTTCCAGGTAGCAGGGCGACTTCTCATGTGCGGCGAATCAACAATGCGTGGTGGCCAATCTCACGGCCGACTGCCCCCTCTTCATCTGCCCCGCTGCATGGGATTACACAATATACCAACACTGACAAAAGACTGTAATTTGACGGTGACTTCTGCCGTCCCATTGTGTGAGTTCAATGTTACTGCCAGAACCTGCAGTTCTGACGGTAAGAATGGCACACAATGGACTATGACTATGACTGACAGTATCTGGATAGGCAACAGCACCCCTATCACCAACCGATCTACGTTTGGATACCCGGTATGTGTGTTACCGCACCCCACTGGACATGAAATAGCACAAATTGCACCGTTGGCAGGGACCTGCCAACCCCTGGCTACCGGACAGGTAAAAACGAAAGTACACTGGACTGCACGTTTTCCACCAATACCTAGGTGTACACGCCGTAAAAGAGCGTGGTATGACACCGTTCTTGGGGGATCTGGAACTTTGTTGGGACTGAGTAACACCATTGACAATCAAATAATCTCAAATAGATTACATTACACTGGACAATATACTGCAAAAGGCTTAACTACTGTGGCACATTGGATGCCCACTACGATAAAAGGTCAAAGTGAGAATGTTAAATTATGGGATAAAATGTTTTCGGTAAATTGGTATGCCTGGAATACAACAGATGATGTAATGGTGAATGTTACGGGTTTCTTAAATTGGACCGGTTGTTCTATTCAACATTTGCATATATTAGCACAACGGGAAAAGTTTCAACGGATTTTAACATCCGGAAACCATCATGATCGGCGTAAGCAATGGAATATTTCTGATCATTTATGGCTACGACTATACCCTGAACGGACTAAATGTAATGACACTATGTGCTTTGGTAAATACACGACATACAATGTCACCACACCAATAATAGTGTGTAGATATCATGTGCTACCTTTAATAAGCCATGGAGCTTATTGGATATTACATGTACAAGGCGAATGGTTAGACTTTGACCGAAATGTGACTTACGATGTTACAGGTTGTGACCAAACTGATCAAGGGATGGTGTGCCCATTGCGACTCGCTTACTCCAATCCGTGCCTGAAAGAGACGACTGCGTTATGCGATTGGTATCATGAGCAGGCTCGGGATTTGCTGTTCCAGGTGGGACCGCACACACTGTGTGTGGCCACTATGCACAGCCACCCCCAGCTTCCTGATGTCCCCTACTCCGGCTGTGTGAAAGGTGTACATATGTGGCAGTGGAATAATCAAACATTCCGTTTGACGAATTATTCCCAGGTATCTGAATTGACTGACGTACAATGGCAGATGTTGACGCAGCCAAAGCTGGGAATCTCTTTGGAAAGGTTCAAAGGCGCCCTGGACCGCTCTAAAGAGCTGAAAGAGATTATCACAAAACATGATCATACGATTCAAAGATTAAAGGTGTCCACCTTGATACAGTCTGGAGAGGTAGCAGCAGCGGCCAAATTGGTTGAGCAAAATTCTGCGTCGCACTGGTATGACATATTCACTGGTATGTCCCCTTTTGCGCGAAAACTGATGGCACCCCCCTTGATAGTTTTGATTATGATAATATGCTTGCTGACCTTATGTAATGTATGCACCTGGATTCAAATAAGGCGCCTGCGCACTTATTTTACACATACCTTATATAATTTTGCACCATGATAATCACGCTACAAATCACAGAAGGCGCATTTGGTAGAGAGCTTTTCACTATAACTGTGCACCCGTCTGATCCAGACGAACATGTCTTCATTATAGAACATTGGGTTAATCAAGATTACTGGAGGCGGGAATTTGGTTTTGATTCACGACAAGAGATGTTAACTTTCTTGTTACATTACTTACATGTTGAAAATAATGATATGGAATCTGGAAGAGTACTGATGAACTGATCCTGGGCCAAGGGATGGAATGTGGGGAACCATGCTGGTAGTGTGTCCCAGGCTCCGTTTATCAGTCACAGCTTGGAATGTAAGCAAGACTGTTTTGGAGTGTTGAATCCACAGGGATAGTAAACAGGCGCAGCTTTTCTCCTGTTTTGAAACTTTTCAAAACAGGACAGGTTGTGGGCCAAACCTCTGGGTGCGGAGACTGGCCCTCTTCGCATACTATGGGGGCGGCTGAGTGTATTTAAGGCGGAGGAGCTGAACGCACGGTAGAGTCTGCTGTGGGTCTCACGCGTGGACGCCCGGCTCGGTTGAAGTGCTTACTCTACCGTGGGTTGTTTGGCTCTCCAGCCCCGTGTCAGCGGTAAGAGCTTGATTTTGTGTATATGTCACTTTAACCTGTGTGAATTGTGATTGTGAACATCTGAGCGGGGAATAAAAAGGCACATTTATTCTAGCTCTTTTGTTGTCTGCATCTTTATTGTTGGTGATTACCCCCACGGACCTGATTCTTGTCACACAACAGTAATAATCACACAATCTGAATTTGACATGACTTTAAGCCCATTATTGGAACCATCTCTGCGATCTGGTGGCAGTAACTATGTCACCTGCTGTTGAAAAAACCCAACCACTAGATACTGAAGAAACACAAACAAAAGTACGTGTCTCGTATTAAACTTCTACCGGTGTGCGGGCCGCGCTCCGTTTGGAGCCGCGGAAACCGCGCATTTCGGCGGCGGCATGGGAGGGGGGTGTCCGTGACTTTCCACTTTTCCACAGACACCGGACTTAAAAGACACTGGTGCATCCTCTATGTTCTTGTCGCTATCTCCACTCTCACTTGCAATTTCTAACTTTATTTACCGCACTCATTCATCTTTCTCGCGAAAAGGAAACACGAGCCGAGGTTACGTACGGGCATGCCAGAGGCAAGTATACATTGCGCATGCCCGGAACCGTCAGGTTTGTCGTTTTTTCATGAACCGTGCCACCCCTAATACAAATATACAATAAAATAACAATTTCAAACTTGAAGGTACATTGTGTAACTTTTCTGGTGGAGGGTCTGTCACCTGCTTGTTTCTATGGAGATTCCATTGCTCTGCCTATAATGTTCCACAGTGTGACATTAAAGGTCCAGTGTGTAGGATTCGTGGTGCATAGGTGGATGGTGCTATTGCACTTCCTGTTTTAGCTACGGCAGACCTCAAGGGTCACCCGGGCGCGCCGTAACGCGGACAGCTCGCGTACCCGCGCGCACCCGGCGCTGTGCGAGCTCTCGCCGACAACTACGGTATAAATAAAACGCGGTCCTGTTCACTGTTTTTTTTTTCTTTTCTCATGAAAACACACATTCCCGATCATGTACCATGACACTCTACACATCAAATGAAACCTTACAGTCTCCTCTTTTTGACTATGCAATTCATTTCCCGCCACAACAATCACTCCCTGAGCACATGGGGCTTTTATACGGAAAAGCACAAAACAAGGTTTGTTACTTAGCTTACCTTTGAAGGCTCTGGACAGGTCAAACTCTGTATTTCACCATAAACTTGCTCTCAATCTGTCCATAAGGATCCAGCGAATAAAATCCAGTAAAACAATTTAGTCCAAAACACGTGTTAGATCCATTACGACGTGTGATCCGGCAGCATGCTTGTGTTGTTTACCAAAAACCACGAGCCTTGCCGAAGGCGAAGGCGGAGCCCAAATGTCCTTCTGCGGCTCTCGTATTCAAAATGGCTGCTTCTATGTTCCACGGTAGATATTAAAGCATTAAATCAGTGCTCAGGAGAGACAACTATATATAGGGTGCATTACAGGTCAGATCTGTGGAGAGGAAGAGAATTATTACATTTTGGAGCAACAGAAACACCAGTAATGAATAAATGCTACCGTGGAACATTCCAGGGAAAGATCAAAGGAGAAGTTCAATTTGTCAACTGGACAAAGTTTGTTTGGTTGAAAACGTTTCGCCGCTCATCCGAGAGGCTTCGTCAGCTCTGGTTATTGTACTGGTTAGACCCTGCTTATATCTAGCTGCCGGGAGGCGTGTCTGACAATGACAAAAGCTCTGAAAACGATCCCCCCTAATCTGTCTCTTTGTTTTTCAAATTACTCTGACGGCTGTTTCGACCCCCTATTCAACGTCTAACGACCCTCTCCACCCCTCTGCCCTGGCTCTGTTTGACTGGTCTAAGAATCCCATTATAAATGGGAGACAGGTTATATCTCACTCCCCCATTTCTGTTTAATGACGGATTCTCTTTTTTGACAAAAATAGCCTCTTTAACTCCCCTCTCAAACCAGTTCTTTTCCCTGGCTAAGATCTGAACCTCACTGTCCTCAAAAGAATGGCCCGTGGCTTCTAGGTGAAGATGTACGGCAGATGTACTCCTAAACAAGACAACAGAGAATCCGAACCCAGGAGGAAAGGGGTAGCGATTCCGTACCTGGCCGACGTTTCGGAAAAACTACAGAGGATTTTCAGACAATATGAAATTCCAGTTTATTTCAAACCCACAAACACTTTAAGACAAAAACTCGTCCACCCAAAGGACAGAACACCGAGCCACAAACAAAGCAATGTGGTCTACTCCATTCAGTGTAGTGAAGACTGCAGTGAGCGCTACACTGGAGAAACAAAACAGCCACTTCACAAGAGGATGTACCAACACAGACGGGCGTGCCAGAGTGGACCGGCTTCTGCGGTACATCTTCACCTAGAAGCCACGGGCCATTCTTTTGAGGACAGTGAGGTTCAGATCTTAGCCAGGGAAAAGAACTGGTTTGAGAGGGGAGTTAAAGAGGCTATTTTTGTCAAAAAAGAGAATCCGTCATTAAACAGAAATGGGGGAGTGAGATATAACCTGTCTCCCATTTATAATGCGATCCTTAGACCAGTCAAACAGAGCCAGGGCAGAGGGGTGGAGAGGGTCGTTAGACGTTGAATAGGGGGTCGAAACAGCCGTCAGAGTAATTTGAAAAACAAAGAGACAGATTAGGGGGATCGTTTTCAGAGCTTTTGTCATTGTCAGACACGCCTCCCGGCAGCTAGATGTAAGCAGGGTCTAACCAGTACAATAACCAGAGCTGACGAAGCCTCTCGGATGAGCGGCGAAACGTTTTCAACCAAACAAACTTTGTCCAGTTGACAAATTGAACTTCTCCTTTGATCATGGATTCTACCTGGACGACTGAGGGACTTTTCACGCATTCCAGGGAAAGCAATAACATGAAGACAAGCAGGTGAAGGACCCTCCACCAGAAAAGTTGCACAATGCACCTTTAATACAACATAATATGAGAAAAGCAGTAGTATTCAGATATACAGCTAAGCCAATAGATCCACTGATATTTCTTTTTTTGTATTTTGCAGGTCAGGAGACGACAGCAAATCAACTTGCATTTTGCATTATGGAACTGGGAAGACATCCGGAAATACTGGAAAAGTAAGAAACAAGTTTGACAGACATAACAAGACTGATTTATTTCATTGATTAATTTATTTAGCAATTTATTTAGTTTTTTTTAATTATTATTTTGCTTTCTATTTTTATTAAAGGTCCCATGGCATGAAATTTTCACTTTCTGAGGTTTTTGAACGTTAATGTGAGCTTCCCCCCCCCCCCCATGGTTAAAAGTTGCGAAATGTGTAAACTGAGCATTTGCGATCCTTTTCTGCGTTAGAAAAAATCAGAGCTCAAACGGGCGATTTTGAACAAGGAAACTTATTGACGTCAGATGGAAAAAAGAAATGCAAATGCAGTTCCACCCCCGTCTGTCTGTACTCAGCGTCTCTGTAAATCACGCCCAGAGAGTTTGGACTGTGAATGCGCTAGGCAATGTGAAATGCGTTTTTTTATTTGCCTGGAGGCACGTCCGAGTGTTTCTAGGCTCGGAAGTCCTTTATCTGAGCCTCTGGACCTTTGAACAGCAGTGGTTTAATTTTATTTTCTGTGGAAATGTGTTTATTTTTCAATGGAACGCTTCAAATCTCTCCCCCCGTGCAAAAACACGGAAATGGATCAGAGAGCGCTCAGAGCGAGACCGCAGCGTTTGGCCACGCCCCCACCCTCTACTATAGGCCATCTCTGTCCTCCTCATTTGCATTCAAGCAACAACGCCCATTATAGAGTGTTCAGAGAGAGAAAAAATACTCTTTCTCATCTTATCTCTGTTTCTCATGCACTGAGTGTTGATTTTGAAGAAGGATTCATTTACAGTATTAGGGAACCATTAAGGAGCCATATAAAAGCATCAAGAAGTACCATGTCATGGGACCTTTAACATTTGTGGCTATTTATGATTTTTTTGTGATTTCTTTTCTTTTTTTTTTTGCTATTTATTTGTTTATGCATTTATTTACTTATTTAGCTATTTAGCTATTTATAATTTATTTATTTATTCATTGATTATTCAACTGTTTCTTTTAAATGTTTCTGTGTGTTTTTTTTTTTAGCTATTTATTTATTTGTTTGTTTTAATTTCTCTATATTTTATTTTTGGCTATTTATGATTTTTTTTTTTTATTTCAGGGTGAAACGTGAGGTTGATGATGTTATTGGAGAGAAGCGGGACATAAGCTATGACGACCTGGGAAACCTGACATATCTGTCCCAGGTGAGTCCTTTCTCCAGATATTAGAAAAATATGAAAATAAATAAACATATGAACATAAACAGAGAAAGGTGCAGGAATGAGAAAAAAAATAATAATAAAGGGCCCATTATATGCTATTTTCTGATCTATGTTCTAATGTTTCCTCATCGCAAACACACCTGGAGTTTTTCTCTCAAACTGAAAACACCCTGTTCCACCTTGTGATGTCATGTGATAAGCGCTTCACTGTGTTTTTAAACTCCATACACTTCCACTAGAATCATTTGGATGATTTCAGCCCTGGAATTGCCAATCTCTACTAAACAAAAGGTAAAAAGTACCAGTTAACTTGAAAACTACCACTTCATGACATCACAAGGTGGAAGAACATTTTGAGCTTTGGAGTTGTAGACAGACTAATAATAAAGTGCTACTCAAGCATGTGTGAATGAAAGAAAACACAGCTCCAGGTGTGTTTGTGAGGAGGTAAGAGCATTAGAACAAAAGGTAAAAAGTACCAGTTAACTTGAAAACTACCACTTCATGACATCACAAGGTGGAAGAACATTTTGAGCTTTGGAGTTGTAGACAGACTAATAATAAAGTGCTACTCAAGCATGTGTGAATGAAAGAAAACACAGCTCCAGGTGTGTTTGTGAGGAGGTAAGAGCATTAGAACATGGATTAAAGGTCACAAGAGTCACTTTTGTATAATACCGGACGTTTAATGTAACAGTGTAGTCATGTTTTACTAAAGGTGCTGAAGGAGACACTGAGGCTCTATGCGACAGCTCCAGGGACAAACCGGGATATTTCTGAGGACATAGAGATCAGCGGGATCCATATACCTGGAGGAGTCACTGCTATGGTAACAACTACTGTATATATTATATGTATTATTTACTTTGAGATGAAAACAATAGATTTCTTGTTTTGATGGTTAAGCATATAGGACAACAGCAGAAAGGAGAAGTTAGTGAGTATTTTTGTATTTATCTGTGAAGAGGCTAGGTTGAGAGTATGAGAGGTACGCTGTTTCTTACAGAGTTTTGTTGATAACTATGGATGAATGGCTATAAGGGCCAAAAAGAAGCTTAAAGGAAAAGTAACGTTTTTTACAATCCGAGCCTTATTTCGGTAATAAAACAAGTTGTTTTACTCACCCATAGCACTTTGGTGTCATATGGAGCATTTCAATCAATCAATCAAACAATATTTATAAGGCGCTTTTCATACAAAAGTCTACGATTTCGTTTGGTCAAAAGTGGCCTGTAGTCCGAGATTTAGCCATAGTTTCGAGTAGATGAGGAGGCCAGTGCGCATGTGTGGACTGTGCTCTCAGCTCCCGGGACCCAAACATGGAACGCAAAGCTCTAAACTATGGCTAAATCTGGGATTACAGGCCACTTTTGACTCAAACTCATCGAGCTTCTATGATTTGAAAAGTGCTAAAGTTTGTGTTATTTGGAGCCCGCATGGGGCATATTACATGCTCGGGGAATGCCCCGAGCTATGGCTATAAGTCGCGCTAGGCTAACGGCGTTAGCCTAACGCTAATCTAAAACATCTCCGGAAATGCTCCATATGACACCAAAGTGCTATGGGTGAGTAAAACAACTTGTTTTATTACCGAAATAAGGCTCAGATTGTAAAAAACGTTAATTCTCCTTTAAGCACAACATTTGGATGTGTGGTTTATGGAGGCATGTGATGGGGAAACCGTTCAAGGTGGCGAGATACACTTTGCTGTCTTTGCCTCTACAAAAGTATTAAATCAATGTTCATTTCAGACATGATAGTTTGAAAGAGATATACAGATAATGTTTACTGACACTAGCTTTACTGTGTTTAGTTCAGCTCGTACGTAAGCAGCCGAATGGAGAAATTCTTCAAAGACCCTCTTAAGTTTGACCCGGACAGATTTCACCCAGATGCTCCAAAGTAAGTCACAAACTACCAACAACTACACTACACAACTTTACCTCTACAAGCATTGTCTTTGACATATGAGCGTGAAAATGTACTGAGATCGAATCAGCTGAGCAAAATCTTGACAGTGATTTGGGTCGATAGCTAACCTAATGTGCTAGCCGCCGTGTTCTAAATAGAATCGGAATCAGAACGGTTTTATTGCATACTCCAGCATACCACACGGTGATGCAGGAGGAGAGGATCGAGGAATAAATGAATTTGGAATAAACCACCCACTTAATTTGGAATTAAGTTTAATTTCGAATAATCATTCTCATTAGGAATTAAGTGTTTACATGGTCTTTTTAAAGCGGAATTCATTTTTATTCTGAATTAAATTACTTTTAATTGGAATTAAAACTCTCATGTAAACGTGACAACTATGGGTGATGTCACACTCTTCTTTATACAGTCTATGAGTCAATATCATCAGTTTTATTCACTGACGGAGCCATGACATGAGGTTAAAGGTCGGTGAATTGCACAGGTGTGGCACAGGAGGCATTTTGACCGAGTTCATGGTTTTCTTTTCTTTGCTCTAAAATTGTAAGTTGGGTTTATTTTTGTCTACTATTTTCACAGTCTTTAATAAGTGGACTGGCATATCCGAAAGGATTTGGGCTTATTCTGTTTTACAGTAACTTAGAGCACAGCACAAAACCCACCAGGTGCCAGCCCTTTCCCAACACTGTTTTCTCCAATATTACAACATATTATAACAACATGACATAGTGCATGTTGTAAGTGTACACTCACAGTAGATCCACAGATAAATACATGCACAATCATTGTTTACTTTTCTTTTCCAGACCTTATTACTGCTACTACCCCTTTGCACTCGGCCCTCGAGCCTGTCTGGGCAAAAACTTTGCTCAGGTAAACCATTCACTTCCTGATGACTCTTGTCCATCATGTAATCATGATGGTAATGATAATGGTAATATAATAAAGTCTGTGTGTGGGTGTGGATTACAGATGGAGGCCAAGGTGGTGATGGCCAAACTGCTCCAGAGGTTTGATTTCACCCTTGTCCCAGGACAGAGTTTTGACCTAAAAGATGTTGGAACCCTCAGACCAAAGAGTGGAGTCCTGTGCACCATCAAACACAGACACCATGAATGAACTCACACAAACACTGTCTAAACCTGGGACTAAATGTGGGCTGGACCAGAACTAAACCAGGACTAGAACAGGACCAAACATCTCTACATCTAGCCTCTCCAAAAACTAAAATCTAAAAGTTAAAATGACTTGTATTAAGAACATTTATTGTGTTGATTTGTGTCTTTTTGTAGTTGAAATGGGAAAATGCACCTACTAACAGAAGATAAGAACAATGACAACTCTTTGTATGTACTTAAAATAAGAAACTAAATCACATCGTTTGAATTAAAGCATTTCTGGTGGAGGGTCTGTCACCTGCTTGTCTCCATGGTGATGTTATTGTAATGCCTGGAATGTTCCATGGTATCACATCAAACACATCTATCTAGCATTTGTTTCTAGTGTATTACACAAAAATACAATATTTATTTCTCTCCACAGATCTGACCTGTAATGTAGCCTATGTAGTCTATGGTTGTGACCTTTGAGACAGATTACAGGTTTAATCTCTGTGGTGGAACATTCCAGACAAAGCAATATCGTCTCCATGGTGACGGACCCTCCACGAGAAAAGTTGAGCAGTGCAGCTTTAAGAAATACAATACTTGTTCCATCAGTAGATTATTTTACTTCAATCTTAAATTGAATCATTTGAATGTACTTAAATAATTTTTGCAGTGAGGAAGAAAGGACAGGTGTGAATGTGAAAAAAATGACTATCAATCAATCAATCAATCAAACATTTATAAGGCGCTTTTCATACAAAATTGTAGCACAAAGCGCCTAAAATAGAACCGGACACTAAAACATGTTTGCACTAAACCAGCTTTAAACCAGGCTGCAGTTAAAGGGCAAAAGGCAATATGTAATCTATTGTTCTGTATGGGATCTGTCTCTGTGGGCTCATGTGGAAGACAGATGGATAGAGAGATGTATATAGATAGATTGATGACGATAGATTTGATGGTGGTATTTGTGGTATTTTTGTAACTGCCTTATAAATAAAGTTGATTATAGATTTTATGGTGTAATATTTCCATAAACACCAATTGTATTTGATTTCCAAACTCAGACATTCAAACTACAACTAAAAGGTCCTATGAGACTCTTGACGTGTAATAATGTTGTTGCTTCCTCAAAAACAGACTTGGAGTTGTGTTTTGTTTCATTCACACATGTTTGAGTAAAACTTTATTATTAGTCTGTCTACATCTCCAAAGCTCCAAATGCTCTGTTCCACCTTGTGATGTCATGTAATGGTAGTTTTCAAGTTAATGGCTCATTTTACGCTTTGTTCAGTATAGATTGGTAAAGAGTGTGTGGAGTTTAAAAACACAGTGCAGCACTAATATACCACATGACATCTCAAACAGAATGTGTGTTTTGTGTTTGAGAGAAGACTTCAGCCTAAATCTGCAGGTTTGTGTGTTAAACATGTGTGAATGAAACAAAACACAACTCCAGGTGTGTTTGTGATGAGGAAACGACATTAGAACAAAGATCAGGAAAGAGTGTAATATGGGCCCTTTAATTGCGTGTATAATTAGTTGCGCTGATCATTTTTTATGAGGCTATTCAAAGTTCATTGAGTGGTTCATTCAAGGGTCAACGATGATAAAGATGTCTGATTCAAAAGGTTGAAAGTTGACATCTTGTGTCTCAAACAAGCACTTTGAAATGGTTACAGATTTACATATTACATTATGTTCTGATCTTTGTTCTAATGTCGTTTCCTCACCACAAACACCTGGAGTTGTGTTTTGTTTCATTCACACGTTTAACACACAAACCTGCAGATTTTGGTTTTGTCTCTCAAACTAAAAACACTTTGTGATGTCATGTGGCAATACAGGAAGTGCTCCACTGTGTTTTTAAACTTACACTAGAATCATTTGGGTCATTTCAGCCCTGGAATTTCCAATATCTACTGAACTAATGGTAAAAGGAACTGTTAATTTAAACTACCATTTCATGACATCACTAGGTGGAATAGAGCATTTTGAGTTTTGGAGATGTAGACAGGGTTACTCAAACGTGTGAATGAAAGAAAACACAACTCCAGGTCTGTTTTGAGGAGGTAACAGCATTAGAACATGACTTAAAGCAGCCGGGCTCTCCAACGTCTGTTTGCGTGTCCGTGCGTGAATTGTTACTCGGAATTATGTGTGAAGAATCTCTCAGTCGTCCAGGTAGAATCCACGGCAAAAGGAGAAATTCAATTTGTCAACTGGACAAAAGTAATTCAAATAAAAAGTTTATTCAAAGTTTATTCAAATAAACTTTGTCCAGTTGACAAATTGAATTTCTCCTTTTGCCAACTCGGAATTAGGCAACTCCTCAGGGTGCGCTCACACTTTCCCACAACTGGAACTAAAGGTTAGAACTTAAACTGGGACGAAACTAAACCCGAGCCAGACCAGACCTAAACCAGAACGGGACCAAATCAAATCTGCATAGACAAACTAGTCCAAGACCAGGACCAAACCGGGACCTAAAAAGAACAAATAACACAGAAGTTGTGACTCCGGCTAGGTGCAGGCTAAAGGTAGGTGAACGAGGTAGGTTATGAATTATTTTTATTTTTTTATTATAAAACTTTGAACATACAAGATAGGCTAATATACAAAAATATAAACACTGATATAAACAACAACAACAATACTCGAGGCTTAAGACATTTCAAATTCAAAACAGAGTGCTTTGTTTTTCATGGCTTTTAGAGAGTTTAAATACGAAGACAAGAGGGACTGAAATATGACAAATTTGGGTTTTTGGCTAGAAAATTTACAACAATGAATATGGTATTTTGAGAAGATGAGAAACAATTTTATTTCACAGGAATGTCTTTTTCAAAGATACCAAAAAGTCCATGTTTTACATTCAACTGTAGGTTTTAGATTTTAGAATTTAGAAAAGATTTTAGAAAAGAGTTTTGTGCTTAAAACAGATGTCCTTGTTATTCCATATGTAATATTTATGAGGTGAAAAGTTATGCTTATAAACTAAAGACCAACATAACAGTAACTGCTTGTGAAAGTTAGAAAGTTTAATTGGAAGCCTATCGATGCTATAATTGCATCTCAGAATAAAATTTAAACCTCCTAATGCATCGAAAATATGTGTTGAGATGTAATTCCATAAAGAATTTGGGATTAATATATATCTTTTGATCTATTTAATTTTGAAAGAGGAATGTAAGGTTTGAAAATCTAGTACATTACCCACCATTACTTATTTTATTAATCATTACATGGTTATGAATTATGGAAAAAGTAGCGCGGGCAAGTTTACGTAATACAAATAACTTGCAGGTTTTGTTTGTTTCAATGTAGTTTTCTCTTGGGACATTCTCCAATTTTGGTGGAGGTGATGAAAAAGGATGGAGTCGTTTTTGACAAGTTTCTAGAATGGTGAGAAAAACGCAACAGTAAAAGCGTGAATTTGACAGTGATGCACTTACTTTGCAATTAACAATATTCTTCCTACTAACATTTAAAGGTCTTATATTACGTAAAATTTACCCTTTAAGTCATGTTTTAACCTACCTGCGCTTACTAATGTGGAAGCATGTTCTGATGGGGTAATTTTAAGTATCAGAACGTCCTACCTGCATATATCAATGTGGAAGCGTGTTCTGATGGGGTCATTTTACCTATCAGAAGTTCCTACCTGCATATATCAATGTGGAAGCGTGTTCTGATGGGGTCATTTTACCTATCAGAAGTTCCTACCTGCATATATCAATGTGGAAGCGTGTTCTGATGGGGTCATTTTACCTATCAGAAGTTCCTACCTGCATATATCAATGTGGAAGCGTGTTCTGATGGGGTCATTTTACCTATCAAAACATCCTACCTGCATATATCAATGTGGAAGCGTGTTCTCATGGGGTAATTTTACCTATCAAAACATCCTACCTGCATATATCAATGTGGAAGCGTGTTCTGATGGGGTAATTTTACCTATCAGAAGTTCCTACCTGCACTTACTAATTTGGAAGGGTGTTCTGATGGGGTAATTTTAAGTATCAGAACGTCCTACCTGCATATATAATGTGGAAGTGTGTTCTGATGGGCATTTTTAACTGTCAGAACGTCCTACCTGCGCTTACTAATGTGGAAGCATATTGTGATGGGCTCTTTTTAACTGTCAGAACGTCCTACCTGCACTTACTGATGCTTCCACATTAGTAAGTGCAGGTAGGACGTTCTGACAGTTAAAATTACCCCATCAGAATATGCTTTTATGTAACCATGTTCTGTTATACAAATGAGCCTCACTTGAGTAAGCTTTTACACACATGTACTCAAATTACAAATCAAAAAACATTAGTATTTTAATTTGTAAAAAAAAACCCTATGGTGCATGTTTTGGGTTGGTGGGGAAAACCGGAGTGCCCGGAGGAAACCCACTCAAACACAGGGAGAACATGCAAACACAGATAGGGCCAGGCGATCCGAACCTTCTCGCTGTGAGGCATGAGTGCTAGTTACTCAGCCACTGTGCCGCCAACAGAGGGAAAAAACCCCTCAAAACATTACACATTTATACATTACAGATTAACAATTTACACATTTACACCCTCTGCACTATTAACATGATCAAAATCTACAAAGCTCTCAAATAAAAAACAAACAAAATAAATAAATAAATAAATAAAAAATATATCTAGTTATTACACAACATTTACACCCTCTACACTATTTAAACTATTTCTCAAAAACTAAAAATCTACTATTTCCATGTTCCAAATCTAAATATTTAAAACAAAACTACACTACTGTTTACATGAATTTACAATAAATTTACAAACTACGAACATTTACTACAAGTATAATCTGTGTATCTGTATATTTGACACATTTGAAATGGGCCCATCGAAGACACGTCCCACACTGCACCTAGAGACAAAAATATATACATATACAAACAAGACAATTAGGAAACTTAAAATATCTACTTAAAGATTTACTTAGCACTCTCAAATACTTAGGCTTTTAGATTCATTCTTATATGATCATCTTTACCATTTCAATCATGCTGCTCTCGGCATCGCTCTCCAGCATGGAGCACACCACACAGTCATCTTCTGCGATGCCTAGAAAAAAATTAAGACCACTTCATTTTTATGTGTCTATCGACATGATTGTAGGCATCACTGGTTAATTCCTTTATTAATAGCTGCTGTTTACACATTTCTACATTTTGGAGTATGTGCCCCTGCAGATATACATGATCCGAAATATGCAATATTGTCATGGGATCTATCAATCATGTTTTCTGCTTGTAGAAATAAAATAGGATGGCAGAGGCACTCTGAGTTACAGTGTGTTTCAGTATACTTGGATGCAACATGTATAATATATGATATTTTAACAAATTAATTTGAATGCATCAATCTTGAGTGCCTCAGATCTGCAAGCCATGTCGACAACATTAACAAACGTATAACCGCATGCTCTGACCATATCTGCACGTGTAAATGTGAGCTTGAACACGGCGATGTAATTGCTTCTCATAAATGGCTAAATTCGCTCACTTAAGCAGCAGAAGTTTGTTGTTTCAAATGACTGAAAGACTGAAAAGACTGAAATACAGAAGTGTTCCAAACATAACTTAACCATAACTATCAAACGACAGCTGTAAGTCTGCAAAACTTACGCCACGTTTAGACAGTTCATACGGACAGTTTTATTATTCAAAAGAAGCCAATAAGAAGTAGTTGGGTCAGTCTCAGACTCAAATAAGATTCACACAAAGGCTAAAAATCGGCATTGAGTTAGATTAAGTAGAAACGTTAAATACTTACTGTTTTTCTTTCAACACAGCTGAGCGGTAGGACAAAAGTTCAAGAAACTCTCAAGGAGTGATGTAATGTTCTGCGATATGCATGACCTGGCAGCAACTCTCGACGGGTAGGAACAAATTATAGGACACTGGTGCTCCTCCACATCGAGAGGAGCAGCTGAGGTGGCTCAGGCATCTGTTCTGGACGCCTCCTGGACGCCTCCCTCGGGAGGTGTTCCGGGCATGTCCCACAGGGAGGAGGCCCCGGGGAAGACCCAGGACATGCTGGAGGGACTATGTCTCTCGGCTGGCCTGGGAACGCCTTGGGGTCCCTCTGGAGGAAATGGAGGAATTGCCACATGACATCACAAGGTGGAATAGAGTGTTTTTAGTTTGAGAAACAGACTCAAACAAAACATGCAAGGTTTGTGTGTTAAAACGTGTGTGAACGAAACAAAACACTAGTGTGTGTGTGATGAGGAAACAACATTAGAACACATGAGAAAAGAGTGTAATATTGACCCTTTAACATAAGAAAACACTACACTCTCATGTGTTATTGGTTTGGGCTCTGTTTGAACATTTAGCCTGTAACAGTATTCTGATATTGTGTAACAATGTCCCCCTCAGCCCTCTGCACTCTGCTCTAGTATTGCTTATTGCCATAGTAACATGTTATGACCCTGTTTTAGGTCACAGATATATGGACCAGTGTATAGGATCAATTTACTACATGATGTGATGGTTGGAGTGTACTGCCCAGAGGCCACAAAGGTAAGCCTCATTAGTATCACATGAAAACATCTACTTAAGCAAAAGTATTAAAGTACTTGTTTAAAAATGTACTTAAAGAGTAGAAAGTTAAAGTATTTTGTGCAGAGTTTGAGATCTAATTAAGCTTCAAATGTCGTGATTTTGACACAGATTTGTGCTGATCTGCTCAAGAACAGAAAGAAGTGAATCCCAGCTTATTTGTATATTTTTGTTTGCTCAAACAATGACCTTGATAAAAAAAAAAGTGCAGGATTTTCAGTAGGTCTCACACAATAATAATAATAATAATAATAATAATAATAATAATAATAATAATAAAACACTTTTCAGTCCTGTTCAAAAATGTAGCGGTGTCGAAAGTACACTGGAGATGTTTTGTTTCATTCACACATGTTTGAGTAACTCTTTATTATTAGTCTGTCTACATCTCAAACACTCAAAATACTCTGAGTGTTTTCTGTTTGAGAGAACTTTGATTAAATATGCAGGATGTGTGTTAAAGATGTGTGAATGAAACAAAACACAACTCCAGGTATTGTGATGAGGAAACATTGAAACATAGATCAGAGTAATATGAGCCCTTTAAGTCTTTGTTTTATCAGACTAAATAAAGACATTCGTCTGAGTTGTTAAAAACACTGACTAAATCTGAGTCTAGTTGATACAATTCTAATTTAAACCCTTTTACTTTTCTCTGGCATCATTTCAGGAAATCCTCATGTCCTCAATATACCCCAAAGATAAAGTCCTTTACAAGCGTCTGTTTCGGTCAAAGGTAAAAGTTTAAACACACAGTTTTAACTGTGTGTTAAAACTGTGTAAAACACACAGTTTTACACAGGGGGGGGTTCGATACCCGGGTCACCCAGGCCTTTCTGTGTGTGTTCTGTGTGGAGTTTCCGTGCATGGTCTGGGTTCGATACCCGGGTCGCCTGGGCCTTTCTGTGTGGAGTTTGCATGTTCTCCCCGTGTCTGTGTCCGGGCACTCTGCTTTCCCCCATCAACCCAAAACATGCACCATAGGTACCTCCAGCTTAGGTCCTGACCAAGCTGAAGCAAAAAAAGATCATGGAGATGGTCCCCGGTGTCAGGGTCCGTTAGTTGAGTTTGTCTTGTTACTTCCTGTTTTATTTTGTTAAGGTTCTGTTTTGTTCCCTTACTTCCTGTCTAGTTTTCCCTCTCCTCATTACCCTAATGTGCCTCACCTGTTTGTCATTGTCTCCTCCTCCCCAGCCTATATTAGCCTTACCTTTTTCCCCTCCTGTTGCCAGTTCGTCTTGTCTGTTTTCAGAAAGCGTTCCAGCGTTCTTTTCCCAGTTTGACCTTCGTGTTTTGATTCCTTGCCTTATTCCTTGGACTGTTGTTTTTTGCCTGCCGATTTGGATACCTCTGCTTGCCCTCTGACTGATTTCCTGGAATTTTGGACGTATTGTAATAAACCCTCTTCTACTGCTCGCCTGCCTCTCGCCTCTGCATTGTTGGGTCCTCCTGTTCTGTTTCTGACAGTACGAACTGGCCAAAACATGGACCCCGCAGGGCCTGATCAGGTATGTGCGGTCCTGATGGCACAAGGACAGAAGCTCCAGCAGCAGGAAGATCAGCTGATCAGCATGCGCCAGGAGATGACCGCAGCGGCACGACAGACCGAGGCTGCCTGCGTCGCCTTGATGGCCCGGATGGACCACGTTGCCAGCCGTATCCAGGGTCTCGAACAGTCCACTCAGCCCCTCGACTCCGTTACCGCTCCGCCGGCCGAGGCTTCCGTTTCCACGGCACTTCTCCCTACGGCTCCGGAGACCACGATGCTCCGTTTATCCAGCCCTGAACGTTTTTCCGGTGAGTCAGGTGACTGTCGCCCTTTTTTGGCCCAATGTGAGCTACATTTTGAATTCCAGGCGGCTGCCTTCCCTTCTGACAGAGCCAAAGTAGCCTACATAATCTCCTACCTGTCCGGCCGGGCTAAGGCTTGGGCTACAGCGGAATGGAGTCGCCGTTCCACCGTTTGTGACTCCCTGCCACAGTTTATAGACACATTTAAGACTGTTTTTCAGTCCGCCATCCCTGGTCGAGAGGCTGCCAAAGCCTTGGTAGCTCTCAAACAAGGCAGGAGAATGGTCATCGACTATGCTATTGAGTTCCGCACGCTAGCCGCCGACAGCGGGTGGAACCAGCCGGCGTTGGTAGACGCTTTCCACAACGGGTTGACGGAGAGCATCAAGGACCACCTGGCGCCGCTGGACCTGCCATCCGATTTGGACACCTTCGTCGCGCTGGCTTCCAGGATCGACAAACGACTGACGGAGCACCAGCGTTCCGTTCCCCCTTCTCCCGACGCTATCCAGGACAGCGCTACACTCTGCCACAGATTCCCCCACCCCCCGGTCTCCCGTTCCCAGCATTGGAGGGGCCCCCGCCGCAGGACGCACCGATTCCCATGCAGATCGGTCACACTTGCCTGTCCCCAGCTGAGCGCCAGCGACGACGCAATGAGGGGAGGTGCCTCTATTGCTCTCAGTTGGGTCATTTCATCGCCACCTGTCCCCTGAGATCAGCTCTCCCCAGCGATCCTGCTCAGCCAAGGGTGAGTCCATCCAATTCATCCCGTGTTACCAAGAGACAGTTATCCCACGTAACGTTAAATACTGATAAATTGACTCTTATCCACCCTGTGCTAGTGGACTCAGGGGCAGATGCTAATCTGATGAGCTACATATTAGCAGAACGGCTTCAGCTAGGTCACGAGCCGGTATCCCAGCCACTGTTTGCAACAGCCCTAGACGGCCGGCTCATGTGCTTGGTAACCCAGCAAACCACCCCGGTCAATGTAACTTTCAAAGATGGCCACACAGAGAAGGTGACATTTTTTCTTTATCACTCTATTCACCACCCTCTCATTTTAGGCTTCCCTTGGCTGAGACGACATAACCCTCACATTAACTGGGCCACAGGGAAGATACTGGGCTGGGGAAAAGAGTGTGGGAGAGACTGTTTTTCCACGGCCCAGGCTGATAAGACCGACACTAGCCCTGCCAGCAGCCCCGACGTTTTAGAGCTTAAGGACGTCCCTGAATGCTACAGGGACCTATCTGAGGTCTTCAGCAAGGCTAAGGCTACCTCGTTACCTCCCCACAGAAACTATGACTGCTCTATAGATTTATTACCAGGGGCCCCCATTCCTAAGGGGAGATTATACTCCCTTTCCCGACCTGAACAGCAGGCCATGGAAGATTACATCACCTCCTCCCTCAAGGCGGGCATCATCAGACCCTCCTCCTCTCCTGCAGGTGCAGGATTCTTTTTGTAGACAAAAAGGATGGATCTCTCCGGCCGTGCATTGACTACACAGGCTTAAATAACATTACTGTTAAGAACAGGTACCCCCTTCCCCTAATGTCCACCGCTTTTGACCAATTGCAAGGGGCTAAGGTATTCACTAAGCTTGACCTAAGAAATGCTTATCACTTAGTTAGGATAAGGGAAGGAGACGAGTGGAAGACCGCCTTTAATTCTCCTATAGGCCATTATGAGTACCTGGTAATGCCTTTTGGCCTGACTAATGCACCAGCCGTTTTTCAAACCATGATTAATGATGTTTTGAGGGACATGTTGAACCGAACGGTGTACGTTTATCTTGATGATATTTTGATCTTTTCCCCCAACTTACAGTCCCACATACAGAATGTGAGAGATGTACTTCGTCGTCTCCTAGAACACAGACTATATGTTAATGCCAACAAGTGTGAATTTCACCGCTCCTCTGTTTCCTTCCTGGATTACATTATTTCAGAGGGACAGATACAGATGGACCCCAGGAAGGTCCAGGCAGTCGCTGAATGGCCTACCCCTTCCTCCCGTAAGGATGTGCAGCGCTTCCTAGGTTTTGCTAATTTTTATAGGAAATTTGTAAGAGATTTCAGTTCTGTCGCTGCCCCTCTCCATGTTCTCACCTCCTCTAAGGTCTCCTTTTCATGGACCCCTCTTGCTGATGCCGCCTTCCGACGCCTCAAGTGGCTATTCTCCTCAGCCCCTGTCCTAATGCTCCCAGATCCCTCTCTTCAGTTCATTGTGGAGGTCGACGCCTCAGACGCCGGGGTTGGAGCTATCCTCTCTCAGCGATCAGGCAAGGACAATAAGATTCACCCCTGTGCTTTTTTGTCCAAGAAGCTGTCTCCTGCTGAACGCAACTATGCTGTGGGGGATTGGGAGCTGTTAGCGGTTAAGACGGCCCTGGAGGAATGGAGGCATTGGCTGGAGGGGGCTGAACACCCCTTCCTGGTATGGACTGACCATAAGAATTTAGAATATTTGAAAACTGCTAAGAGACTTAACCCCCGCCAGGCCCGATGGGCCCTATTCTTTTCCCGTTTTAATTTCACTCTGTCCTATCGACCAGGTTCTAAGAACGTCAAGCCTGACATCCTGTCCCGCATCCATACCCCTGAGCTAGATAGGGTTAAGACCACCCCCATACTCCCAGATAAGTGCTTCATTGGTGCTGTCTCATGGGAGGTGGAGGCCAAGGTTAAAGAGGCCAACACCTCTGCCAATGTTCCGGTGGGAGTTCCCCCCAACAGACTGTATGTTCCCCCGAGATGAGGGGCCCCGTGATTCACTGGGCTCACACCTCCAGAATATCGTGTCATCCTGGGGTCCGAAGAACCATCTTCAGGATCAAGGAGAGATTCTGGTGGCCAGCCATGTGGAAGGAGGTTAAGGAGTACGTGGCAGCATGCGACACCTGTTCTCAGAACAAATCCTCCAATGCTCCTCCTGCGGGTCTTCTCCAGCCCCTCCCTGTGCCACAGCGCCCCTGGTCAGACATCTCCCTGGACTTTGTGACCGGCCTTCCCCCTCCAAAGGTAACACTACCATTCTCACTGTTGTTGATAGATTTTCTAAGATGGTTAAATTCATTGCCCTGCCTAAACTGCCCTCCGCCAAGGAAACGGCGGAGGTGATTCTCACTCATGTTTTTCGAGTCCATGGTTTCCCTAGAGACGTTCTGTCTGACCGGGGGCCCCAGTTCGTGGCCCGTTTTTGGAAAGCCTTCTGCCAGCTGCTAGGAGCCACGGTGAGCCTGACATCGGGCTACCACCCACAATCCAACGGGCAAACTGAGAGACTAAATCAGGAGTTGGAAACCGGGCTCCGCTGCCTCTGCTCCCAGAATCCCTCTTCGTGGTCCAAGATGCTCACCTGGGTTGAGTATGCTCACAACACTCTCCCATCAGCTTCCACTGGGTTAACCCCTTTCCAGTGTGTCTTCGGCTACCAGCCCCCTCTGTTTCCTGACCTCGAACAGGAGGTCATGGTTCCCTCAGCTACAGCCATGGTCCGACAATGCCGACGGATGTGGACCCGGGCTAGACAGGCCCTTCTCCGCTCATCGGCCGCATACAAGAAGACGGCAGACGGACGTCGCAGACCAGCGCCAGCCTATAGCCCGGGTCAACGAGTCTGGCTCTCCTCCAAGGACCTCCCCTTACGATTAGAATCCCGTAAGTTGGCACCCAGATTTATTGGTCCTTTCCCTGTGTCAAGGGTTATTAATAGATCTGCTGTGAGACTCAAGCTCCCTAGGTCCACCCGCATCCACCCCACCTTCCACGTCAGCCGGGTGAAGCCGGTCCAAAGGAGCCCTCTGGTCCCTCCCGACAAGCCCCCTCCACCCCCGCGGTTCATTGATGGCGGCCTTGCTTACACCGTGAAACGACTGTTGGCTGTCAAGCGGCGGGGCAGAGGGCTGCAATACCTGGTGGATTGGGAGGGCTATGGACCAGAGGAACGTTCCTGGGTTCCTTCCAGGGACATTATGGACCCTCAACTCATAAAGGACTTCCAGCGGGAGCACCCTGATGATCCTGGGCCGTCGGGTGCCGGCCGTAAGGGGGGGGGGTACTGTCAGGGTCCGTTAGTTGAGTTTGTCTTGTTACTTCCTGTTTTATTTTGTTAAGGTTCTGTTTTGTTCCCTTACTTCCTGTCTAGTTTTCCCTCTCCTCATTACCCTAATGTGCCTCACCTGTTTGTCATTGTCTCCTCCTCCCCAGCCTATATTAGCCTTACCTTTTTCCCCTCCTGTTGCCAGTTCGTCTTGTCTGTTTTCAGAAAGCGTTCCAGCGTTCTTTTCCCAGTTTGACCTTCGTGTTTTGATTCCTTGCCTTATTCCTTGGACTGTTGTTTTTTGCCTGCCGATTTGGATACCTCTGCTTGCCCTCTGACTGATTTCCTGGAATTTTGGACGTATTGTAATAAACCCTCTTCTACTGCTCGCCTGCCTCTCGCCTCTGCATTGTTGGGTCCTCCTGTTCTGTTTCTGACACCCGGGCGCAGTGATGTGCTGCCCACTGCTCCTAATATATGTATAGAGAGGAATTTCTCCAGTGTGAGATCAATAAAGTCACTTCTTATTGGCCCTCGCCAGTGACGGTCGTACAGTACCGGCGATAGTATCAGCTGAAAAGCATATTTTGGCGTAGGCTGATGAAATTCAGAACAGTGACAACGCTCAAGGAGACAAACAGAAAATGTCATTGTCACACTGCCCTATGATGAACAGGAAGTCGGCCATATTGGATCCAAAATTCGCCACCGTTTTGACTTGGGTGTGTGCAAAAATTTTCAAATATTTTGTATTTGGTCCAAATGAGCTCAAATTTGACATGTCACATCTACAGACATAGGCTCACAAACGTTACCGTTTTATTGGGATACTCCTTACGGTTTTCCCATAGCACGCCGGCAAATAACACCTTCATTTCCAGTTTCTTTGATGACCTGTCATGGCCACAGGCATTGGCCTAGAGCGCTCAAATTCAAATCACAATTGCATGATCCCGGCCTGAATGGTGTGGCTATGTGTCGTGCGAGAGCCACCATAGCGGCTTTAATTACCATTATTCTTTATTCTTTTTATTATTATTTTTATAATGTGAGGGATATGGGGCAACAGCATAGAGTGTATAAAGAAATAAGATAAGATAAGACTTTATTGATCTCACACAGGAGAAATTTACTTGCCACAGTAGCTCCAGGACATTTGAACAAGAAAGAAAGTGCATGCAGGCAATGAACTGAGAGTGTGGCATCACCCATGGCGTTCAGCTCCATTCAAATGAAGCTCAAGTGGCTAGCAGTTATATTGGCAAATAAGGAATAGGAATTTATTTACGGGCAAAATAACAGGCATCTTAAGGCCAAAATGATAAAGCTCGCAGCAGCAGTTACAAAGAGTGTAACTGCTGCTACTCTGGGCGATAGTAGCTCAGTTGGTAGAGGTTTTTGTCCACTGATCTTAAGGTTGGTGGTTCGAATCCCGCTCTTTGACATTGGTGGAGCACTCAGATCTGCAGATGAACACTTTTGAGCTTTGAAGGTGGAAAAGCAGTATTTAAATCATTTACCAATATATAAATGATTCTTGATTCTTGTATTCTCCTGTTTGAATGCAGATATCTGAGAGGTTTGACGAGCACCTTCAATGAGAGAGCAGACAAACTGATGGAGAAGCTGTCTGAAGAGGCCAAGAACAAAACTGTGGTCAGCATGCTTCATCTGATCAACTGCGTCGCATTGGACATTATCGGCAAGGTAAAGCATGTAAGATGGAGGTGAACCAAATTTAAAGATGTGCTATGTAACTTTTCTAATAGGGGTCCATCACGTATCTCTGTGGAGAGCTGAGCCCCTTTAGAGGAAGAATGCATGTTTTTAAAGTATTTTCTTTAGCAATACACACACCTGTAATGGGATAAATGATTTTAGTTTAATGCCCTAATATCTCCATGGATAAATGGTGTAATATAGACCTTTTAATGTTACCAACTGTGTTCATGTGCTTCAAAGTATATGCTGTTTTAAAGGGATAGTACTTTTTTTTAAAAATGTTAATCTGTATGGCTTCCCCTTCAACAGTGTCCTGAGATTAACACTGACTTACCCATGACAGCGTGATCTGGTCCCGGTTATCCTCCATTAACGTAGCTCGTAAACGTAGTTCCGGGAAGTTCACGGGGACAATTTAATAAAGCTTATTTTTCTTCTCAAAACAACATTTGTCCAAAAAGTGATATATTTGCATCCCAAAGAGTTGTCTGCTAAAAATTCAGCTGCGTATTTCGCATTTGCATATTTACTCACGATTCGTATCACTGCGAGCATATTAGCTGTATTAGCCTTTTAACTTTTAGCGGATGTGTACGGCGGATGCGGTACAGCGACATTTGCCGTAAGAGTTTACAAGTGAACAGGCTAAAATATAAAAGAAAGACTTCCAGTTTTGGGGGCACTGGGGAATATAGCCCAATCATCCACCCATTTTCTTCTGCTTTATCCTGAGTGTAGAGGACTAAACTATAACTCTTTGTTCATCCTTTTGCCTCAGGTCGCATTTGGAGTCGATTTGGATTTGCTCAAGTACACCTCACCGTTCTGCAAAGCCATCGAGGTGTGTCTCCAAGGGATGTGTCATTATGTTCGAGATGCAATTTTCATCTGTCTTGGAAACTGTCCAGAGGAAAGTGATAAGTTAAATATGTAGGACAGGGGAAGTGAAGTTTCACTGATTACTTTTTTAATAATGGACATATTCAGACCGTCACAATCTAATGATTTTTTTGTTTTGAAACTTTTAACAATATCAACAATTTCATTTTCATTGATTGCTCTAAGAAACAAAAACTTAGGGTTTTCAAAATCAACTGTATTTTGTGGTTCGACAGGATTAGTATTAAAACATGCTGCCAATTCTGACCCTGTTTATAAAAAACTCACTCAATTCATTTACTATTTCATTAATGTTTTTTTTTTTTATTTCTTTGCCATCATTTTTGAAATATTTAGGTAAACAGTTGTTTTTGGATCCCTTTTTAAGAACAGAATTCAGAACATTCCATAGCCCCTTAGTGTTATTCCTGTTTTCCTCCAATACTGCATTATAGTATTGTTTTTACAGCTCCTGATAATATTTGTAAGTTTATTTTTGTACGTTTTATAATTACCTTCTGATTCATTAGTTCTTTTAGGCATATATATTTTATAAAGCAAATTTTTCTTCTTACAAGCTTCAATTAGCCCTTTTGTCATCCAGGGCTTGGACTTTTTCTTTTTGTCAATTTTGTCAGTATTGACACAGGGCAGTAATAATCATACAGTCAGAAAAGTTTCCAGGACGTTACCATATGCTGCATTTACATCTGATTGATTAAATATACTCAACAAAAATATAAATGCAACACTTTTGTTTTTGCTCCCATTTTTCATTCCAGATACACAATATTACCATTTCTCTCAAACATTGTTCTCAAATCTGTCTAAATGTGTGATAGTGAGCACTTCTAGTCTGGTTAACACCTGACCATATCACAAGTGAGATATGGGTCTGGAAACTCGCTTCGAAAAATCCCGTAGCGGAGGTGTGGTTAGCGATTGCCAACGGCCGTTTATTGGGCGTTATGAATGTCTATCATTGAGCGTATACGTAAGTCCATAGCCAATCATGTCAGTTGTCAGTTCAAACTACAAGCTTCCGTTTGTCATGTAGTACGCGTTGTGAGGAAAATAATCTTTGTTATGAAATACGTCAAAGGTCGCTGATGTTCTGTTCTTGTGTTATCAATCTTCTAGTTACGAATACATTGAGGTTTACGACAACTATGGCTGATTTATGCTGATTCAGTGAAAAACCTAGAAGACGTGGTCTTTTAAACTGGACTTTGCCTGTGTTTTACTATCATGTTATGTAGCACCATTGACACGCTGTCTGCATAAAGTTCCTTCTTGAGGGTCCTAGTTTGAGTTAATGGTTAACTACTCTGTAGGTTAAATTTAGCTCAGTTCTGTACCAAGACAGGAGACGACAATGGGAGACGACAGAGATGCTCGAATGCTGTACTGATCATACCTGTGTATCCTCTGCTGTTCAACATTAAAGTGCCTGCATTTTTCTACGAGGTCTTGAGAATTTCTTCCACAATTTGGTGACCCGCGACGTGAAAGAACTATGCAGAAAGGACCAGGCCGTCGTCTCCCCAAAGGCCCCTTTGAGAAACAACGCATCCAGAGCTCTACAAAAACGGTATGGCAGTGCCTTTTTCAAAGAATATCTGTCACATTGGCCAAAACCAAAATTATATGTGATGTTTTGTGAGGGACCTTTGTATTAAATTAAGTGGTAATTTTAAAACAATATAAAATCAGTAATTAAAAAGTCCGTGTTTATACGCCAACACGTGAGAAAAGAAGGAGCGTAGAATCAAAATAATAATGAGCGTTTAAGCTTTAAATTTGATAAAGCGTGATTAAAAAACAAAGTTATTAATTAAGTTCCGTGTTTATTGCTTTGCACGAAGAGAGAAAAAAAGCGGATTTTGTAAGAAAAACACTTTTGTGGTTAAACTTTACACAAAAAGAAAAAACAAAAACTCCTAATTTGAGTTTACAAAAAAAGGAATTCCAAAAGTAACATTATTGGTGTTTTTGATTGCCTTAAGCTCTCAAGACACCCAGGATGCAGAAGTAAGAGTTCGAAGAACATGACGTCACTTGCTTCTGTAAAATTGGCCGAAGGTCAATTGTCCAACTAAACGCAACTAATACAAATGGACAGACACTCGTAGCATACTCAATCTTATAGTGGGATGCGCAATTTTGTTTGTGACGAAATTAATAATACTTTGGTACAGGAAACTGATGTGACCGAAATTAAATTGAGTTGTACCTGGAAAAACCGACCTAAATTACAAGCAGGTTGTCTTTGCATGACTCTCCCGTCTGGTAGTACTGTTACGAGAGCGTCATCAAAAGTTTGTGAAAAAGAAATACACTTGAAACTAAAAGCTGAGCTTGTAAAGGAGATTACAGAAAAAGCTGAAAAAATAACGAAAAGTCTGTGTTCGGCTAATTCCACCAAAATTACGCAGATACTGAAAGAATTAAAAGAAGAGTATGACACATTTAGAATTACCTGGGAGATTTGTTTCTTGGTGTCGATTTAAAGAGGAAGACAGTATAAATGAATTGTTCAAATTGATGGCACTTTGCAAATGGTTTAAATTATTAAGAAGCACTTATTTGAGCAAGCATGAGATGAGAGATGTTCAGAGTTGTTTATGATGGATAAAATCCAGTTTTTGATCTGAGTTAAATATTGGCTATGGTGGTTTATGTAAAGTTTTGTTGAAAGCTTGGATTATAAATGAAATGTGATAGAAGAATGTTGAAAGATAAGAATTATGGCATTTATTGGAGAGATGTTTGTGGAAATTCTGGTTGTGTGAGTGTTATGATCTTACAAATGATACTTGGATCAAATAATTCTGCATTTATTGAGTAATTTAAAATTGCATGTTCTTAGAAATAAATTGCATGTTCTTAAAATTCGGAATAAATCTCTGAAATTATTGCATGTCCTGGAATATTTGGAGAATAACCTAAAACGGGAGATTTTTCTATTTACTGAAAATTGTCTTGTTTTGGCAAATCTCAATTAAAAGTCTTGTATTGTGTAATTTACTTAAACCAATAAATTCTAAATTTAATACAATTGTAAATATTTTAAATTCAGCTCTCAAAGATTTGCTAGCTTAATCAATTTCATGGGAATAATAAATCTTGTTATGACTGTTTGTCTATCTGCCTGCGGTCTTTCTGAGTGTGTGTGTGTGTGTGTGAGTGTATGAGCGGCAGTGAGCAGAGAGGTCAAGAGGTCACAGGGAAAGATATGTCAGCCGTAATTTAGCTCTATTAATGTTGTTGTTCTTGTTAATGTTGTAAGAGTTGAGAAAGGAATTAGAAAAATTAGGGACAAGGATAGAATAGTGTCAATCTGTATTTTGAGTGTTATGTGGGAATTAAAGAAAGCGCTTTGTTGCTTCAGGCTCGGAGCGCCTCTGGTCTGTATGTTTGCTCAGTACGAGTTGGACTAGTTTGAGTTTAAAGGAGCAGTGTGAGAATTACTCTTTGCACGGTGCCATCAATGAACGAAATAATAAATAAATAAGAAACAGTTTAAGCTATTGAGACAGAATTGCAATTATTAAAGTAAATATCTTATCGGCAATCAGGCCCTAAAACAATTGAGGAGGTAGATACATTTCAAAATTTAACACAAATAATTGGAGTATAGAGGTTTAAATTGCTCAAAGTTATTTTTAATTTATTACAGTTCATTTTTTCGGGTACAATTCGAAAATATAAAAGGTTGTATCACCTGTCACATTAAAGGAGGTACTGGATAAACTAATTGCTTTTATAAATAACTTAAGATTGGGAGTTTTTTTTGTTTTATCTAAATTAAATATTAATAAAATAATTATTTTCAAAATTCTACGTTTACTCCTACGCTACTTTTCTCTCTCTTTGTTGCAGAAGCTTAAAACTTAATAGCTGCAATTCGGACCGTCCCGCAGACAACAAAACGTGACGGACACATATTCTAATTAAGGAAAAAACTGTGCGTAAATCAGGTGATTAAAATTTTAAATTAAATATTTTAAACTAATTATAACCCGAAGTCACAATTATCTAAATCAAATTTCTTCTCCCTTCTAGAGAACTGTCTATAGAACGGAGAAGCCCCCAAGAATTAAATTTTTAGAGCCCAAAGGTAGAATCAAAAGTATACAGTACTCAAAATAGCGATACATTCACTAAAAGCCATTAAATTGGACGTTGTGCCCAAAATTTGTATAATAAATAAATAATTCAACTTTAAAAAACAAATTACCACAAAATGTCCTCACACTTTATCATGGTTGGCCAGTTGACAGAATATTGGTTGAATAAAGCACTCCAGGATGAAGCGGACCCCAAACAAGCCCGAGCAAATCAAAAGTCCTGAAAGTCTTACAAGATACCAAAGAACTGTCTTCTATCTTGGTCCTAAAGAAAACCGAAAAAGAAGAGAAAATAAAGGAAGATTCAGTGCTAACTCATAGACAATTCAGAGACTCTTGTTGTGACACCGAAGATGAAAAAGGGTCTGCTGAGAGAAGAGGAAGGTCACACAGAAGGGCAAAAGACTGTGATGAGGACACTGACAGAGAGATTTCTCTATTTGATAACATGTACCGACCACTGTCCGATCCATCTATTGAACGAAGAGATTATTACCACAAGTCACCAAGACCATACCATCCCTCACCCTACGCCAGCGGCAAGCTGAGAACCCCTGATACTAAAGCTGCTACATCCTTGAAGCCCTCCCAATTTGGAGAAGACTCATCCTCCAGGGCAACGCACAAAGTATTGACAGGAGTTTATACTCCCAGCCAGCGGAAGGAACGAGGGCCAAAAGCAAGTGTGTATCCAGTGAGAGCAGATGGTCAAACTGTGGTCTATCAGCCATTTTCAATCAAAGACTGGAGTGCTTTGATGTTGACACTTCCAAGACTTACCAAAGGTGGCTTACCATGGCTAAGAGCTCTTTTCAAACAGACGGCAGGAGACCAACTTTGTTGGGGTGATATTCAGGCTGCTCTGACCAAAGCTGCTGACGAAACTGTTGCCAGAAACATCAAAAAAGCTATCGAAAGGAGCTTGAGATATGCACTGCGTGATCAAGAAGGTGTATACAACTATCGTGATGTGCTGGAGAGAGAACTCAGTCAACGCTATCCTTCTGTCATGACTGAAGAATTGTTGTCAATGCAAATGAAAGACAACGAAGACTACTACAGTTACAAACAACGTGCCACCAATCTATACCATGATGCCACAGGAGAGCG
The DNA here is from genome assembly GCA_036785185.1 of Paratrypauchen microcephalus. Taxonomy (NCBI): domain Eukaryota; kingdom Metazoa; phylum Chordata; class Actinopteri; order Gobiiformes; family Gobiidae; genus Paratrypauchen; species Paratrypauchen microcephalus. Next base: position 67,158 of record JAVJIX010000084.1, on the reverse strand, counting down.
GATCGATGCCAGAGCAGGAATGTCAATCATCTATCGCTCAGCTCTGGTGAAAGGTATGCCAAAAGCAGTGAAAGACGCTTTGGACGATGTGATGGGCATATACACTAAATCTGATGATGAGTTCGATGCACACTGCAGCCATCAAATAAACAAGTACCATAGAGGGAAAAAAGAGGCCGAGGAGAAGAAGCAAGAGCTGGAACTGGCCACTATGAAACTCCAACTGCAGAAATACCAAAATGAACTCAAAGAAGAACAAGCAGCAGGAATTTAAGAAACCATCAATGGACTACTGGAACCAGGATGAAGCTGCCTATGCAGAACCGGATGCTGAAACCAGTGAACAGCTGATGACCCCACCCGACCCTTCGTCGTTGAGGCTCCAGAAGGGGAGGAAAAAGGGAGGAGATCGAGGAGATAGAGAAGAAAAAGGACAGTATAGGCCATATTATGATAATTTGTTAAATTTACAATGTGTAATCTTGACTACGCTGATTATATTATTCTGTTGTTATAGTTTGGGGATACATTCTACTGACTGAGACTGATCTCGGACGGCTGGCAAACAACACGACAACCACAACGACCACTCACGGCACGACCAACTCAGCCAACTATATGGGTAAGACACAAGGAGCACTAAAACGGGCAAAGAAAGAACTTCCTAAAATTTCCAGAATTGAAAAATATTGCTATAAAGGCCAAATATGTAATGTTTTATTCGACGTATGTGAAATATTGGACTGTATGTTAAACATACCTGCTATAGATTATGTTTTTAATACCCAAATTATTTGTAAAGACACTTGTCTGACCAGAGCTAATAATTATGAGGACCACAGGGTCACAAACAATGTCAGAGCAATTTCTAGTACGGACGATCATAATACAGACCAAGGTGATTTTAGCAAAGAATTACCCTAACAAAGATCAGGATAGATGAGGCATCTTATCAAGCAGATCTAAAGCATTGCAGAGGGAGTAAATCCCCTACTCAGCGATGCAACTATCTATTCAAAATCCAGAAGTTAGTGACTTAGGAATATATGCTATAGGTTTCCAGTGCTCAAAAATCACTACTGTTTCATGTAATCGGAGAATCAATTTAAATTTTGAAGGCTATATCCACATAACCATATTAGTAACTAATTAGATTGCTCCAGTGAATGAAATAAATTATTTGACTGAAGCAATAAAAATAGAGACAGGATTGGAAATGATAGAAAACACTTGGTTAAAATGAGTACAGCATACTCTGACCATAGAAGATTGTATTGTATGTTCGGCTGCCAGACCACAACTAACTACTGCATCCATACCATATTCCAATAACAAGGACTTGACGTGTATACTTAAGCTCTTCATTAGAAAATCATTTGAACGGACTGATGAGTGTTATTAACTCCATGACAAGTTACTGGTTGTAACTTCAAAGGACATACCCACCACTTGGAAAATGGGAACTGTAATGTATACATGTTTTCTCAGAGATATGATCACAAACGCAGACATAAGGACTGACAACAGAGTTGACATTGAGGGTTTCACTAATAATTTTTGTAATTAGACTTTCACTTCTGACAATTATGACAATTTTTTCACTTTTGACTAACCAATCCATTTCATGAGCAGATATTTGGTGGTTATGTACAGACTTTCGTCTGTATGCAATACTATCTCCAACATGGTGAGGTGTGTGTGCCAATTATACTAATTATCCCATTCACTATAGGTCCTACAGATTCATTGAACTTAAAACCGACTCAAGTTCTATATAAAACTAGACCGGACCATGTCCAAAAGAGGTCCTTGTCCTCACAGCTTAAAGAAACTCTGGTGTACTTGAATATGCCTGGACAAGTTGGTTTCATAAAATGTTTGGCCCATGGGCTGCGACAATTGTCTCCATTATCACTTTCATAGTGACTGCAATTGCTATTTTAATTGTAATTGGCTGTTGCGTTGTCCTTTGCCTCAGAGGTTTAATAGAGCAATTTCGACTTACTGATACATTAATCCAGTCTGATCAAAATTGAACGAATTAAGTTTTGGCTGAATAAATAAATGATCTAAATTTTAAGCCCTAAGGTGTTACTCCTTGTGACTTATTCTGCCGTCCGAGTTTTGTACAATGATTTACATGATATATTGACATAAAGACATTGAGATGTGTTATGCTCTATGAATGCTAAGGTTAAATTGTTATATTGGGATGATTAATTTTATTTGTAGAGGGAGCGTTTTGCCACTCTACTATGTAAGTGTGATCACATGTGTTTATGTGATCAAAGGAGGGAACTGTGAGGAAAATAATCTTTGTTATGAAATACGTCAAAGGTCGCTGATGTTCTGTTCTTGTGTTATCAATCTTCTAGTTACGAATACATTGAGGTTTACGACAACTATGGCTGATTTATGCTGATTCAGTGAAAAACCTAGAAGACGTGGTCTTTTAAACTGGACTTTGCCTGTGTTTTACTATCATGTTATGTAGCACCATTGACACGCTGTCTGCATAAAGTTCCTTCTTGAGGGTCCTAGTTTGAGTTAATGGTTAACTACTCTGTAGGTTAAATTTAGCTCAGTTCTGTACCAAGACAGGAGACGACAATGGGAGACGACAGAGATGCTCGAATGCTGTACTGATCATACCTGTGTATCCTCTGCTGTTCAACATTAAAGTGCCTGCATTTTTCTACGAGGTCTTGAGAATTTCTTCCACAGCGTCACCGTCTTGCCACACCTCCCCCGCTCTCTGATTGGGGCCCTAAATCTGGGACTCTCGCTTGGACGAGTTTCCAGGCCGCCTTCCAGTTCGAAACGAATGGAAGCGGCCTGGGAATTCCCAGGCTAGAGCACTTCTGCTTTGCTGAGATAATCCACCCCACCTCACAGGTGCGCCACATCAAGATGCTGATCTGACATCATGACCAGTGCACAGGTGCGCCCCAGACTGCCCACAATAAAAGGCCACCCCGAAATGTGCATTTTTTTTTTCTTTATTGGGGGTCTGGGGACTCAGAACCAGTCAGTATCTGGTGTGACCACCATTTGCCTCATGCAGTGCAACACATCTTCTTCACATAGAGTTGATCAGATTGTCAGTTGTGGCCTGTGGAATGTTGGTCCACTCCTCTTCAATGGCTGTGTGAAGTTGCTGGATATTAGTGGGAGCTGGTACACGCTGTCGTATACGCCGCTCAAGCACATCCCAAACATGCTCAATGGGTGACATGTCCGGTGAGTATGCTGGCCATGCAAGAACTGGGACATTTTCAGCTTCCAAGAATTGTGTACAGATCCTTGCAACATGGGGCCGTGCATTATCTTGCTGAAACATGAGGTGATGTTCATGGATGTATGGCACAACAATGGGCCTCAGGATCTCATCACGGTATCTCTGTGCATTCAAAATGCCATCAATAAAATGCACCTGTGTTCTTCGTCCATAACAGCCTTTGAAGAGGAGTGGACCAACATTCCACAGGCCACAACTGACAATCTGATAAACTCTATGCGAAGAAGATGTGTTGCACTGCATGAGGCAAATGGTGGTCACACCAGATACTGACTGGTTCTGAGTCCCCAGACCCCCAATAAAGCAAAAAAAAAAAAAAAATGCACATTTCGGGGTGGCCTTTTATTGTGGGCAGTCTGGGGCGCACCTGTGCACTGGTCATGATGTCGGATCGGCATCTTGATGTGGCGCACCTGTGAGGTGGGGTGGATTGTCTCGGCGGGGCAGAGGTGCTCGCTGTCACACATTTGGACAGATTTGTGAACAATGTTTGAGAGAAATGGTAGTGTTGTGTATCTGGAGTGAATTTTGGATCTTTGGGTCCATCTCAGGAAAAATGGGAGTAAAAACAAAAGTGTTGCATTTATATTTTTGTTGAGTGTATTTTTCCCCAATGTTGATTTTGCAGGCTTATCCTAAATGTCTGTATATTTTCATCATTCACTATTCTTACCTGTCTTAAATTATTATTTAATTCACCTTTTCTGGTTTGAACATTTTTGCTAAATAATATAAACACCGGTAAATGGTCTGATATGTCGTTAATAATAATGCCACTAACCATTTCTTCTAACACATTTGTAAATACCTGCCTGTCAAAGCCTGATCCCGTCAGATCTCAGAAGCTCAGCAAGGCAGGGCCTGGTTAGTACTTGGATGGGAGACCACTGGGAATTCCAGGTGCCACAGGGGGGCGCCAGTCGCAACAACTGTCATTGTGTCCTTAGGCAAGACACTTTACCCACATTGCCTAGTATGAAAGTGGAGTGTGCATGAGTGTTGGAGGTGGTCGGAGGGGCCGATGGCGCAGATTGGCAGCCTCGCTTCCGTCAGTCTGCCCCAGGGCAGCTGTGGCTACAGAAAGTATCTTACCCCCACCAAGTGTGGAGTGAATGAACAATGAACTGTAAAGAGCTTTGAGTGGCATGAAAGGCGCTATATAAATCCAATGAATTATTATTATTATTATTATAAATATGTTGTCTATTAATGACTATTTGTGGTTATCCTAGTAGACCTAGTTATTTTGGGATAAAAGGAGTTGCTGTATAGCGTATTAACAACATTTTCTGTTGGTGAGATTTCATTTTCAGTAAATTTAAATTAAAATCCCCACAAATAAAAACCTCCTTCGTGTCCAAGTTAGTAAATATTTTATCTGTAGTCTCTTATTTGCTCTACATTTGACCCTGGGGCTCTGTAGATACAACTTACTAGGATGTTTTTATTGTGCTCTAATTGAATTTCAAAAGTTAGACACTCCATAACGTTATCCAAAACAAATGTCATATTTTCAACATGTCCATGCAGTTTATCATTTACATACAACGCCACACCACCTCCATTCTTACATGTTCTGTCTTGTCTGTACATCTCATATCCCTCAATGTGATAATTGTCCAGTTTATCCTCATTTAACCAAGTTTCAGTTATTGCAATGACATCAAATGTCACGTTGATTTGGTGTAAGAGATCTTTGATATTTTCAACGTTTACATTTAGGCTTCTTCCATTTAAATGAATTATTGAGAATATCTCTTCATCGGTCTTGAGTAAAGCTGATAACTGATGTTCTAGATAATATTTACAGTCATTGTTTAGGTGATTGTAAAAGTTCAGATCTGGGTCAGTGTCATGTGTTAGATCATTCATGCAAATGTCTTCATCATGTAAGAGTTCATTTCTCATGTCTGTGTCATACATTTCCAAGTTAGCATTAATGTAGAATGAAGTGTCATTAGTCCTTTGTTGTTTTAGGGTTGGCTTTTTTTTTTTGGATAAGACAATCTATAATCCCAAGTAGGGCTGGGTGTCAGTCAGTTTCCTAGATCGATTCGATTTAGATTCTTATGGTTTTTAATCGATTAATCACGATTCGACTCGATTCAAGAATCGATTCCATCTGCTCTTAAATGATAAAAATATCTATGCAATTCGTTGCAAATACACATCTTTATTTTGTAAATTGTAAAGTTCACACATAGTTGCAAACAAAATCTCTTTCCTACTGCAATTTTAAAAAGTGCAAAAGTATAAAATGCAAATGAAAGTTGCAGCATATTGCTTGACTGCTTAAGGGAAAGATAAAAAATATCAACAAAAGTTGTACATTTCTGTTATTAACTGTCACACTGAAGAGATTATATCTCCATACTAATATACATCTATTTTGGGACACTGGACACATCTATATACAGGACACTGGTCCCTGGGACACAGAGGTAGTGCTTTGCCAAACGAGCCAACATTGGATAGTCTTTTTCATTAGACCTCCAGCAGGTTAGAGGGCTTTCATTCATCCCAGCAGGAGGCTCTTCCCTCTATCTTCTTATTTCATCTTCAGCCCTTTTAGTTGGTGTTTTCTTTCCATCTTCTATTACTGGTGGTGTGTAGAGCGCCCCAAAGAGGGACTCCAAGGTGCTGGATCTCTTGATTTCTTGGGTGAAATCACTTCCACCATCTCCTCAGCTACTTCATCAGTATTTTGCTGTTAAATAGTATAGAAAAATATTTTTAAAAAAAAATTCTCATAATTAAATAGAGGATCTGTTAATTTACACTTTGGAAATCTGTATATAGTATAGTTTATTTATTATGTTGCACTGTTTTAAGATTTTAGATCTTAGACTTTAGTTTTAACTTTAGATCTCTGTCTTAGATAGTTTTTTGTTGTGTTTTGTCTTCATATTGTATCTTGTACACTGTCTTTTTGCACTACTTGGCCAGAGAGAAACGAAATTTCGATTCACTGTATGTTGAACACATATGGCAGAATTGACAATAAAGCTGACTTTGAACTTTGACTTGACTTTGACTTACCCCCCGAATCAGAATCAGAATCATTTATTAATGGCCACACAACAAGTTGGTGGAATTTGTTTCCGGTACAGCAAGAATGCTCACATCTCTTCTGTGTCTATTACAGGACAAAACAAATATACAACACACTTACACAATACGACATACAACAACAGATAAATGACCAGTTATAAGCGGGATTGATTTAGAGTCCGGATGGCAGTGGGAAAGAAACTGTTGGTGAATCTAACAGTTTTGGAAGTGATGGATCTGTAGCGCCTCCCAGAGGGCATGAGTCTGAACAGATTATTGGCAGGGTGTGTGGGGTCTGAGGTGATTCTATTGGCTCTTTGTGTGATGCGTCTGTGATACAGTGTGTCTATGGAGGGGAGAGTGTGACCAGTGATTTTAGTTGATTTATTTATAATGCGTTGAAGTTTGTGTTGTGAATGTGAATCCAAATTACCGAACCAGACTATTATTGATGATGTAAGGACGCTTTCAATTATTGCTGTGTAGAACTGAAGAAGGATGTTGTGTCTGATTCTGAATTTTTTTAATTGTCTGAGGAAAAACAGTCTTTTATTGGCTTTTTTGTATGTTTCGTTTGAATGCTGTTTCCACATTTACAGTGCATTATGTATGTCTGTATGTCTGTACATGTATGTATGTACATGTATGTATGTATGTACATGTATGTCTGTACATGTATGTCTGTACATGTATGTATGTACATGTATGTATGTACATGTATGTATGTATGTATGTATGTACATGTATGTATGTACATGTATGTATGTATGTACATGTATGTATGTACATGTATGTATGTACATGTATGTATGAATGAATGTACATGTATGTATGTATGTACATGTATGTATGTATGTATGTATAATACTTACATCAGGTGTAGCCACAGCAGCCTCAGCCTGCAGTCTGGAGAAGGTGGCATCTTGCTCTTCAGCAGTCAAGGATGGGAGGCCTTAAAGCGAGGCTCCAGCGCAGTCGCTGCATACAGAGTGTCCTTTTGCGCATCTTACCTTAGACATTTCACACAAATTATCTTTCAGTAAAGTATGAGGATAAACATGGCACTGATACAATATATAATCACACACATACAAGCAAAATGGATAAATTATTAACTGCTACAACTAATCAGTAAAATGGTAAGAAAACCTACATCTAAAAATACAAAACTTTGATTTGGCCTACCACTGAGTATTGCATGCATGCATACAGAGAGAGAGACCTTACCTTGTACTCAAGTTGTTCTTTACAGCAGCCTTCTGGTCCCTCATCACGGTGGAATCATCCTGGGGGTCAGGGCGTCCTGCAGCAAGGCAAGAAGTGGTGAGATGATGGACAGTGTTGGTTGCTTGTCCTCCGACATTGCCAGTGTAGCTTCTTTGATTGGCTTCAGGGTCCGCACCAAATCTTCGCCAGTAGTTACATCTTCTTCTGTTAAACTGCATAGATCCTTTTCATTCCTACACACATCTGGTGAAAGTCTGCAAAAATCACGCCATGTTTAGACAGTTCAGTTTTATTATTCAAAAGAAGCCAATAAGAAGTAGTTGGGTCGGTCTCAGACTCAAACAAGATTCACACAAAGGCTAGAAATCGGCACTGGGTTAGATTAAGTAGAAAACGTTAAATACTTACTGCTTTTCTTTCAGCACAGCTGAGCGCTCAGCTGGTACTGTTCTGCGCATGCGCAGTACGAACTCTCAAGGTTTACGTAATGTTCGGCAGGATCTCTCGCCGGGTAGGATGTTTCACCAGAACACCGCGGCTTTATGTCGAGTCCGGTTATAATAATGTCATTCATTCTGGTGTACTGTTCCAGGTCTGCCACACGGTTTTCCAGGTCCATGATTTTTTTTTTGTCTTTCTCGTCATTTAGTTTTCTCAGCTCCTTAACTTCCATCATGAGATCAACAATGACTTTTTGTTGGTTTGAGATCGTCTCCAGTTCATTTGACATAAAGTTTAGCGACTTTTTGATGTCCGCCAACTCCATAGTGTTCCTCCCCTTTGACTTGACCATCTCCGTCCTAAGATCGGCAAGATACGGTGATTCGGGGTCAGTAAACAAGCCAAGCGTTAGCAGAGGCAGCGGTAGCCAGGTGATTTTCAGGTGATTTCCAGGTGATTTTCAGGTGATTTCCAGGTGATTTTCAGGTGATTTTCAGGTGATTTCCAGGTGATTTCCAGGTGATTTCCAGGTGATTTCCAGGTGATTTTCAGGTGATTTCCAGGTGATTTTCAGGTGAATTCCAGGTGATTTTCAGGTGATTTCCAGGTGATTTTCAGGTGATTTTCAGGTGATTTCCAGGTGATTTCCAGGTGATTTTCAGGTGATTTTCAGGTTAATTCCAGGTGATTTTCAGGTGATTTCCAGGTGATTTTCAGGTGATTTTCAGGTGATTTCCGCGGATGAGCAAAAGCCTTGGACGCTGTGTCTGCCTCAGAGAGGCTAAGTTAGTTAGCAGTCCGGCTAACTAACGTCAACAATTGTCTTTGGTGGACTTTTAAGAGCATACAAAGCCCATATCCTCACTTTCGTTTATTCCGATGCCCGCACAATTTGCCAGAAGTGGATGCAATCTGTAAATACCTTGTTTTCGAGTCAAAAAACAAAGTTTGTATAGGTGCTCACGCGCAGTAGCTGTCACCCGGAACCGGAAATAGTCGAGGATACAGTATGTGACGTAAGCAGTAGCGCGTGCGCAGGGCATTCTAATCAAGATCATATTTTGTTCTATTTATTATGGAGAGACTTTTGGAGAGTTTTGTTTTTATATGTCTGACGTGGGTTTTCCAAGACAATTTATTTTCTATGATGACTCCAAGAAATTTTATTTCTGCATCTGTCTCAATTTGAACATTTTCAATCATAATTGGTTGTTTTGAGTTTGTTTTTTGCATTTCCAAATAGCATAACTTTGGTTATAGGTTATATATATACAAATAGGTCTGTAATTAGTAAAGTCGTGTTTATCTTCACTTTTGTACATTGGAATTACTTTTGCTATTTTCATTTTATTGGGAAATTGTCCTGATTGAAAAGATAAGTTACAGATGTGTGTGAAAGGTTTTACGATATTATTAATGACCAGTTTGACTAATCTCATATTTATGTCACGACAGTCACTTGATGATTTACTCTTGCACCTAACAACAATATTCATGACTTCTTTTTCATTTGTGGGAGAGGAACATGGTATAAGGATTTCTGTCAGTATTATTGTTACATTGAGCAGCGTCATTTACATGAACTTTTGCAGCCAACTCAGGACGGATATTTACAAAAAACATATTGAAATAATGTGCTACATCTGACCTTATTCGTTTTTTGTTTAATCAAAGTATTTAATACATTCCACATTCCTTTCATATTGTTTTGATTCTCGTACAACATTCTTCTGTAGTATAACTGCTTGATCTAATTATTTCTATTAATTTATTTTTGTATTTTTTATATCTTAGTTCTGCTTCCCTAGTTTTTGTTTTTATGAATATTTTATATAAATTGTTTTTCTTTTTGAAAGCATTAATTTTTCCTTTTGTTAGCCATGGACTGTTCTTACATTTATTGTTTATTTTAATTTCTTTTAGGGGACACTGTTTGTTGTAATGAGTCATGAATATGTTTAAAAAAATATCATCTGTCTCTTCATAAACTTCATTCCAATCCTGAAGCATTAAACTGTTATTGAGGCTTTTATGTTTTCTTCAGTTTGGATTCGTTTAAAGATTGGTTCACCAGCCTTTTTTTCTTTTATAAACTCTGAATCAGAAACAATAAAGATGATAAATGGTCTGTGATGTCAGAAATAAGGAGTCCACTTGTAATTTGACTTTCCATGTTGTTTGTAAAGATATTATCAATTATTGTGGCACTCTGCGATGTTCCTCTACTGGGTTTGGTTATTGTTGGGTACAGTGACATAGAAAACATTGTATTTACTTTTTTGCTTTTTTGGGTTTAGTAAATTAAGGTTGTAATCTCCACAAACATACAGATTGTTTTGTTTAACAGCAGAAAACAATTTCTCCAACACTTGAGCTCGGTGAACGATATACCACACTTACAATTATATTTTTAGTTTTTTCTCTTTGGATTTCTATTGTTAAGCGTTCCATAACATCATCTATGGCAACAGTCATATTTAATAATAAAACATATTCTAGTGAAGTATGAATGGACAGAGCAACCCCTCCTCCTGTTTTGTTTTCTCTATTCTTACTTATCATTTTATAATCATCAATATCACAGTAGGTGTCTGTGTTTTCACTAAACCATGTTTCAGTTATTGCAATAATACTGAATGGATGGGTCAATTGTTTCTGAAAGTCGGTGATGTGGCTCAAATTTGCTTGCATGCTTCTACTATTGAAGTGAATTATTGATAGTTTTCCTTCTAAATGTACATTACTTTTAAAGAGTTCATGTTCAAAATATGTGCAGTTTTGAACAAAGCCTGTGAAGAAATTTGCATCTGGGTCTATTTCCGCTGGGGGGTCAAGTGTGTCTCTCCTCCTCTTCCTCCTCCTCCTCCTCTCCTCCTCCTCCTCTCCTCCTCCTCTCCTCCTCTCCTCCTCCTCCTCCTCCGGCCCGCGGGTCGTTCATGCTCGAATACTCCTCCAACTCGTCCACGCGTCTCTCCAACTCCAAGATGCGTTTCTCTTTATTGGCGTTCTGAATACGAAGCGCCTTTACTTCCTCCATTAAGTCCATTATGTTTGTGTTGGGGGTGGATGAGGGTCAGGGAGATCAAGTCTTATTTAATCTAACTGCAGACAGTATGTACATATATTTAACAACTTGATCTGGCCGCTGCTTCACACGCTGCCTAGAACAGGTGTCACTATGTCTACAACTCCGCAAATAAAAATGGTCAAGCACAAAATGTACACAACATAGATATATAGGCTTGAATAATGTGTACAATTATCTAATATTTCCAGAGATGTTTGTGAAAAAAGAGACTTTATTATAGAGCTCTGTATATATAAGATTTATTGATCATGACAGTTCAAATAATGTGAAATTAACACCAAAATATGATGGGCTCTGAATAATGTGCAGATGCTGTAGGTACATAGCACAATAAATGACTCATGTAAATGTAATAAACATACAAAAATCAATGGTTTGGTGAAATCCACAGTTCTAAGCAGTCAATTAAAGGGATAGTGCTGTTTTTTTAATGTTAATCTGTATGGATTCCCCTCTAACAGTGTCGATTTACATCATTCTCATACACGTTTTCTTCATCAGCGTTGTGCAGTGGTGAAAGTAGTTTCTTTACTTTACTTTCACCACGGGATTTGTCTGTAACTGACTAACTGGACTGGCTCTGGCTCCTCACGACCTGTATGCAGAGACAAAACAACACTTAAATCAGGTTTTTCTGAATATTTGATAAACTACAAGAATACTTACCACGATTGTGCTTCCTCTGAAAAATAAAATAAAATAAAAAAATAACATTGTCAATCTACAGTAGGTTTACATCCATATGATAAATCAAACACTAAAGATGTGGTGCTTATAACTTACGTGTATTTATACACATAAAACCCTCGTGCCGCAGCTGCCACCACTAATGCCACGACCACTAAGGCAACACTGATCCCAGCGATGGCTCCAGCTGAGAGGCCCTTTGCATCTAAAGAAAATGAGATAGACTTAAGCATTACTTGTTCACTTGTCACTTTTACAAGTGACTTTAGAAGAGCACAGCGCCATCTAGTGGCCTCTCAGTGTTACTGTAGATTGTGGATATTCTGACTAGTGAATGTTGAATTAGCACAGATTCAGTGATGATTTGTGTTCATTTGGTTTAAAGAGGACAGATTATATAGAATGTACTTTTATGAGCTTTTAAACACGTTATGGCGTTTCATCAGCTCCCCCCAGCTTCATCAGCTTCATCATAACTCACATGACATAGCTTTTGTGTAGGTGTGCGTTTGATGGGGGCCAACTTCACACAGGTCTATTTTTATGGTTTGTAAATCATTATTATTAATTTAATTTTTTTTTTTTTTGATCAGAAATACATTTTATCAGACAAAGGATCAACATTCAGCCGAGTCATATTTAACCTGTTATTGTGTGGTTTGGTTTTGTTTTTCAAAATAAAAGCCTAAATTTTCATGAACATTTATTGTGTATTTATTAAAACTTAGGTCAGAAAACAGTATTTATACCCACAAAACTCTTCTGTGTTTTGGAAGTGTCTTAAAATGTAATATTTTGGGGAAAATTTTGCAACCATAATGGAAGAGGTACAGTATTTGGCTGAAAAACACCCAGTGACCCATGGCCTTATTGAATGAAAACAATATTCGAACTGAGGACTTGATGTTCTTTTGGCTGAAAAATGACCCTTTGAAACTGACCCTGAAATTGCAACAAAGGATAGATATTTAGGGGGAAATTTATGTATGTGATGGAAAAAATAACTTTTTGAGACTGAAAGCGATGCGACGGATTATAACCTGGGAAAGTCTGAGAAAGAAGCTATTGTAACAGCTTTTATATTGTAACTTTGCATTGTAACATTCACAGCGGCAAATGTCAAGGCTGCTGAGTTTATGGGAAAAGACGTCAAGAAGTGTGCGTGTGTGTGTGTTTGTACTTACTACACTGTGAGGACCAGTGTAAGTTTTTAACCAACAGAGTGAGGACATTTTTGGGAAGTGAGGACACTTTGTCCCCAATTAAATCACCTCTAAAGGTCTTCTAGAAGCTCCCCTGTGATTTTCACAAAATGTCCTCATTTTGGGCCAATGTCAAGAATTTTTCACCAGAATTTCACACACTTTTGCACTCCTGCTCCCCCTATGGACACAAAGGGGTACTACACCTTAAGTTTGGCACCCAGATCCCACCTATGGACACAACTGGGTATTACACCCAAACTATCTTCAAACTGTTCATCTTATAGGCCAGACCTTACATTATAAAGGATTAAACATTGAAAAAAAAACTTTAAAATTATTTCTGAGAACCTAGCACATATTTCTGGGTTTAATATATCTTCTGGAATGTAAATATGAGGTAATTACAACTGAATGCAAGCAAGACCATGTATTCAATTATAATGTCAAATGTTCTAATCCACTATGACTCCCTGTTGTCTGCCAAGGCTAATGAAGTAAATATACTCTACTATATCAACTATATACTATAGTTGTTTCAAATTAACCATTTCATTGTTATTCATTAAGAAAATGACCAATTGGAATGACAAAATAGTCCTTGTTGACAAATAATAACCAAAAATGTGAATATTTTGTGTGAGCACTTTTGGCGAAATAACAGCTTGCATTCTTGCTGGCAAACTTCACCATGTCAGCTAATGATATAGTACCGATAAGAGCCAGCTAACAATAACTACAGTTATGGATTTGGTTGGGCTGGTTCAAAAAGGTTTAGGTGTGGCTGTAGGAGTGTAGTGAGTGAAGAAGACAGACAATATTTCAGTTTGCTGGTACCATATATTGAGTCACCAGTAACAAGCAAACACTGAACAATAATAAAGTCCATGGACATTCAGGGATAATATTTACAATCCAAGTTCAGAAAAATGTGCATTCAATAATGATTCACAATGCAAATGTGACAGTCCACACAAAGATCAGCTGTCCGAGCGTATGATGGCGAACACTGCCCAGATCGTGGCTTAATTGTCCAGAGAATCTGAGGTCACTGGGAGGGTGAGAGAGGCACAGGTGTAGCATGAGTGGCCACGAGCACTGGAACGCCATGGACAGAGAGTTCAAAAGAGTAAAAGGCGGCTACAGGAGCCTCCTACCGGCCCGTCCAGAGCAGAGTCCTGGCTTGAGTTGAGAATTGTCATCAGGCTTGATCCCTAATGTTTCAGTTGGTTCAGTTCACAGCTGGTCTGACCTGCAGCCGACATACAGGCCTGTGTGAGAACAAGACCAAATCAATATGTGCACATCATGAAAATAAATCAAGTATCGTTATAGAAATAAATCATATAAACTGTATTATTATCAGCCATCAGTGTACTGTACTGTAGAAGCAGCACGAGCTGTAACTTTAAAAGTGCATGAAGTACAATGAACTGCATTAAAATCAAAGGCTCCAAACAATAGTTAAAGGAGAATTTACATTTTTTACAATCTGAGCCTTATTTCGGTAATAAAACAAGTTGTTTTACTCACCCATAGTACTTTGCTGTCATTTGGAGCATTTCCAGAGAAGTATTAGATTTGCGATCTCCGTAACGTGAGCATATGTTTGCAGTCTCCAAATAACACAAACTTTAGCACTTTTCAAATCATAGAAGCTCAATGTCTTAGTCTACACTTTCGTTTAAGTCAAAAGTGGCCTGTAATCCGAGATTTATCCATAATTTACAGCTTTGCGTTTCATGTTTGGGTCCCGAGAGCTGAGAGTGAAATAAACTGTGATGAAATAAATTATGATTTGAAAAGTGCTAAAGTTTGTGTTATTTGGAGACCGTACAGGGCATATATAAAATGCCCCGAGAACTCACATTACGGAGATCGCTAATCTAAAACATCTCTGGAAGTGCTCCATATGACACCAAAGTGCTATGGGTGAGTAAAACAACTTGTTTTATTACAGAAATAAGGCTCAGATTGTAAAAAACGTTAATTCTCCTTTAAGTTTGGGTTTTGAAGTGCTTCAAATAATAATCACAAATCAATCATAGATAGCAAAATAAGTGAATAAAGACTTGACAGAAATTACACTTCATTTGATTTCATATATTTTGAGAAAACTGTCATAAAAGACTGGGCTAAGCTAAGCTAACCCATGCAACAAATGCATGGGTCCCAACCTGAAACTCAGGTTGGGACCTGGTAGCCAGCCCCTCAAGTGTCCACAGTAAATGCATTTGATAAAATAACATGACAAAGTGAAACAGGATCACTCACACATTCTGATTGTCGGTGGCCCAAGTCTCCACATCTTCATTGCATCTTTTGCATCCTTTTTCCTGTTTTTGAAATGAAAAATGACAAACATATTTAGAGGGTTTATTTGACATTGAATTGTATTTCCAAACACACAACCCCCTGCTGTATCAGTGCCTCTTTTAGGTATCTTTTAGCCATTTATTTTTTATTTTTTTGCTTGACTGCATGCTTTAATTTACTCACAAGTTTTTAAGAGACTTTAAGAGACTTTTTAAGACTTTTTAAGACCTTCCCCATTAAAATTTAAGACCACACACACTTTCAAAAAACACTGTAAATGAGAATTACATAAAATTATACATTTTATAGGCCCACTATCTTCACTAAAGGTTTTGTGTGTACAAAATATAAAAGGGAATTCTGTTTATAACAAAAAATAAGAACCCAAAAAATAGACATAAATAAATTACCCACAAAATAATGGATTGTTTTTAATGGTGCTTTTATTGTTGCCCAATAGTTTTATATTCATCAATCAGTATTCACTGCAGTATTCTTTACTGCATTTTCTTTTGGAAATATGCTTCCTAAAGTACTGACTATCAATTACTTATTTTAAGTCATTTCCAGTCAAAATAACATAATACACAGGTCTAGTTGACTTGGCCCCTCCTCCCATAGTTCCCTGTCCTGCTGTGCCTGCCACATTTCAGAGCTCTGTCAGGTGTGCCCCTGTCACTCCCGGCGGATGAAGGATCTGCGGTAGCGCTCCTTCTTGCACTGGGGGTGCCTCAGTCGGCTGCTGAAGGAGCTGCTCAGCTCCTCTACAGTCTGGTGCAGAGGGTGAGAGGTGTCCTCCATGATGGACGTAAGTTTGTCCAGCACCTCCTCTCAGCCACCTCCTCTACAGAGTCCAGAGGACAGCCCAGGACAGAGCTGGCCCTCCTGACCAGCTTATTAAGTCTCTTCCTGTGTGACCAGTGTAATAAATAACTCTTATACCTCTACAGTAAATATAAGATAGTGTACAACACAGTACAGTCAAGCCTGATGTTACTTGACTGTGTTGCAACAGCAGCCCAAGACAGTTCCTTATGGGGTGTTTAGTGCAAGGTAATAACAAAAAAAAGTGAACATGGGCAACCATTGATGTAAGGAGGGATTTCTATTTGAACTGACCTATTATCGCTATGTTTCTGTCGTTTATTTGGTTTAATGTATTATATTACTTTCATTCAATGTAAATCCAGGTCTCATTGGTTCAAAGTAATTGACAGACTTAGAATCAAACAACAAATTTCCATTCAAATGAAAACGTCGCATGTCACGTGCGTACGTACTGACGTCACGCCACAACCAGACTTGAACTGAACTTTGAATCTGCCATCTTCTTTTCCCGCATTAGGCCGCAAGGTGAGACACGAAAAGTCTTTTAGAAATGGAATTCCGCTCCGACCTCTCCGAACTATACAAACTCCAAATCATAAAAACGAAAGAGTTATGTTAAGCTTATAGCAAAAAGCTCTCGTCACAAAATCCTGTCAATTTTTTGTGCCAATAGATTTTATAACGAACTACTTTCTTCAGTGCGTAGTAATACTTTGGTTTGCGGGAGGTGCCATGGTCTACACGTGATCCGGCTTTACCAATAGGGTTGCTGCATTTGATAAACACAGACGCAACATGGCAATGAGGAGACGAGCACTACTGATGAAGCAGAAAACTCACAAAAACGTCCCAAAAAGACGAAATATTCGGGATGTAAGCACTGCTATATGCACATTGCGTCTGTGAAGCATGGAAAACTCTGGATTTTACACTCACACGATGGAATACCTATCGAAACAGTCTCGATCTGTAGCCGAAAACTACAAACACTGCGTAGATGTGGATTTTAACAACATTCCCGAGGACGCTGGTTTCCATCCCACATCCCAGCTCTGTCAAAGGCAGAGATATTAACAGCGGGCAAGAAAAAATACACCCAGTCCCCCACAACACACACACACATACACACCTATCACTAATGACCATTCATCTCACTGCTAATGAACATGTAACATAACCAAACTAAACTATACCAATCAAACTAAACTATACTGCAAACTACACTCCACACAGTTGTATCTCCCTTGCATTTACTGTGTGTATATATATATATATATATATATATATATATATATATATATATATATATATATATATATATATATATATATATATATATATATTTATATTCCAAGGAGACGCACTGTCCCCACTGCTGTTCTGCAGAGGTCTGAACCCCCTCAGCCAAATCATTGAAAGCACTGGCTACGGATACCGACTCAGAAATGGGGCCAGCATCAGTCACCTCCTCTACATGGATGACATCAAGCTGTACGCTAAGAGTGAGCGAGACATCGACTCACTGATCCACACCACCAGGATCTACAGCACAGACATTGGAATGTCATTCAGGCTTGAGAAATGTAATATGATGGTGACCAAGCGAGGGAAGGTAGTCCACACAGAGGGGGTCTCACTCCCAGAGGGAACAATAGCAGACATTGAGGACAGTTACAAGTGCCTTGGTATCCCACAAGCAAATGGCAACCTTGAACAGGCAACAAGGAAAGTGGCTACAGCCAAATACCTGCAACGAGTAAGGCAAGTCCTAAGAAGTCAGCTCAATGGCAAGAACAAGGCCCAGGTAATAAACAGCTATGCCCTGCCAGTGATCAGAACCCAGCAGGAATCATAAGCTGGCCAAAGGAGGAGATACAGACCACAGACGTTAAGACACGAAAGCTCCTGATCATGCATGGAGGGTTCCATCCCAAATCCAGCACCCTGAGACTGTACACGAGCCGGAAGGAAGGAGGCCGAGGACTAGTGAGTGTGGGAACCACTGTCCAGGATGAAACATCCAAAATCCATAAGTACATCAAGGACAAGGCCCCGACAGATGATGTGCTCAAGGAATGCCTCAGACAGTGGAGTGCAGAGGAAGAGGTGCTGGAGGGACCATCATGGCAGGACTAACCCCTACATGGGACGTACCACCGAAACATAACTGAAGTGGCTGATATCAAGAAATCCTACCAATGGCTGGAGAGGGCTGGTCTGAAGGACAGCACAGAGGCCCTCATCCTGGAGCACAGGAGCAGGCCTTGAGCACCCGAGCAATAGAGGCCCAGATCTACCACACCAGACAAGACCCAAGGTGTAGGCTGTGCAAAGAGGCTCCTGAGACAGTCCAGCACATAACTGCAGGGTGTAAGATGCTGGCAGGGAAAGCATACATGGAGCGACACAACCAAGTGGCGGGCATAGTGTACAGAAACATCTGTGCAGAGTACGGGCTGGAGACCCCAAGGTCAAGGTGGGAAACACCTCCGAAGGTTGCGGAGAATGACCGAGCCAAGATCCTGTGGGACTTCCAGATACAGACTGGCAGAATGGTGATGGCGAACCAACCAGACATAGTGGTGGTGGATAAGCAACAGAACAGAGCCGTGGTGGTGGACATTGCAATACCAAGCGATGGTAACGTCAGGAAAAAGGAACACGAGAAACTAGAGAAATACCAGGGGCTCAAGGAAGAGCTGGAGAAGGCCTGAAGGTGAAGGCATCAGTGGTGCCCGTGGTGATCGGAGCACTCGGGGCTGTAACCCCCAAACTGGAGGAGTGGCTACAACAGATCCCAGGAAAAACATCAGACATCTCAGTCCAGAAAAGTGCAGTACAGGAACAGCAAAGATACTGCAGAACTCTCAAGCTCCCAGGCCTCTGGTAGAGGACCCAGCTCCTCTCTCTGGATGAGAGAGAGAGACCAACCACCGTGGAAGGTGAGGAGCACATTTTTATATAATACACACACACACACACACACATATACATATATCCCCTTAACTCATCCTATGTCTAAATAGTTATCAAGTATAATGTTTTTGATCAGATGTTTAAAACGGTATTTATTTGGGCAACTCTTAACTTCATCATTTAAATTATTCCACAAATCCACTCCTCATCTTGTGATGCACATTTTTTTGCATGTTGTACGGAAAAATAATTTCTTAAAATTTAATTCATTTCTTAAGTTATAATTTCCTTCTCTGTTGCTAAATAATATTTGAATATTTCCTGGTAGTTGTTTAGACCAGGCTTGGTGCATAATTTGCAAGGTTTTAAATTTAACCAAATCTTCAAACTTTAAAATTTTGGATTTGTAAAACATGTTTGTGTGTTCTCTATGTTCTCCCCCATGTAGAATTCTCACGGCCTTTTTTGTATTTTGAATAATGAATCTGTATTGGTTTTATGTGTTTCCCCCACACTTGTAGCTCAAGTCGGAACAGTCATCGTGCTGTATAACATATGGAGGGGTCGAGGGTCTAGAAATAATCTTGCTTTTCCGATCACTGAAACATTTCCGGCCACCTTTGATTTGATGTTTGAGATGTGAGATTTCCAATTTGATCAAGTGTCACTCCAAGAAATTTGAATTCACCAACTCTTTCTATTTCAACATTATCAATCAACACTTGTATCTTTGATTTTACTTCTCTATTTCCAAATACAATAAATTTAGTTTTTGTGACATTTAATGAAACTCAAACCATGTTTTTATCTTACTCATTTCAGCTGTAACTTGATACGTGAGTTGTTGTAAATTGTCTCCTGAGCAGGTTATTGTTGTGTCATCAGCAAATAATACAAATTTTAATTGATCAGATATTAAACACAAATCATTTATGTAAACCAAAAATAATTTTGGGCCCAATACGGAACCCTGAGGAACTCCACTTAATGTTGTTTTGTGTATTGATTTATGATTCCCAAGCTGAACATACTGGCACCGATCAGATAAATAAGAAGTTAAACATTTTATTGCAGGACCCCTGAAACCGTATTTACACATTTTTTCAATTATCATGGTCGATGTGTCAAAGGCTTTTTTTTAAATCAATAAAAATCCCTATTGTGTATTTTTTCCTGTCAGTGTCTGTTATATTTTCAGTGAGATCTATAAGAGCATGTTCAGTTGATCTGTTCTTTCTAAAACCATACTGGTTTTCACTTAAGATTTTACATTTATCTAAAAAGGAATCCATTTGTAGAATTGAAATGGGCCTATAGTTAGAAAAGATCTGCTTGTCTCCGGTTTTGTAAATTGGGATAACTTTTGCAATTTTCATCTGTCTTGGAAACTGTCCAGAGGAAAGTGATAAGTTAAATATGTAGGACAGAGGAAGTGAAGTTTCACTGATTACTTTTTTAATAATGGACATATTCAGACCGTCACAATCTAATGATTTTTTTTGTTTTGAAACTTTTAACAATATCAACAATTTCATTTTCATTGATTGCTCTAAGAAACAAAATCAACTGTATTTTGTGGTTCGACAGGATTAGTATTAAAACATGCTGCCAATTCTGACCCTGTTTATAAAAAACTCATTCAATTAATTTACTATTTCATTAATATTTTTTATTTCTTTGCCATGATTTTTGAAATATTTAGGTAAACAGTTGTTTTTGGATCCCTTTTTAAGAACAGAATTCAGAACATTCCATAGCCCCTTAGTGTTATTCCTGTTTTCCTCCAATACTGCATTATAGTATTGTTTTTACAGCTCCTGATAATATTTGTAAGTTTATTTTTGTATGTTTTATAATTACCTTCTGATTCATTAGTTCTTTTAGGCATATATATTTTATAAAGCTAATTTTTCTTCTTACAAGCTTGAATTAGCCCTTTTGTCATCCAGGGCTTGGACTTTTTCTTTTTGTCAATTTTGTCAGTATCGACACAGGGCAGTAATAATCATACAGTCAGAAAAGTTTCCAGGACGTTACCATATGCAGCATTTACATCTGATTGATTAAATATTTTTCCCCAATTTTGATTTTGCAGGCTTATCCTAAATGTCTGTATATTTTATATATTTGCGAGTGAAAATTTTTTTTTGAATTGCGTGTTGAGAGCCCTGTTTGTCTAAAGAGCAAACTTAAACTACAAAGCAACTAATGAGAGTTATAGAAATGAAGTTATTACCTGATTAGCCTGGGAATTCCCAGGCCGCTTCCGTTCGTTTCGAACTGGAAGGCGGCCTGGAAACTCGTCCAAGCGAGAGTCCCAGATTTAGGGCCCCAGTCAGAGAGCGGGGGAGGTGTGGCAAGACGGTGACGCGTACTACATGACAAACGGAAGCTTGTAGTTTGAACTGACAACTGACATGATTGGCTATGGACTTACGTATACGCTCAATGATAGACATTCATAACGCCCAATAAACGGCCGTTGGCAATCGCTAACCACACCTCCGCTACGGGATTTTTCGAAGCGAGTTTCCAGACCCATATCTCACTTGTGATATGGTCAGGTGTTAACCAGACTAATTACCTGATGGTTCTCAGTTTGTTTTATCATCACTGCACTTTGTCAGTGCGCGCTGAGAGGGGCGGAGGGAGCGGGGCGGGGTGGGGGGGAGCGCTCACCGCGGCCCGCCGCGTCTCACCATGGGCAGTTCGGCTCTGGGCCGCGCGTATTCCGCGCGTAAGCCGTTGGGGGGGACACGTTACGCACAGACGGAGACACTGGGACCGGAGTCGGTGCGTCTCAGAGGAGACGTGGCACCGGGACTGAGGCTCAGGACGTGCCCGGGGAACGGCGCGTCCGCACGGTCGGGAGCAGAGGCGCCGTCCCCCCCTCCCTCCCCCTGGGGGCGGCGCTGAATAAACTAAGCCACACAGACCGATTTTCTGGGCACAAAAAATAAGAAAAAAAAAAACACAAATCAGCGTGAGAAATGCCATGTGTGGCGTGTGAGCGTGTGAATACGTCGAATTGCGTGTGTCACACTCTCAATGCGTGAGCCTTGAGAGCCCTGCTAGGATGTTTTTATTGTGCTCTAATTGAATTTCAAAAGTTAGACACTCCATAACGTTATCCAAAACAAATGTCATATTTTCAACACGTCCATACAGTTTATCATTTACATACAACGCCACACCACCTCCATTCTTACACGTTCTGTCTTGTCTGTACATCTCATATCCCTCAATGTGGTAATTGTCCAGTTTATCCTCATTTAACCAAGTTTCAGTTATTGCAATGACATCAAATGTCACGTTGATTTGGTGTAAGAGATCTTTGATATTTTCAACGTTTACATTTAGGCTTCTTCCATTTAAATGAATTATTGAGAATATCTCTTCATCGGTCTTGAGTAAAGCTGATAACTGATGTTCTAGATAATATTTAGAGTCATTGTTTAGGTGATTGTAAAAGTTCAGATCTGGGTCAGTGTCATGTGTTAGATCATTCATGCAAATGTCTTCATCATGTAAGAGTTCATTTCTCATGTCTGTGTCATACATTTCCAAGTTAGCATTAATGTAGAATGAAGTGTCATTAGTCCTTTGTTGTTTTAGGGTTGGCTTTTTTTTTTTTGGGATAAGACAATCTATAATCCCAAGTAGGGCTGGGTGTCAGTCAGTTTCCTAGATCGATTCGATTTAGATTCTTATGGTTTTTAATCGATTAATCACGATTCGACTCGATTCAAGAATCGATTCCATCTGCTCTTAAATGATAAAAATATCTATGCAATTCGTTGCAAATACACATCTTTATTTTGTAAATTTCACACATAGTTGCAAACAAAATCTCTTTCCTACTGCAATTTTAAAAAGTGCAAAAGTATAAAATGCAAATGAAAGTTGCAGCATATTGCTTGACTGCTTAAGGGAAAGATAAAAAATATCAACAAAAGTTGTACATTTCTGTTATTAACTGTCACACTGAAGAGATTATATCTCCATACTAATATACATCTATTTTGGGACACTGGACACATCTATATACAGGACACTGGTCCCTGGGACACAGAGGTAGTGCTTTGCCAAACGAGCCAACATTGGATAGTCTTTTTCATTAGACCTCCAGCAGGTTAGAGGGCTTTCATTCATCCCAGCAGGAAGCTCTTCCCTCTATCTTCTTATTTCATCTTCAGCCCTTTTAGTTGGCGTTTTCTTTCCATCTTCTCTTACTGGTGGTGTGTAGAGCGCCCCAAAGAGGGACTCCAAGGTGCTGGATCTCTTGATTTCTTGGGCGAAATCACTTCCACCATCTCCTCAGCTACTTCATCAGTATTTTGCTGTTAAATAGTATAGAAAAATATTTTTAAAAAAATATTCTCATAATTAAATAGAGGATCTGTTAATTTACACTTTGGAAATCTGTATATAGTATAGTTTATTTATGATGTTGCACTGTTTTAAGATTTTAGATCTTAGACTTTAGTTTTAACTTTAGGTCTCTGTCTTAGATAGTTTTTGTTGTGTTTTGTCTTCATGTTGTATTTTGTACACTGTCTTTTTGCACTTGGCCAGAGAGAAACGAAATTTCGATTCACTGTATGTTGAACACATATGGCAGAATTGACAATAAAGCTGAACTTTGACTTTGACTTGACTTTGACTTACTGTGCATTATGTATGTCTGTATGTATGTACATGTATGTATGTACATGTATGTATGTATGTATGTATGTATGTATGAATGAATGTACATGTATGTATGTATGTACATGTATGTATGTATGTACATGTATGTATGTATGTATGTATGAATGAATGTACATGTATGTATGTATGTACATGTATGTATGTATGTATGTACATGTATGTATGTACATGTATGTATGTATGTATGAATGAATGTACATGTATGTATGTATGTACATGTATGTATGTATGTACATGTATGTATGTATGTACATGTATGTATGCATGTATGTATGAATGAATGTACATGTATGTATGTATGTACATGTATGTATGTATGTATGTATGTATAATACTTACATCAGGTGTAGCCACAGCAGCCTCAGCCTGCAGTCTGGAGAAGGTGGCATCTTGCTCTTCAGCAGTCAAGGATGGGAGGGCCTTAAAGCGAGGCTCCAGCGCAGTCGCTGCATACAGAGTGTCCTTTTGCGCATCTTACCTTAGACATTTCACACAAATTATCTTTCAGTAAAGTATGAGGATAAACATGGCACTGATACAATATACAATCACACACATACAAGCAAAATGGATAAATTATTAACTGCTACAACTAATCAGTAAAATGGTAAGAAAACCTACATCTAAAAATACAAAACTTTGATTTGGCCTACCACTGAGTATTGCATGCATGCATACAGAGAGAGAGAGACCTTACCTTGTACTCAAGTTGTTCTTTACAGCAGCCTTCAGGTCCCTCATCACGGTGGAATCATCCTGGGGGTCAGGGCGTCCTGCAGCAAGGCAAGAAGTGGTGCGATGATGGACAGTGTTGGTTGCTTGTCCTCCGACATTGCCAGTGTAGCTTCTTTGATTGGCTTCAGGGTCCGCACCAAATCTTCACCAGTAGTTACATCTTCTTCTGTTAAACTGCATAGATCCTTTTCATTCCTACGCACGTCTGGTGAAAGTCTGCAAAAATCACGCCATGTTTAGACAGTTCAGTTTTATAATTCAAAAGAAGCCAATAAGAAGTAGTTGGGTCGGTCTCAGACTCAAACAAGATTCACACAAAGGCTAGAAATCGGCATTGGGTTAGATTAAGTAGAAAACGTTAAATACTTACTGCTTTTCTTTCAGCACAGCTGAGCGCTCAGCTGGTACTGTTCTGCGCATGCGCAGTACGAACTCTCAAGGTTTACGTAATGTTCGGCAGGATCTCTCGCCGGGTAGGATGTTTCACCAGAACACCGCGGCTTTATGTCGAGTCCGGTTATAATAATGTCATTCATTCTGGTGTACTGTTCCAGGTCTGCCACACGGTTTTCCAGGTCCATGATTTTTTTTGTCTTTCTCGTCATTTAGTTTTCTCAGCTCCTTAACTTCCATCATGAGATCAACAATGACTTTTTGTTGGTTTGAGATCGTCTCCAGTTCATTTGACATAAAGTTTAGCGACTTTTTGATGTCCGCCAACTCCATAGTGTTCCTCCCCTTTGACTTGGCCATCTCCGTCCTAAGATCGGCAAGATACGGTGATTCGGGGTCAGTAAACAAGCCAAGCGTTAGCAGAGGCAGCGGTAGCCAGGTGATTTTCAGGTGATTTCCAGGTGATTTTCAGGTGATTTCCAGGTGATTTTCAGGTGATTTTCAGGTGATTTCCGCGGATGAGCAAAAGCCTTGGACGCTGCGTCTGCCTCAGAGAGGCTAAGTTAGTTAGCAGTCCGGCTAACTAACGTCAACAATTGTCTTTGGTGGACTTTTAAGAGCATACAAAGCCCATATCCTCACTTTCGTTTATTCCGATGCCCGCACAATTTGCCAGAAGTGGATGCAATCTGTAAATACCTTGTTTTCGAGTCAAAAAACAAAGTTTGTATAGGTGCTCACGCGCAGTAGCTGTCACCCGGAACCGGAAATAGTCGAGGATACAGTATGTGACGTAAGCAGTAGCGCGTGCGCAGGGCATTCTAATCAAGATCATATTTTGTTCTATTTATTATGGAGAGACTTTTGGAGAGTTTTGTTTTTATATGTCTGACGTGGGTTTTCCAAGACAATTTATTTTCTATGATGACTCCAAGAAATTTTATTTCTGCATCTGTCTCAATTTGAACATTTTCAATCATAATTGGTTGTTTTGAGTTTGTTTTTTGCATTTCCAAATAGCATAACTTTGGTTATAGGTTATATATATATACAAATAGGTCTGTAATTAGTAAAGTCGTGTTTATCTTCACTTTTGTACATTGGAATTACTTTTGCTATTTTCATTTTATTGGGAAATTGTCCTGATTGAAAAGATAAGTTACAGATGTGTGTGAAAGGTTTTACGATATTATTAATGACCAGTTTGACTAATCTCATATTTATGTCACGACAGTCACTTGATGATTTATTTTTGCACCTAACAACAATATTCATGACTTCTTTTTCATTTGTGGGAGAGGAACATGGTATAAGGATTTCTGTCAGTATTATTGTTACATTGAGCAGCGTCATTTACATGAACTTTTGCAGCCAACTCAGGACGGATATTTACAAAAAACATATTGAAATAATGTGCTACATCTGACCTTATTAGTTTTTTGTTTAATCAAAGTATTTAATACATTCAACATTCCTTTCATATTGTTTTGATTCTCGTACAACATTCTTCTGTAGTATAACTGCTTGATCTAATTATTTCTATTCATTTATTTTTGTATTTTTTATATCTTAGTTCTGCTTCCCTAGTTTTTGTTTTTATAAATACTTTATATAAATAGTTTTTCTTTTTGCAAGCATTAATTATTCCTTTTGTTAGCCATGGACTGTTCTTACATTTATTGTTTATTTTAATTTCTTTTAGGGGACAGTGTTTGTTGTAATGAGTCATGAATATGTTTAAAAAAATATCATCTGTCTCTTCATAAACTTCATTCCAATCCTGAAGCATTAAACTGTTATTGAGGCTTTTATGTTTTCTTCAGTTTGGATTCATTTAAAGATTGGTTCACCAGCCTTTTTTTCTTTTATAAACTCTGAATCAGAAACAATAAAGATGATAAATGGTCTGTGATGTCAGAAATAACGAGTCCACTTGTAATTTGACTTTCCATGTTGTTTGTAAAGATATTATCAATTATTGTGGCACTCTGCGATGTTCCTCTACTGGGTTTGGTTATTGTTGGGTACAGTGACATAGAAAATATTGTATTTACTTTTTTGCTTTTTTGGGTTTAGTAAATTAAGGTTGTAATCTCCACAAACATACAGATTTTTTTGTTTAACAGCAGAAAACAATTTCTCCAACACTTGAGCTCGGTGAACGATATACCACACTTACAATTATATTTTTAGTTTTTTCTCTTTGGATTTCTATTGTTAAGCGTTCCAAAACATCATCTATGGCAACAGTCATATTTAATAATAAAACATATTCTAGTGAAGTATGAATGTACAGAGCAACCCCTCCTCCTGTTTTGTTTTCTCTATTCTTACTTATCATTTTATAATCATCAATATCAAAGTAGGTGTCTGTGTTTTCACTAAACCATGTTTCACTTATTGCAATAATACTGAATGGATGGGTCAATTGTTTCAGAAAGTCGGTGATGTGGCTCAAATTTGCTTGCATGCTTCTACTATTGAAGTGAATTATTGATAGTTTTCCTTCTAAATGTACATTACTTTTAAAGAGTTCATGTTCAAAATATGTGCAGTTTTGAACAAAGCCTGTGAAGAAATTTGCATCTGGGTCTATTTCCGCTGGGGGGTCAAGTGTGTCTCTCCTCCTCTCCTCCTCCTCTCCTCCTCCTCCTCTTCCTCCTCCTCCTCCTCCTCCTCCTCCTCCTCCTCCTCCTCTTCCTCCTCCTCCTCTCCTCCTCTCCTCCTCCTCCTCCTCCTCTCCTCCTCCCTCCTCCTCCTGTCCTCCTCCTCCTCCTCCACCTCTCCTCCTCCTCCTCCTCTCCTCCTCCTCTCCTCCTCCTCTTCCTCCTCCTCCTCCTCTCCTCCTCCCCCCTCCTCCTGTCCTCCTCCTCCTCCTCCTCCGGCGCGCGGGTCGTTCATGCTCGAATACTCCTCCAACTCGTCCACGCGTCTCTCCAACTCCAAGATGCGTTTCTCTTTATTGGCGTTCTGAATACGAAGCGCCTTTACTTCCTCCATTAAGTCCATTATGTTTGTGTTGGGGGTGGAGGAGGGTCAGGGAGATCAAGTCTTATTTAATCTAACTGCAGACAGTATGTACATATATTTAACAACTTGATCTGGCCGCTGCTTCACACGCTGCCTAGAACAGGTGTCACTATGTCTACAACTCCGCAAATAAAAATTATCAAGCACAAAATGTATACAACATAGATATATAGGCTTGAATAATGTGTACAATTATCTAATATTTCCAGAGATGTTTGTGAAAAAAGAGACTTTATTATAGAGCTCTGTATATATAAGATTTATTGATAATGACAGTTCAAATAATGTGAAATTAACACCAAAATATGATGGGCTCTGAATAATGTGCAGATGCTGTAGGTACATAGCACAATAAATGACTCATGTAAATGTAATAAACATACAAAAATCAATGGTTTGGTGAAATCCACAGTTCTAAGCAGTCAATTAAAGGGATAGTGCTGTTTTTAATGTTAATCTGTATGGATTCCCCTCTAACAGTGTCGATTTACATCATTCTCATACACGTTTTCTTCATCAGCGTTGTGCAGTGGTGAAAGTAGTTTCTTTACTTTACTTTCACCACGGGATTTGTCTGTAACTGACTAACTGGACTGGCTCTGGCTCCTCACGACCTGTATGCAGAGACAAAACAACACTTAAATCAGGTTTTTCTGAATATTTGATAAACTACAAGAATACTTACCGTGATTGTGCTTCCTCTGAAAAAAAATAAAATCAAAAATAACATTGTCAATCTACAGTAGGTTTACATCCATATGATAAATCAAACACTAAAGATGTGGTGCTTATAACTTACGTGTATTTATACACATAAAACCCTCGTGCCGCAGCTGCCACCACTAATGCCACGACCACTAAGGCAACACTGATCCCAGCGATGGCTCCAGCTGAGAGGCCCTTTGCATCTAAAGAAAATGAGATAGACTTAAGCATTACTTGTTCACTTGTCACTTTTACAAGTGACTTTAGAAGAGCACAGCGCCATCTAGTGGCCTCTCAGTGTTACTGTAGATTGTGGATATTCTGACTAGTGAATGTTGAATTAGCACAGATTCAGTGATGATTTGTGTTCATTTGGTTTAAAGAGGACAGATTATATAGAATGTACTTTTATGAGCTTTTAAAGACGTTGTGGCGTTTCATCAGCTCCCCCCAGCTTCATCAGCTTCATCATAACTCACATGACATAGCTTTTGTGTAGGTGTGCGTTTGATGGGGGCCAACTTCACACAGGTCTATTTTTATGGTTTGTAAATCATTATTATTAATTTAATTTTTTTTTTTTTTAATCAGAAATACATTTTATCAGACAAAGGATCAACATTCAGCCGAGTCATATTTAACCTGTTATTGTGTGGTTTGGTTTTGTTTTTCAAAATAAAAGCCTAAATTTTCATGAACATTTATTGGGTATTTATTAAAACTTAGGTCAGAAAACAGTATTTATACCCACATAAGGCATGGATTTGATTGGCAATACTGATTCTGATACCACAAAGCAATAAAAACTCTTCTGTGTTTTGGAAGTGTCTTAAAATTTAATATTTTGGGGAAAATTTTGCAACCATAATGGAAGAGGTACAGTATTTGGCTGAAAAACACCCAGTGACCCATGGCCTTATTGAATGAAAACAATATTTGAACTGAGGACTTGATGTTCTTTTGGCTGAAAAATGACCCTTTGAAACTGACCCTGAAATTGCAACACAGGATAGATATTTAGGGGGAAATTTATGTATGTGATTGAAAAAATAACTTTTTGAGACTGAAAGCGATGCGACGGATTATAACCTGGGAAAGTCTGAGAAAGAAGCTATTGTAACAGCTTTTATATTGTAACTTTGCATTGTAACATTCACAGCGGCAAATGTCAAGGCTGCTGAGTTTATGGGAAAAGACGTCAAGAAGTGTGCGTGTGTGTGTGTTTGTACTTACTACACTGTGAGGACCAGTGTAAGTTTTTAACCAACAGAGTGAGGACATTTTTGGGAAGTGAGGACACTTTGTCCCCAATTAAATCACCTCTAAAGGTCTTCTAGAAGCTCCCCTGTGATTTTCACAAAATGTCCTCATTTTGGGCCAATGTCAAGAATTTTTCACCAGAATTTCACACACTTTTGCACTCCTGCTCCCCCTATGGACACAAAGGGGTACTACACCTTAAGTTTGGCACCCAGATCCCACCTATGGACACAACTGGGTATTACACCCAAACTATCTTCAAACTGTTCATCTTATAGGCCAGACCTTACATTATAAAGGATTAAACATTGAAAAAAAAAAACTTTAAAATTATTTCTGAGAACCTAGCACATATTTCTGGGTTTAATATATCTTCTGAAATGTAAATATGAGGTAATTACAACTGAATGCAAGCAAGACCATGTATTCAATTATAATGTCAAATGTTCTAATCCACTATGACTCCTTGTTGTCTGCCAAGGCTAATGAAGTAAATATACTCTACTATATCAACTATATACTATAGTTGTTTCAAATTAACCATTTCATTGTTATTCATTAAGAAAATGACCAATTGGAATGACAAAATAGTCCTTGTTGACAAATAATAACCAAAAATGTGAATATTTTGTGTGAGCACTTTTGGCGAAATAACAGCTTGCATTCTTGCTGGCAAACTTCACCATGTCAGCTAATGATATAGTACTGATAAGAGCCAGGTAACAATAACTACAGTTATGGATTTGGTTGGGCTGGTTCAAAAAGGTTTAGGTGTGGCTGTAGGAGTGTAGTGAGTGAAGAAGACAGACAATATTTCAGTTTGCTGGTACCATATATTGAGTCACCAGTAACAAGCAAACACTGAACAATAATAAAGTCCATGGACATTCAGGGATAATATTTACAATCCAAGTTCAGAAAAATGTGCATTCAATAATGATTCACAATGCAAATGTGACAGTCCACACAAAGATCAGCTGTCCGAGCGTATGATGGCGAACACTGCCCAGATCGTGGCTTAATTGTCCAGAGAATCTGAGGTCACTGGGAGGGTGAGAGAGGCACAGGTGTAGCATGAGTGGCCATGAGCACTGGAACGCCATGGACAGAGAGTTCAAAAGAGTAAAAGGCGGCTACAGGAGCCTCCTACCGGCCCGTCCAGAGCAGAGTCCTGGCTTGAGTTGAGAATTGTCATCAGGCTTGATCTCTAATGTTTCAGTTGGTTCAGTTCACAGCTGGTCTGACCTGCAGCCGACATACAGGCCTGTGTGAGAACAAGACCAAATCAATATGTGCACATCATGAAAATAAATCAAGTATCGTTATAGAAATAAATCATATAAACTGTATTATTATCAGCCATCAGTGTACTGTACTGTAGAAGCAGCACGAGCTGTAACTTTAAAAGTGCATGAAGTACAATGAACTGCATTAAAATCAAAGGCTCCAAACAATAGTTAAAGGAGAATTTACATTTTTTACAATCTGAGCCTTATTTCGGTAATAAAACAAGTTGTTTTACTCACCCATAGTACTTTGCTGTCATTTGGAGCATTTCCAGAGAAGTATTAGATTTGCGATCTCCGTAACGTGAGCATATGTTTGCAGTCTCCAAATAACACAAACTTTAGCACTTTTCAAATCATAGAAGCTCAATGTCTTAGTCTACACTTTCGTTTGAGTCAAAAGTGGCCTGTAATCCGAGATTTATCCATAATTTACAGCTTTGTGTTTCATGTTTGGGTCCCGAGAGCTGAGAGTGAAATAATCTGTGATGAAATAAACTATGATTTGAAAAGTGCTAAAGTTTGTGTTATTTGGAGACCGCACGGGGCATATATAAAATGCCCCGAGAACTCACATTATGGAGATCGCTAATCTAAAACATCTCTGGAAGTGCTCCATATGACACCAAAGTGCTATGGGTGAGTAAAACAACTTGTTTTATTACAGAAATAAGGCTCAGATTGTAAAAAACGTTAATTCTCCTTTAAGTTTGGGTTTTGAAGTGCTTCAAATAATAATCACAAATCAATCATAGATAGCAAAATAAGTGAATAAAGACTTGACAGAAATTACACTTCATTTGATTTCATATATTTTGAGAAAACTGTCATAAAAGACTAGGCTAAGCTAAGCTAACCCATGCAACAAATGCATGGGTCCCAACCTGAAACTCAGGTTGGGACCTTGTAGCCAGCCCCTCAAGTGTCGACAGTAAATGCATTTGATAAAATAACATGACAAAGTGAAACAGGATCACTCACACAAGTCTCCACATCTTCATCGCATCTTTTGCATCCTTTTTCCTGTTTTTGAGATGAAAAATGACAAACATATTTAGAGGGTTTATTTGACATTGAATTGTATTTCCAAACACACAACCCCCTGCTGTATCAGTGCCTCTTTTAGGTATCTTTTAGCCATTTATTTTTTATTTTTTTGCTTGACTGCATGCTTTAATTTACTCACAAGTTTTTAAGAGACTTTAAGAGACTTTTTAAGACTTTTTAAGACCTTCCCCATTAAAATTTAAGACCACACACACTTTCAAAAAACACTGTAAATGAGAATTACATAAAATTATACATTTTATAGGCCCACTATCTTCACTAAAGGTTTTGTGTGTACAAAATATAAAAGGGAATTCTGTTTATAACAAAAAATAAGAACCCAAAAAATAGACATAAATAAATTACCCACAAAATAATGGATTGTTTTTAATGGTGCTTTTATTGTTGCCCAATAGTGTTATATTCATCAATCAGTATTCACTGCAGTATTCTTTACTGCATTTTCTTTTGGAAATATGCTTCCTAAAGTACTGACTATCAATTACTTATTTTAAGTCATTTCCAGTCAAAATAACATAATACACAGGTCTAGTTGACTTGGCCCCTCCTCCCATAGTTCCCTGTCCTGCTGTGCCTGCCACATTTCAGAGCTCTGTCAGGTGTGCCCCTGTCACTCCCGGCGGATGAAGGATCTGTGGTAGCGCTCCTTCTTGCACTGGGGGTGCCTCAGTCGGCTGCTGAAGGAGCTGCTCAGCTCCTCTACAGTCCGGTGCAGAGGGTGAGAGGTGTCGTCCATGATGGACGTGAATTTGTCCAGTACCTCCTCTCAGCCACCTCCTCTACAGAGTCCAGAGGACAGCCCAGGACAGAGCTGGCCCTCCTGACCAGCTTATTAAGTCTCTTCCTGTGTAATAAATAACTCTTATACCTCTACAGTAAATATAAGATAGTGTGCAACACAGTACAGTCAAGCCTGATGTTACTTGACTGTACTGTGTTGCAACAGCAGCCCAAGACAGTTCCTTATGGGGTGTTTAGTGCAAGGTAATAACAAAAAAAAGTGAACATGGGCAACCATTGATGTAAGGAGGGATTTTTATTTGAACTGACCTATTATCGCTATGTTTCTGTCGTTTATTTGGTTTAATGTATTATATTACTTTCATTCAATGTAAATCCAGGTCTCATTGGTTCAAAGTAATTGACAGACTTAGAATCAAACAATAAATTTCCATTCAAATGAAAACGTCGCATGTCACGTGACGTGCGTACGTACTGACGTCACGCCACAACCAGACTTGAACTGAACTTTGAATCTGCCATCTTCTTTTCCCGCATTAGGCCGCAAGGTGAGACACGAAAAGTCTTTTAGAAATGGAATTCCGCTCCGACCTCTCCGAACTATACAAACTCCAAATCATAAAAACGAAAGAGTTATGTTAAGCTTATAGCAAAAAGCTCTCGTCACAAAATCCTGTCAATTTTTTGTGCCAATAGATTTTATAACAAACTACTTTCTTCAGTGCGTAGTAATACTTTGGTTTGCGGGAGGTGCCACGGTCTACACGTGATCCGGCTTTACCAATAGGGTTGCTGCATTTGATAAACACAGACGCAACATGGCAATGAGGAGACGAGCACTACTGATGAAGCAGAAAACTCACAAAAACGTCCCAAAAAGACAAAATATTCGGGATGTAAGCACTGCTTTATGCACATTGCGTCTGTGAAGCATGGAAAAACTCTGGATTTTACACTCACACGATGGAATACCTATCGAAACAGTCTCGATCTGTAGCCGAAAACTACAAACACTGCGTAGATGTGGATTTTAACAACATTCCCGAGGACGCTGGTTTCCATCCCACATCCCAGCTCTGTCAAAGGCAGAAATATTAACAGCGGGCAAGAAAAAATACACCCAGTCCCCCACAACACACACACCTATCACTAATGACCATTCATCTCACTGCTAATGAACATGTAACATAACCAAACTAAACTATACCAATCAAACTAAACTATACTGCAAACTCCACTCCACACAGTTGTATCTCCCTTGCATTTACTGTGTGTGTATATACATATATATATATATATATATATATATATATATATATATATATTTATATATTTATATATATATTTATATATTTATATTCCAAGGAGACGCACTGTCCCCACTGCTGTTCTGCAGAGGTCTGAACCCCCTCAGCCAAATCATTGAAAGCACTGGCTACGGATACCGACTCAGAAATGGGGCCAGCATCAGTCACCTCCTCTACATGGATGACATCAAGCTGTACGCTAAGAGTGAGCGAGACATCGACTCACTGATCCACACCACCAGGATCTACAGCACAGACATTGGAATGTCATTCGGGCTTGAGAAATGTAATATGATGGTGACCAAGCGAGGGAAGGTAGTCCACACAGAGGGGGTCTCACTCCCAGAGGGAACAATAACAGACACTGAGGACAGTTACAAGTACCTTGGTATCCCACAAGCAAATGGCAACCTTGAACAGGCAACAAGGAAAGTGGCTACAGCCAAATACCTGCAACGAGTAAGGCAAGTCCTAAGAAGTCAGCTCAATGGCAAGAACAAGGCCCAGGTAATAAACAGCTATGCCCTGCCAGTGATCAGAACCCAGCAGGAATCATAAGCTGGCCAAAGGAGGAGATACAGACCACAGACGTTAAGACATGAAAGCTCCTGACCATGCATGGAGGGTTCCATCCCAAATCCAGCACCCTGAGACTGTACACGAGCCGGAAGGAAGGAGGCCAAGGACTAGTGAGTGTGGGAACCACTGTCCAGGATGAAACATCCAAAATCCATAAGTACATCAAGGACAAGGCCCCGACAGATGATGTGCTCAAGGAATGCCTCAGACAGTGGAGTGCAGAGGAAGAGGTGCTGGAGGGACCATCATGGCAGGACTAACCCCTACATGGGGCGTACCACCGAAACATAACTGAAGTGGCTGATATCAAGAAATCCTACCAATGGCTGGAGAGGGCTGGTCTGAAGGACAGCACAGAGGCCCTCATCCTGGAGCACAGGAGCAGGCCTTGAGCACCCGAGCAATAGAGGCCCAGATCTACCACACCAGACAAGACCCAAGGTGTAGGCTGTGCAAAGAGGCTCCTGAGACAGTCCAGCACATAACTGCAGGGTGTAAGATGCTGGCAGGGAAAGCATACATGGAGCGACACAACCAAGTGGCGGGCATAGTGTACAGAAACATCTGTGCAGAGTACGGGCTGGAGACCCCAAGGTCAAGGTGGGAAACACCTCCGAAGGTTGCGGAGAATGACCGAGCCAAGATCCTGTGGGACTTCCAGATACAGACTGGCAGAATGGTGATGGGGAACCAACCAGACATAGTGGTGGTGGATAAGCAACAGAACAGAGCCGTGGTGGTGGACATTGCAATACCAAGCGATGGTAACGTCAGGAAAAAGGAACACGAGAAACTAGAGAAATACCAGGGGCTCAAGGAAGAGCTGGAGAAGGCCTGGAAGGTGAAGGCATCAGTGGTGCCCGTGGTGATCGGAGCACTCGGGGCTGTAACCCCCAAACTGGAGGAGTGGCTACAACAGATCCCAGGAAAAACATCAGACATCTCAGTCCAGAAAAGTGCAGTACAGGAACAGCAAAGATACTGCACAGAACTCTCAAGCTCCCAGGCCTCTGGTAGAGGACCTGAGCTGGATGAGAGAGAGAGAGACCAACCACCGTGGAAGGTGAGGAGCACATTTTTTTTTTTTTTTTATACAGTGTGGCGGGATTCTTGAAGAATTCAGGCTTAGTCGAGATAAGCGTTTTACGGTGCTTTATTGTGCTCCCACAGTGCAAAAAAAATGTGTCCAATGTGTGTGAAAAAATATTTACAGTGCTGGCGTGATATCAAAGATCAAAAGATCAAAGTCAAAGATCAAAGTCAGCTTTATTGTCAATTCTGCCATATGTGTTCAACATACAGTGAATCGAAATTTCGTTTCTCTCTGGCCAAGTAGTGCAAAAAGACAGTGTACAAAATACAAAATGAAGACAAAACACAACAAAAACTATCTAGGACAGAGATCTAAAGTTAAAACTAAAGTCTAAGATCTAAAATCTTAAAACAGTGCAACATAATAAATAAACTATACTATATACAGATTTCCAAAGTGTGCAGTGTGCATCATAATGTGCAGTGGAAGATACAGCAGTGAATTGGTCATGTGCAGTAGAATGTGCATTGGAGTTAAGATAAAATAAAAATAAATGTGCAACAGTAGTAATTCTAGTGCAATAACAGGAGTAAACAACAGTACTAAAAATTCCAGTAGTAAATGTGCAATAACAGTAGTAAACAACAGTGCAACAGGGGTAAAAATTCAGTAGTAAATGTAAATGTGCAACAGTGCAACAGTCGTCCTTAGCAGCAGTTTTTTAAAGTGTCTAGAGTGATATGTCTTTTTATGGAATACAGGTTATGCCAATATGGGGGGTGGGGGGTGGGAGATGGGTAAGGTGGGAGTTCGGGTGTGAGTTCAGCCTCCTGACAGCCTGGTGGATGAAGCTGTTTGACAGTCTGGTGGATGAAGCTGTTTGACAGTCTGGTGGATGAAGCTGTTTGACAGTCTGGTGGATGAAGCTGTTTGACAGTCTGGTGGAGTGGGCCCGGAGACTCTGGTACCTTCTCCCCGAGGGCAGGAGGCTGAAGAGGCTGTGTGAGGGGTGGCTCGGGTCACCCACAATGCTGGACGCTCTGCGGGTGAGCCGGGTGTTAAAAATGTCTAGGAGGGAGGGGAGAGAGACACCAGCGATCCTCCCAGCTGCATTCACTATGCGCTGCAGGGCTTTCCTGTTCTGTTCAGCTCCTGTACCACACAGTGATGCAGCTGGTCAGGACGCTCTCAGTGGTGCCTCGGTAGAAGGTGGTCATAATGGGTGGAGGAAATAGAGGCGCTTCTGAGCCCTCTTTGCCAGTGATGCAGTATTACTGTCCAGGACCCGGACACTAGAAAGTGCAATCGCGCAACGTAGACGTCCAATGAGAGCATCCCTTTGTCTATCCCGTCTATCCTTCCCGGCCAATCGCGGCTCGGGACTGTCTAATGTTCTCCCCGGCTTCTTGCGCCTCCGGCCAATCGCGGCTCGGGACCGTCTAGCGTTCTGAGCTGGGCGGGGCCCCCCGTGCCGGGACCTGCGAAATGAGAAACCTCTCAGATAGCGTTTACCACGGAGAGGAGAGGACAAGAGGAGAGATTGATTTGACTGTTTAAGGTAAGAAGCGTATTTTTGGATAGAGTGATAATTTAAAACGGACCGCTTTGTGACACAAAAGCTCCTTTGTTTTTTTACGTAGAGGGATAGGAGAGCTCACAGACGTAAATACGATAGACAGTTGTCGCTGTCATTGGCCTACTGGAGTCTAAGGTTATGTACTGGAGACCTGTGGATTGGTCTGGGACTAATAATACAGCTTATGATATAGTATTATAGTTATAATAGTCATAATATGTTATAATATATATAATAATATATAATACACGTGTTTATCATAAGTTATTATGATATAGCAGTATAGTTATAATATAATCCTGCGGCATGGAGGGATTTACAGTACAGTACAGAAGTACAGTAGGCAGTTTCTGCTGGACATAGGCAGAACTGGCCAGCACAACTCCCTGGACACTGTACTAGAGGAGAAGCTGGCGCGCTTCGGACTACTCCGCCGGCCTGCTGCTAATGCTGCTAACGCTGCTACACCGGACTCGCCTGCCGCCCCCCGCCCGGAGAGGAGACGCCGCAAGCGGTGTGAGAGGAAGCAGAAGCGCGGCAAGCGCGGCGGTATCAGAGCTAGGCTAACGGCTAGCCCGCACCGGCCGGCCATTCCATCCATTCTCCTCGCCAACGTGCAGTCTCTGGACAATAAAATGGACTACATCAGGCTGAGGGCTGCCCAGCGCGACGTGAGGGAGTGCTGTGTTTTTGTTTTTACGGAAACATGGCTCCATGACAACATCCCGGACTCAGCGATACGCCTGGACGAGCTAACATGCTACCGCTCGGACCGAGCTAGCGGTGTCCCCGGAGTTAAATCCCGCGGAGGGGGTTTAATAATTTTTCTTCGGGACACTTATTGTCGGGACGCTGTGGTGGTATGTAGACACTGTTCACCCCTAGTGGAGTTTATGATTCTGAAGTGCCGGCCTTTTTATCTCCCGCGTGAAATCACGGCAATATTGCTAGTGGTTGTTTATGTCCCCCCATTACCGAACAGCGCTGATAGAAGGGAGGCACGTACAAGCTGTACAACTCTATTAGCGAGCAACAGACTGCTCACCCGGACGGATTTTTTATCCTTGCCGGGGATTTCAACCATGCAGACCTCAAAACTGTCATGCCACAAATGCATCAGCATGTTGATTTCCCAACCAGGGGAAACAACATTTTGGACATGGTTTACACACCACACAAGGGAGCATACAAGGCTTACCCCCTCCCCCACATAGGCCTCTCTGACCACATCTCTGTTGTGCTCAGACCGGCATACAGACCCCGTGTAAGGGTCTCCAGGCCGGCTCTGAAGCAGATCCAGGTGTGGCCAGAGGGGGCCTCGTCTGCACTACAGCACTGCCTCGGTACAACAGACTGGGCAGTGTTCAAACAGGCCCCCACATACAACAATCACACTGACATTGAGGAGTACGCAGACACTGTGACCTCCTACATCACCAAATGCATTGGTGATGTCACACACACAAAAACCATCACCACCAGGGCTAACCAGAAGCCATGGCTGACAGGGGAGGTTCACAGGCTGTTGAGAGCCAGGAACGCTGCCTTCAGAGCTGGGGATGTCCCCCATCTGAGGGCAGCAAGAGCCAACCTGTCCCGTGGCATCAGGAAAGCCAAACACAGATACACACAGAAAATAACCGGACACTTTAGAGACAGCAGGGACACACGGAGTCTGTGGCAGGGCATCCAGAACATCACGGATTACAAACCCTTGCCACAGACCTGTGACAATAATATCACCCTGCTCAATGACCTCAACAGCTTCTTTGCACGGTTTGAGGCAGGAAATGACACCCGGCCCCAAAAACTCCACCACCTCCCCACGACCAGCCCCTGTGTGTGTCTGCAGCCAGCGTGAAGAGGACACTCTCCAGGATCAACACCCGCAAGGCTGCAGGCCCGGACAACATTCCTGGTCGTGTGTTGAAAGACTGTGCAGAGGAGCTCAAGGATGTCCTCACAGACATCTTTAATGCTTCTCTGAGCCAGGCTGTCGTTCCCTCCTGCTTCAAAACCACTACCATCGTTCCCGTGCCAAAGAAGCCCACTCCGACCACTTTTAATGACTATCGCCCTGTTGCACTGACCCCCATCATCATGAAGTGCTTTGAACGGCTAGTCATGGCACACATCAAATCCATCCTCCCCCCACCCTAGACCCATACCAGTTTGCATACCGGGCCAACCGCTCTACCGAGGATGCAATCTGTTCTGCACTTCACCCGGCTCTCACCCACCTAGACAATAAAGACTCATATGTGAGAATGCTGTTCATAGATTTCAGTTCAGCATTCAACACTATAATCCCTCAGCAGCTCATTATCAAACTAGACCACCTGGGGCTTCAGACCTCACTCTGTAATTGGCTGCTGGACTTCCTCAGTGAGAGGCCACAGGCAGTGCGGGTCGGCAGAAACACCTCAAGCTGCATTAGACTGAGCACAGGAGCCCCCCAGGGCTGTGTGCTCAGTCCGATGCTCTTCACTCTGCTGACCCACGACTGCTCACCAGCGTTCAGCACCAATCACATAGTGAAGTTTGCGGACGATACGACTGTGGTGGGTCTCATCTCTAATAACGATGAGACAAACTACAGGAGTGAGGTGAGCCTTCTGACCCAGTGGTGCAGCAATAACAATCTCCTTCTGAATGTTGAAAAGACCAAGGAGATTGTTATTGACTTCCGGAGAGGCCCCACCCAGCACCCCCCACTGTCCATCAATGGTGCTGCTGTAGAGAGGGTGAGCAGCACCAAATTCCTGGGGGTGCACATCAGTGAGGACCTCTCCTGGACAGTGAATACTGTATCACTGGCAAAGAGGGCTCAGAAGCGCCTCTATTTCCTCCGCAAACTGAGGAGAGCTGGAGCCCCTCCACCCATTATGACCACCTTCTACCGAGGCACCATTGAGAGCGTCCTGACCAGCTGCATCACTGTGTGGTACGGGAGCTGCACTGAACAGAACAGGAAAGCCCTGCAGCGCATAGTGAATGCAGCTGGGAGGATCGCTGGTGTCTCTCTCCCCTCCCTCCTAGACATTTTTAACACCCGGCTCACCCGCAGAGCGTCCAGCATTGTGGGTGACCCGAGCCACCCCGCACATAGCCTGTTCAGCCTCCTGCCCTCGGGGAGAAGGTACCGGAGTCTCCGGGCCCACTCCACCAGGCTTTCAAACAGCTTCATCCACCAGGCTGTCAGGAGGCTGAACTCACACCCGAACTCACACCCGAACTCCCACCTTACCCATCTCCCCCACCCCCCACCCCCCATATTGGCATAACCTGTATTCCATAAAAGACATATCACTCTAGACACTTTAAAAAACTGCTGCTAAGGACGACTGTTGCACTGTTGCACATTTACATTTACTACTGGATTTTACTCCTGTTGCACTGCTGTTTACTACTGTTATTGCACATTTACTACTGGAATTTTTAGTACTGTTGTTTACTCCTGTTGCACTAGAATTACTACTGTTGCACACTTATTTTTATTTATCTTAACTCCAATGCACATTCTACTGAACATGACCAATTCACTGCTGTATCTTCCACTGCACATTTTGATGCACACTGCACACTTTGGAAATCTGTATATAGTATAGGTTATTTGTTATTTATTATGTTGCACTGTTTTAAGATTTTAGACCGTAGACTTTAGTTTTAACTTAGATCTCTGTCTTAGATAGTTTTTGTTGTGTTTTGTCTTCATATTGTATTTTGTACACTGTCTTTTTGCACTACCTGACCAGAGAGAAACGAAATTTCGATTCACTGTATGTTGAACACATATGGCAGAATTGACAATAAAGCTGACTTTGAACTTTGAACTTTTGAACTTGAACTTTGATTTAAGATAAGATAAGATATGCCTTTATTAGTCCCACAGTGGGGAAATTCCAGTGATGCAACGCACAGATCAAGAACAGTAGGAAAAAGTAGCATGCAATAGAACAATATAATAAATAATATAATAATTTCTATCCAAACATTGAAGTGAGCTTACAGTCTTTGTCTTCCCAGAAGAGAATGGATCCTTTGATGCCTGTTCTGTGCATTCTGGACCCAAGTGTGCCTAAAGACAGGCAACAGTGCATCCTGAAGACAAACAAGGAGGCCAGGACACCTCCGCCCGCACAGACCGACAGCAGGCTGAGAGAGCCCAAGCTTATGAAGAAGGTAATAGCTGGAGTGCTTTGCACACTCTGTGCCCAACCCACACAAGGCCACAAAAAATATAAGAAAAAAACATACTCTGAAGTGTCCAAATCGTCTACATCAAAGGGACTTTCTGGAAAAACCTTTGAGACCTTCGCAGATTTTAAAAAGGCAGTGGACGAAC
Source organism: Paratrypauchen microcephalus (assembly GCA_036785185.1). Taxonomy (NCBI): domain Eukaryota; kingdom Metazoa; phylum Chordata; class Actinopteri; order Gobiiformes; family Gobiidae; genus Paratrypauchen; species Paratrypauchen microcephalus. Next base: position 25,336 of record JAVJIX010000084.1, on the reverse strand, counting down.
TCCAAGAACCTCTGAGTCTGTCTGAGCAGACTATTTACATATTGTATATTTATTATTTTTGGTAACATTTTCTACTGTCTGTTACCACCATGTTATTTGTTATTAAGTATTTTATTATAAGTATTTATATACTATTTATTCTTAAGTGTTTTACTGTTTTATACTATTTATACTTCCATCATATTGATTCTTCCCATTGTTATTACTATTACATTGTTACTGTTACTGTGTAACTGCAGGTTTATTGTCTGTTGTCTCACTGTCTATTCATTGTCTTTATTTATTGTATTACTTATTTTTTTTATTGCCTGAAACTGCACTGTTACACTTTTTATTTGCGCTACCTGCTTTGTCTGTTGTCTCTCTGTCTATTTATTTTATTGTCTTTATTGTAAATAATATTCAGTCTTCTTACACTTAAATGCCCTGCTCCATAGATGTTTCCTTTCTACTCCCTTCCTGTTTGACCAATAATGCAACATGTGCACTGACATCATTTTGTACTGATGTCTTTTAATGACTTAAATATGCCTTATACTGTTTAGTTTTCTTTACATCATGCACTTTAATCATTAAAGTGTCTTGAATTACTATAACAGCGTGTTGTGGCATTTAGTAATCTTATATTTTTATACAGATGTGTGAACAAGTGTGATTTCAGTAATTATGAGATGTAATGTTCTTTGCACAGCTTTGTAGCCTAGTGTTTAGTGGTTGTGTGGCACGTTCATTAATGTCTTAAAACATTTTAGACTACCATAAATCAATCTCCCGTCATAGGGACCTCACCTGGTGTCAAACATGCCATTTAACTATGCCATGCCATGTAACTAAAACAACAACAATAGTTTAATAAAACTTTTTATTGATTCCAAGCAGGACCAAGACAGATAATGTTACAGGGGTTGTTAAAAAGTCTCATTTTGTTCATACACAAATAATCATACAGCCCTCAGCAGACATCAAAAGCACATCCTTTCTAAAAATAGCCACTACCACAGTGTATTAAGTTTTTTGTTGTTGTTTTTTATTCCAAGATGTTTCGTGGGTGACATGTCATTTTCCCTCAATCATGCATTGCACTAGAGCATATAATAAAATAATAAATAAAATAAAACAAACATTTGATGTTCAGCACCAACACTTATGCAATATACTTATATAAAAAAGATGAAATATGTCACAAGTGTCTAGATTCAGCACTCCCAGTCCCAGTATTATGTCACAAAGCACTCCCAGTCCCAGCACCTGGTCCCGCCTTGTTGACAGCTCACAGACCTATGAGAGCACAAGAAAGGTTTTACGTCCCGCCACAGATTGACTGCACACCCCACCTATCACGTGGGGTATTCGTCTAAGAGTCTAAGTTGGAAATTGCACATCATATATATGTGTCACAAAGCACTCCCAGTCCCAGTCCCTGGTCCCGCCTATATATATATATATATATATATATATATATATATATATATATATATATATATATATATATATATATAGGCGGGACCAGGTGCTGGGACTGGGATTGCTTTGTGACATAATACTGGGACTGGGAGTGCTGAATCTAGACACTTGTGACATATTTCATCTTTTTTATATAAGTATATTGCATAAGTGTTGGTGCTGAACATCAAATGTTTGTTTTATTTTATTTATTATTTTATTATATGCTCTAGTGCAATGCATGATTGAGGGAAAATGACATGTCACCCACAAAACATCTTGGAATAAAAAACAACAACAAAAAACTTAATACACTGTGGTAGTGGCTATTTTTAGAAAGGATGTGCTTTTGGAGCCACACTTGTGGTTTTGTGTTTAATTGCATATGAATAGACCATTTTTGGTAAGTATTATTAGGAGTGAATAAATATCACCTTACAAGCCCCATACTGAGCCATGCACATTTAGATTGTAATTTTAAACTTACTTAATAACTATAAATAATGGGTAATTAGAAGTGTATGCATTGGAAATTCTTAGTTAAGGGTAGAATAAAGTTTCATAATAAAGGTATTAATTAGGGAATTATAATGACTAACAAATGGCTAGTATCTTATTAATATAAATGTGAGTAAACAGCTTATATTATTGTTGAATATCTGTGTCTCTATCAAAAAAAAGTTTCAGTTCCCGGTACACAAGCTTCTTCTGATACCTCAAGGTCTGAAATATTAACATTGTTTACTTTTATGACATTCGCTGCATAGTTTTGCAGATACAAATGAATGTTATGGCACCTCACCACACCACACCTCCTGTAAGGGGTATATAGCCCAGAGAAATTCAAAATCCTCATTTCAACGCTTTCATCTCAAACAATGGAATATTTTATATTATTCTGTGCTATTGCCTTTACAGGTGAGTCAACTTCATTTTTCGTATGCCATATGTGTCTTTTTGTGAAAGTGAATTACAGTTTACACAGTATTTGAGTTTTAGTGTATAGTGTAACCGTGTTTGACCAGGCAGAGTTAAACACTTGTCAAACAGGCTGTGTTGTGATTATGACTGTTAGGAGTTAAATATAAAATATAAAGCCCACTGAACAGACCAAATACTTTGGTCACTTTTTAACAGACACCTCTGCTAATTGTGGGATTGTGCTAAATGTGTTTGCTCAGACACATTAAAAATTAGGGGGAAAACTGGCCTGGAGGTGTCTGAAAACTCCATCATAATGACTCTGACTCCACACTTTCTAATGAACTTTATGGACTAATTTGGGTACTTTGTATGTTTTTGTATCCAGTTTTTCTTTTAAACTATGGACCGAATAATATTTGTGTCTGAAATAAAGGATAATTAATAAAAGGTGGAGAGCTGCTCCTCCTGGGTAAAATTGAGTACTCTCTCTCTTTGCCTCATTAATAGACTATTTAATGCTAATCAATAATACACAAACTTATAGTTTTTTAATTGTTATGAGACATAATTCTAATTAAACCAAATAAAGAAAAAATATGGATGTAAGAACAAATTCATAATTTAATTAATGTCCGGTTTGATTAACATTATCCATTAGCCCATTTAGCTGCCAAAATCCACTTCTATCGTGAATTTGGAGTTTTGTAAATCCGGTCAAAGGCACAGGTTTTTTTCAACCTTTGATAATATTGATCCTTGAAACTCCGATAAAGTTTGTTCTTTGCCGACGCCGCACCGATCCACCTCCGGCCCCTGACTGCGCCTACAAATTCTGTCCATAAATATAATGAACAGAACCGGTGACAAAGGGCAGCCTCCCCCTAGGCCCTGTGGTGTGCGCTCCTCCGTGGGTTCAGGGAGTGGGGGCGGCGGGGGGGACAGAGGCTGTGGGGCTTCTGTCGCTGTCCATGGTCCTTAGCGCGGATGGGCGTGGATTCACTGTATGTTTGGGAGTTTTGTGTTTTCCTCGTGTGGGTGGTCGGTCGTGCTGTTCTTGTTTAATGTTTGTTTGTTTTTTTGTCTCTGACAGTTGACAATAATTTTTTCAAGCATAATTTATCAATTGAAAATTGGCAGGGCGGTGCCTCCACTAATCCTGAGGACATGCCTCAGCTGTATTAAGGGATGGGACAAATGCAAAAGACAAATTTCCCTATGAGAACACTGAAGTTTACCTTAACCTTTCACCTTAACTGATATGAGACTTAAGGTTTGAAAATGATAATGAGTAAACCTGGTTTGATTTCAGGTGTAGCCTCAGGAGCTGGAGTGCTGCCTGATTCTGTGGCTGCTGCTGTGGGAGGGAAAGTCCTGTTCACCACATCCCTGGATCTAACACAGATTCCAATGAGAGGAATCTTCTGGAATTTTGAACGTACAAATATCATCACTTCAAGCCCTGGTATTAACTTTACCCATCCAGTGTATGCAGACAGGATCACTTTGTTCATCTCTACTGGATCTCTGGAGCTCAGGGATGTGACTCTGAATGACACTGGAGTGTACAGAGTTCACATTTTACCAGAAGGAGGTAAAGGACAAGATGGGAGCTGTACTTTGACCATTGACGGTAATCATACATTTTGCATTAGTATTCAGCATTTATTTCATGAGCACATAGTTTACTTCCACACGGGCACCAGATTCATTTCTGTATACCTTAATATTATTGGAACATGCAGAAGAAATCAATCATTCATCATTAATTAATTTTATATTATAAAATGAACAATATTATACAGTAAAAAATAATTTGTCAGAGGCTTGTCAGACTTTTTTAATCATTTCTGTTATTATAATATTATGTATGTACTGTAATAATTACATTAACATGCTGTTTCCTCTCCCTCAGAGCCAGTGCCTAGTGTGAGTGCCACAGTGAGCCGTCCCTCAGAGCCAGTCTCACCTCAGCCTGAGAAGAGCTCTGTGCTGAGTAAGAACTCCAGTTTTATAGACCTGTCCTTCATGTGTCAAGATAAACTTTTATCATAAATAGCCGGAGCATTTTTGTGTTTTTATTTTTTGAAAATGCTTCACACAATCCAGTTACAACAATGAATAAACTAATGCTGATGAAACGCCATAACGTGTTTAAAAGCTCATAAAAGTAAATTCTATATAATCTGTCCTCTTTAAACCAAATGAACACAAATCATCACTGAATCTGTGCTAATTCAACATTCACTAGTCAGAATATCCACAATCTACAGTAACACTGAGAGGCCACTAGATGGCGCTGTGCTCTTCTAAAGTCACTTGTAAAAGTGACAAGTGAACAAGTAATGCTTAAGTCTATCTCATTTTCTTTAGATGCAAAGGGCCTCTCAGCTGGAGCCATCGCTGGGATCAGTGTTGCCTTAGTGGTCGTGGCATTAGTGGTGGCAGCTGCGGCACGAGGGTTTTATGTGTATAAATACACGTAAGTTATAAGCACCACATCTTTAGTGTTTTATTTATCATATGGATGTAAACCTACTGTAGATTGACAATGTTATTTTAGATTTTTTTTTTTTTTTTCAGAGGAAGCTATGACTTGCACAATCACGGTAAGTATTCTTGTAGTTTATCAAATATTCTGAAAAACCTGATGTAAGTGTTGTTTTGTCTCTGCATACAGGTCGTGAGGAGCCAGAGCCAGTCCAGTTAGTCAGTTACAGACAAATCCCGTGGTGAAAGTAAAGTAAAGAAACTACTTTCACCACTGCACAACGCTGATGAAGAAAACGTGTATGAGAATGATGTAAATCGACACTGTTAGAGGGGAATCCATACAGATTAACATAAAAAACAGCACTATCCCTTTAATTGACTGCTTAGAACTGTGGATTTCACCAAACCATTGATTTTTGTATGTTTATTACATTTACATGAGTCATTTATTGTGCTATGTACCTACAGCATCTGCACATTATTCAGAGCCCATCATATTTTGGTGTTAATTTCACATTATTTGAACTGTCATTATCAATAAATCTTATATATACAGAGCTCTATAATAAAGTCTCTTTTTTCACAAACATCTCTGGAAATATTAGATAATTGTACACATTATTCAAGCCTATATATCTATGTTGTATACATTTTGTGCTTGATCATTTTTATTTGCGGAGTTGTAGACATAGTGACACCTGTTCTAGGCAGGTGACATGTGACAGCAAATTTCTTCACAGGCTTTGTTCAAAACTGCACACATTTTGAACATGAACTCTTTAAAAGTAATGTACATTTAGAAGGAAAACTATCAATAATTCACTTCAATAGTAGAAGCATGCAAGCAAATTTGAGCCACATCACCGATTTTCTGAAACAATTGACCCATCCATTCAGTATTATTGCAACAAGTGAAACATGGTTTAGTGAAAACACAGACACCTACTTTGATATTGATGATTATAAAATGATAAGTGATATAATATGAAATGATAAGAATAGAGAAAACAAAACAGGAGGAGGGGTTGCTCTGTCCATTCATACTTCACTAGAATATGTTTTATTATTAAATATGACTGTTGCCATAGATGAAGTTATGGAACGCTTAACAATAGAAATCCAAAGAGAAAAAACTAAAAATATAATTGTAAGTGTGGTATATCGTTCACCGAGCTCAAGTGTTGACATTTGTATTGAATGGAGGGAGAACTTGTTTTCTGCTGTTAAACAAAAAAAAAATCTGTATGTTTGTGGAGATTACAACCTTGATTTACTAAACCCAAAAAAGCAAAACAGTAAATAAAATGTTTTCTATGTCACTGTACCCAACAATAACCAAACCCAGTAGAGGAACATCGCAGAGTGCCACAATAATTGATAATATCTTTACAAACAACATGGAAAGTCAAATTACAAGTGGACTCGTTATTTCTGACATTACAGACCATTTACCATCTTTATTGTTTCTGATTCAGAGTTTATAAAAGAAAAAAAGGCTGGTGAACCAATCTTTAAACAAATCCAAACTGAAGAAAACATAAAAGCCTCAATAACAGTTTAATGCTTCAGGATTGGAATGAAGTTTATGAAGAGACAGATGATATATTTTTAAACATATTCATGACTCATTACAACAAACACTGTCCCCTAAAAGAAATTAAAATAAACAATAAATGTAAGAACAGTCCATGGCTAACAAAAGGAATAATTAATGCTTGCAAAAAGAAAAACAATTTATATAAAATATTTATTAAAAACAAAAACTAGGGAAGCAGAACTAAGATATAAAAAATACAAAAATAAATGAATAGAAATAATTAGATCAAGCAGTTATACTATAGAAGAATGTTGTACGAGAATCAAAACAATATGAAAGGAATGTGGAATGTATTAAATACTTTGATTAAACAAAAAACGAATAAGGTCAGATGTAGCACATTATTTCAATATGTTTTTTGTAAATATCCGTCCTGAGTTGGCTGCAAAAGTTCATGTAAATGACGCTGCTCAATGTAACAATAATACTGACAGAAATCCTTATACCATGTTCCTCTCCCACAAATGAAAAAGAAGTCATGAATATTGTTGTTAGGTGCAAGAGTAAATCATCAAGTGACTGTCATGACATAAATATGAGATTAGTCAAACTGGTCATTAATAATATCGTAAAACCTTTCACACACATCTGTAACTTATCTTTTCAATCAGGACAATTTCCCAATAAAATGAAAATAGCAAAAGTAATTCCATTCATTCATTTTCTTCCACTTTTCCATTTTCTGGGTCGCGGGGGCAGCAGTCCAAGCAGTGTTCTGCTGCCCAGAACACAATGCACCAGCCCCCATGAATCCTTCCGCAGGTGGTTCCACAGGAGGACGGCTCACGTCACAACAGGCCTTGATGTTTCTTCTGCCATGGGGGCTACCAGTGTCCACAGACACTGGGGGCGAGGTGGGGTTAAGTGTCTTGCCCAAGGACACAATGGCAGCGCTCATCTGTGGGAGCTGGGATCACATGCGGTCAACCCGTCAAGAGCAGGATTCGAACCGCCAATCCCTGGATCACAAGGCATATGCTCTACCAACTGAGCTACTGCCACCCAACTGAGCTACTGCCACCCACGTCAGACGTATAAAAACAAAACTCTCCAAAAGTCTCTGCATAATAAATAGAACAAAATATGATCTTGATTAGAATGCCCTGCGCACGCGATACTGCTTACGTCACATACTGTATCCTCCACTATTTCCGGTTCCGGGTGACAGCTACTGCGCGTGAGCACCTATACAAACTTTGTTTTTTGACTCGAAAACAAGGTATTTACAGATTGCATCCACTTCTGGCAAATTGTGCGGGCATCGGAATAAACGAAAGTGAGGATATGGGCTTTGTATGCTCTTAAAAGTCCACCAAAGACAATTGTTGACGTTAGTTAGCCGGACTGCTAACTAACTTAGCCTCTCTGAGGCAGACGCAGCGTCCAAGGCTTTTGCTCATCCGCGGAAATCACCTGGAAATCACCTGGAAATCACCTGGAAATCACCTGGAAATCACCTGGAAATCACCTGGAAATCACCTGGAAATCACCTGGGTACCGCTGCCTCTGCTAACGCTTGGCTTGTTTACTGACCCCGAATCACCGTATCTTGCCGATCTTAGGACGGAGATGGTCAAGTCAAAGGGGAGGAACACTATGGAGTTGGCGGACATCAAAAAGTCGCTAAACTTTATGTCAAATGAACTGGAGACGATCTCAAACCAACAAAAAGTCATTGTTGATCTCATGATGGAAGTTAAGGAGCTGAGAAAACTAAATGACGAGAAAGACAAAAAAAATCATGGACCTGGAAAACCGTGTGGCAGACCTGGAACAGTACACCAGAATGAATGACATTATTATAACCGGACTCGACATAAAGCCGCGGTGTTCTGGTGAAACATCCTACCCGGCGAGAGATCCTGCCGAACATTACGTAAACCTTGAGAGTTCGTACTGCGCATGCGCAGAACAGTACCAGCTGAGCGCTCAGCTGTGCTGAAAGAAAAGCAGTAAGTATTTAACGTTTTCTACTTAATCTAACCCAATGCCGATTTCTAGCCTTTGTGTGAATCTTGTTTGAGTCTGAGACCGACCCAACTACTTCTTATTGGCTTCTTTTGAATAATAAAACTGAACTGTCTAAACATGGCGTGATTTTTGCAGACTTTCACCAGACGTGCGTAGGAATGAAAAGGATCTATGCAGTTTAACAGAAGAAGATGTAACTACTGGCGAAGATTTGGTGCGGACCCTGAAGCCAATCAAAGAAGCTACACTGGCAATGTCGGAGGACAAGCAACCAACGCTGTCCATCATCTCACCACTTCTTGCCTTGCTGCAGGACGCCCTGACCCCCAGGATGATTCCACCGTGATGAGGGACCTGAAGGCTGCTGTAAAGAACAACTTGAGTACAAGGTAAGGTCTCTCTCTCTCTGTATGCATGCATGCAATACTCAGTGGTAGGCCAAATCAAAGTTTTGTATTTTTAGATGTAGGTTTTCTTACCATTTTACTGATTAGTTGTAGCAGTTAATAATTTATCCATTTTGCTTGTATGTGTGTGATTATATATTGTATCAGTGCCATGTTTATCCTCATGCTTTACTGAAAGATAATTTGTGTGAAATGTCTAAGGTAAGATGCGCAAAAGGACACTCTATATGCAGCGACTGCGCTGGAGCCTCGCTTTAAGGCCCTCCCATCCTTGACTGCTGAAGAGCAAGATGCCACTTTCTGCAGACTGCAGGCTGAGGCTGCTGTGGCTACACCTGATGTAAGTATTTTACATACATGCACACACACACCCACCTAGAGACCGCCAGGAGTGCTGTGAGAGTCATGTTCTTTGACTTCTCCAGCGCCTTCAACACCATCAGGCTGGCGCTGCTGCGGGGGAAGCTAGAGGATGCGGGAGTTGATGGACATCTCGCTGCCTGGACCATCGTCTACCTCACTGACCGTCCACAGTACGTGCGGCTGCGCGGCTGTGAGTCAGAGGTGGTAGTCTGCAGCACTGGGGCTCCCCAGGGAACTGTCCTCTCACCCTTCCTCTTCACCATCTACACCTCGGACTTCACATACAACATGGACAGCTGCCATCTCCATAAGTTCTCTGACGACTCGGCCATTGTGGGCTGTGTGTCAGAGGGGAACGAGCTGGAGTACCGCTCGGTCATCAGTGACTTTGTGGACTGGTGTGGGCGCAACCACCTGAGCCTTAACACCAGTAAGACAAAGGAGCTGGTGATCGACTTCAGGAGGAGACCACTACCTCACTCACCGGTGAACATCCAGGGGCAGGACAGGGAGACTGTGGACAGTTTCAAGTACCTGGGTGTTCACCTCAACAATAAACTGGACTGGTCCCACAACACCGACGCCCTGTACAAGAAGGGCCAAAGTCACCTCCACCTCCTGAGGAGACTGAGGTCCTTTGGAGTGTGCAGGCCTCTGCTCAAGACTTTTTATGACTCTGTGGTGGCCTCTGCTCTCCTCTACGCTGTCATCTGCTGGGCCCCGAGCAGCACAGAACGGTACAGGAAGAGACTTAAGCTGGTCACTGGGGGTTACACGGGCGGGTTACACCCCCGCCCGCGCTCTGAGGTCCGAGGGCCAGCTCCAACTCGTGGTTCCTAAGACGAGACTTAAAACCAGAGGAGACAGAGCCTTTTCTGTGGCTGGACCAAAGCTGTGGAACGCTCTGCCTCCTCACATCAAAACAGCTCCCACTGTGGAGTGTTTTAAGTCTCGTCTTAAGACCCACTTTTATTCTCTGGCTTTTAATCCCGCATGAGTTGTGTGGTCCTCTGTGTTTTTATTGTTTTTAGTTATTTTATTATTATCACTTTATTTATTGCTTTTTTTTAGTAATGTTTTTATAATTGCTTTTGTTTTTAGTGATTGTATTATTAGCACTTTATTTATTGCTATTTTAGTAATGTTATTAAGTTCTATTAATTTTATGTGCAGCACTTTGGAAACTGTCTCTGTTTATAAAATGTGCTATAGAAATAAAGTTGGATTGGATTGGATTGGTCAGGAGGGCCAGCTCTGTCCTGGGCTGTCCTCTGGACTCTGTAGAGGTGGTGGCTGAGAGGAGGGTACTGGCCAAATTCACGTCCATCATGGACGACACCTCTCACCCTCTGCACCGGACTGTAGAGGAGCTGAGCAGCTCCTTTAGCAGCCGACTAAGACACCCCCAGTGCAAGAAGGAGCGCTACCGCAGATCCTTCATCCCCACCGCCATCAGACTGTATAACTCCACTATATAGTCCTACCGTGCAATATCGTTTTCCCAATGTGCAATATTGTTGTTTTTTCAATACTCCTATCGTGCAATATCGTTTTTCCAATTTTTTCAATACTCTCCCTGTCACTGTTTTTTATTATTATCACTACTATTATTATTATTTGATTTATTACTTATTTTTTTAATTATTATTATCACCTATCTTTATGCCTTTTTTTTTGCCTGCATGCACTTGTCTTCTTGTTCAAACTGTCCCTACCTGGAGCTACTGTGACAAGTAAATTTTTCCTGTGTGAGATCAATAAAGTCTTATCTTATCTTATCTTATGTACATACAGTACATACATACAAGAATGGAATAAATTGCCACAAAGTTTGAAACTTTCCTCTGACATGAAAAACTTTTCATTTAACGTTAAGAAATTATTATTAGAGAATCAGCAGTGTCAGCATTAAGAATGATAACTGGTATGTTATAATCTGAGTGAGATTTTATTGTAATATTTTATTGTGTAATAATTGGTAATTTGTAGTGTGTGAGTGTGTATTGATTATATTGTTTACGTTTTATATTGTATTTCTCACCTGCTCAGGGACTACAGATGGAAACTAGCTTCAGCTATAATCTGGTGTAAAGCATCTTTAATGTCTTTGCACATTGTCCCTGTCAAATAAACTAATAAAGAACATACATACATGTACATTCATACATACATACATACATACATACATACATGTACATACATACATACATACATGCATGCATGTACATACATGTACATACATACATAATGCACTGTAAATTAACAGATCCTCTATTTAATTATGAGAATATTCAATATTATTATTATTTCTATACTATTTAACAGCAAAATACTGATGAAGTAGCTGAGGAGATGGTGGAAGTGATTTCACCCAAGAAATCCAAGAAATCCAGCACCTTGGAGTCCCTCTTTGGGGCGCTCTACACACCACCAGTAATAGAAGATGGAAAGAAACCGCCAACTAAAAGGGCTGAAGATGAAATAAGAAGATAGAGGGAAGAGCCTCCTGCTGGGATGAATGAAAGCCCTCTAACCTGCTGGAGGTCTAATGAAAAAGACTATCCAATGTTGGCTCGTTTGGCAAAGCACTACCTCTGTGTCCCAGGGACCAGTGTTGCATCGGAGAGGGTGTTTTCCACGGCGGGTGATATTGTCACTGCCAAAAGGAGCTGCATCACCCCAGAACATGTTAATGAGCTCCTTTTCCTCAACAAGAATCTCTCACACTCTTAAGTGACAGTTCAAGTTTACTGCCTTCGTTTTATTTATCTTAATACTTTTGTTCATACTTTTGTTCATATTTTTCACTTCAGGAGTTAAGCAATTTGCTGCAACGTTCATTTGCATTTTATACTTTTGCACTTTTTACATTTGCACCTTTTTAGTTTTGTTTACAGTTGTGTGTGAACTGTCAATTTTACAAAATAGATGTATATTAGTATGGAGATATAATCTCTTCAGTGTGACAGTTAATAACAGAAATTTACAACTTTTGTTGATATTTTTTATCTTTCCCTTAAGCAGTCAAGCAATATGCTGCAACGTTCATTTGCATTTTATACTTTTGCACTTTTTAAAAGTGCAGTAGGAAAGAGATTTTGTTTGCAACTATGTGTGAACTTTACAATTTACAAAATAAAGATGTGTATTTGCAACAAATTGCATAGATATTTTTACATTTAAGAGCAGATGGAATCGATTCTTGAATCGAATCGAATCGTGATTAATCGATTAAAAAACATAAGAATCTAAATCGAATCGATCTAGGAAACTGACTGACACCCAGCCCTACTTGGGATTATAGATTGTCTTATCAAAAAAAAAAAAGCCAACCCTAAAACAACAAAGGACTAATGACACTTCATTCAACATTAATGCTAACTTGGAAATGTATGACACAGACATGAGAAATGAACTCTTACATGATGAAGACATTTGCATGAATGATCTAACACATGACACTGACCCAGATCTGAACTTTTACAATCACCTAAACAATGACTGTAAATATTATCTAGAACAGCAGTTATCAGCTTTAATCAAGACCGATGAAGAGATATTCTCAATAATTCATTTAAATGGAAGAAGCCTAAATGTAAATGTTGAAAATATCAAAGATCTCTTTCACCAAGTCAAGGTGACATTTGATGTCATTGCAATAACTGAAACTTGGTTAAATGAGGATAAACTGGACAATTATCACATTGAGGGATATGAGATGTACAGAGAAGACAGAACATGTAAGAATGGAGGTGGTGTGGCGTTGTATGTAAATGATAAACTGCATGGACATGTTGAAAATATGACATTTGTTTTGGATAACGTTATGGAGTGTCTAACTTTTGAAATTCAATTAGAGCACAATAAAAACATCCTAGTAAGTTGTATCTACAGAACCCCAGGGTCAAATGTAGAGCAACTAATAGAGACTACAGATAAAATATTTACTAACTTGGACATCAAGGAGGTTTTTATTTGTGGGGATTTTAATTTAAATTTACTGAAAATGAAATCTCACCAACAGAAAATGTTGTTAATACGCTATACAGCAACTCCTTTTATCCAAAAATAACTAGGTCTACTAGGATAACCACAAATAGTCATTAATAGACAACATATTTATAATAATAATAATAATAATTCATTGGATTTATATAGCGCCTTTCATGCCACTCAAAGCTCTTTACAGTTCATTGTTCATTCTCTCCACACTTGGTGGGGGTAAGATACTTTCTGTAGCCACAGCTGCCCTGGGGCAGACTGACGGAAGCGAGGCTGCCAATCAGCGCCATCGGCCCCTCCGACCACCTCCAACACTCATGCACACTCCACTTTCATACTAGGCAAATGTGGGTAAAGTGTCTTGCCTAAGGACACAATGACAGTTTTTGCGACTGGCGCCCCCCTGTGGTGCCTGGAATTCCCAGTGTCTCCCATCCAAGTACTAACCAGGCCCTGCCTTGCTTAGCTTCTGAGATTTGACGGGATCAGGCTTTGACAGGCAGGTATTTACAAATGTGTTAGAGGAAATGGTTAGTGGCATTATTATTAACGACATATCAGACCATTTACCGGGGTTTGTATTATTTAGCAAAAATGTTAAAACCTGAAAAGGTGAATTAAATAATAATTTAAGACAGGTGAGAATAGTGAATGATGAAAATATACAGGCATTTAGGATAAGCCTGCAAAATCAAAATTGGGAAAAAATATTTAATCAATCAGATGTAAATGCAGCATATGGTAACGTCCTGGAAACTTTTCTGACTGTATGATTATTACTGCCCTGTGTCAGTACTGACAAATAAGCAGAAGAAAAAGTCCAAGCCCTGGATGACAAAAGGGCTAATTGAAGCTTGTAAGAAGAAAAAATTGCTTTATAAAATATATATGCCTAAAAGAACTAATGAATCAGAAGGTAATTATAAAACATACAAAAATAAACTTACAAATATTATCAGGAGCTGTAAAAACAATACTATAATGCAGTATTGGAGGAAAACAGGAATAACACTAAGGGGCTATGGAATGTTCTGAATTCTGTTCTTAAAAAGGATCCAAAAACAACTGTTTACCTAAATATTTCAAAAATGATGGCAAAGAAATAAAAAAAAAAAACATTAATGAAATAGTAAATGAATTGAGTGAGTTTTTTATAAACAGGGTCAGAATTGGCAACATGTTTTAATACTAATCCTGTCGAACCACAAAATACAGTTGATTTTGTTTCTTAGAGCAATCAATGAAAATGAAATTGTTGATATTGTTAAAAGTTTCAAAACAAAAAAATCATTAGATTGTGACGGTCTGAATATGTCCATTATTTAAAAAGTAATCAGTGAAACTTCACTTCCTCTGTCCTACATATTTAACTTATCACTTTCCTCTGGACAGTTTCCAAGACAGATGAAAATTGCAAAAGTTATCCCAATTTACAAAACCTGAGACAAGCAGATCTTTTCTAACTATAGGACCATTTCAATTCTACCACAATTTTCCAAAATTTTTGAAAAACTTTTTGTCAAACAAATGGATTCCTTTTTAGATAAATGTAAAATCTTAAGTGAAAACCAGTATGGTTTTAGAAAGAATAGATCAACTGAACATGCTCTTATAGAGCTCATTGAAAATATAACAGACACTGACAGGAAAAAATACACAATAGGGATTTTTATTGATTTAAAAAAGCCTTTGACACATCGACCATGATAATTGAAAAAATGTGTAAATACGGTTTTAGGGGTCTTGCATTAAAATGGTTAACTTCTTATTTATCTGATCGGTGCCAGTATGTTCAGCTTGGGAATCATAAATCAATACACAAAACAACATTAAGCGGAGTTCCTCAGGGTTCCGTATTGGGCCCAAAATTATTTTTGCTTTACGTAAATGATTTGTGTTTAATATCTGATCAATTAAAATGTGTATTATTTGCTGATGACACAACAATAACCTGCTCAGGAGACAATTTACAACAACTCACGTATCAAGTTCCAGCTGAAATGAGTAAGATAAAAACATGGTTTGAGTTTCATTAAATGTCACAAAAACTAAATTTATTGTATTTCGAAATAGAGAAGTAAAATCAAAGATACAAGTGTTGATTGATAATGTTGGATTCTCTGTTGTCTTGTTTCTTGCCCTTGTCTCTCTTGGTTTTGTTGACAGCCCATTTAGGATCTCCACAAACAGAGATGGCTTCCTGCACATGTTGTTCTTCTTTCTCCTTACCCTCTGTGCTTGTGGGAACCACTTGGGCCCTGTGTTGTAATGTCCGAATAACACCCAGTTTGTGCTGCAGTGGGTGGTGTGAATCAAAAAGCAGGTATTGGTCTGTGTGTGTGGGCTTCCTGAAGACTTCTACTTGGAGTCCCCGGTCTCCTCCTATCGTGTGTGGGTGGTTGATTGGTTAGCTTTTTAATGTCATATCATGGGATTTTAACCTACTCAGAAATGCAACATGTGCAGCTCAAAGGACACAATTAAGGGACTGTTGGATTGTGTGTTTTTCCTGTATCCTAGGTGGAAACGCCTAGCTGAGGAGCTTGCTAAGGACATTTGAGATGCTACAGGTGTTTTACACTACACTGCCACATTAAAAAAGAAAGTAGAAGGGCTGGATTGTCAAGAAAAAATAATATCCTTTGTGTGCAGTGGAGATTGTTTTGTTATTGTATGTTATGATTCTGAACATGGGTTTACCTTGTCCGGCTGATTGATGATCTGTGTGAGAATGTCTCTGGGCACCTCCTCTCCGTTTTGCATGGCCGTCTTCCTCTCATTGATCCACTGAGCTCCAGTGGAACGCAGCAGACGACAGGCTTTCCTCACTTTATTAATGTACGACCAGTTCTGAGGTCTGAACTGGAAGAGTGCGGAATGTTTAATAAAATATGCAAATGCCAAAGTGAACACAGTAAATACATTTCACAGGAGCATGAGAATCACTGACCTCGAAGTTGCATCTCGAACATAATGACACATCCCTTGGAGACACACCTCGATGGCTTTGCAGAACGGTGAGGTGTACTTGAGCAAATCCAAATCGACTCCAAATGCGACCTGAGGCAAAAGGATGAACAAAGAGTTATAGTTTAGTCCTCTACACTCAGGATAAAGCAGAAGAAAATGGGTGGATGATTGGGCTATATTCCCCAGTGCCCCCAAAACTGGAACAAAGTCTTTCTTTTATATTTTAGCCTGTTCACTTGTAAACTCTTACGGCAGATGTCGCTGTACCGCATCCGCAGTAAGTTAAAAGGCTAATACAGCTCGCAGTGATACGAATCGTGAGTAAATATGCGAATGCGAAATACGCAGCTGAATTTTTAGCGGACAACTCTTTGGGATGCAAATATATCACTTTTTGGACAAATTTTGAGAAGAAAAACAAGCTTTATTAAATTGTCCCCGTGAACTTCCCAGAACTACGTTTACGAGCTACGTTAATGGAGGATAAACGGGACCAGATCACGCTGTCATGGGTAAGTCAGTGTTAATCTCAGGATACTGTTGAAGGGGAAGCCATACAGATTAACATTTAAAAAAAACGTACTATCCCTTTAAAACAGCATAGACTTTGAAGCACATGAACACAGTTGGTAACATTAAAAGGTCTATATTACACCATTTATCCCCGTTACTTTATTTATCCCCGTAGGGAAATTATTTTTCTGCATTTGACCCATCCTTCAGGAGCAGTGGGCAGCTCGTCTTTCAGGCGCCCGGGGACCCGTCTCCATGATCTTATTGCTCAGCCTGGTCAGGACCTCAGCTGGAGGATTTTACCTGGTGCATGTTTTGGGTTGGTGGGGGAAACTGGAGTGCCCGGAGGAAACCCACCCAGACACGGGGAGAACATGCAAACTCCACACAGAAAGGCCCGGCTAACCCTCTAGCCTCTGTATTCCAAAAGTGAGCATGGGAGCGCTTCCGGCTCCACTGACTCTGGCTCCAATTGCCTTTACATTGAAAAATAGTCACCCCTCACTCTTTGTAACTGCTGCTGCGAGCTTTATCATTTTGGTCTTAAGATGCCCGTTATTTTGCCCGTAAATAAATTCCTATTCCTTATTCGCCAATATAACTGCTAGCCACTTGAGCTTCATTTGAATGGAGCTGAACGCCATGGGTGATGCCACACTCTCAGTTCATTGCCTGCATGCACTTTCTTTCTTGTTCAAATGTCCTGGAGCTACTGTGGCAGTAGTAAATTTCTCCTGTGTGAGATCAATAAAGTCTTGTCTTATCTTATTTCTTTATACACTCTATGCTGTTGCCCCATATCCCTCACATTATAAAAATAATAATAAAAAGAATAAAGAATAATGGTAATTAAAGCCGCTATGGTGGCTCTTGCACGACACATAGCCACACCATTCAGGCCGGAATCATGCAATTGTGATTTGAATTTGAGCGCTCTAGGCCAATGCCTGTGGCCATGACAGGTCATCAAAGAAACTGGAAATGAAGGTGTTATTTGCCGGCGTGCAATGGGAAAACCGTAAGGAGTATCCCAATAAAACGGTTAACGTTTGTGAGCCTATGTCTGTAGATGTGACATGTCAAATTTGAGCTCATTTGGACCAAATACAAAATATTTGAAAATTTTTGCACACACCCAAGTCAAAACGGTGGCGAATTTTGGATCCAATATGGCCGACTTCCTGTTCATCATAGGGCAGTGTGACAATGACATTTTCTGTTTGTCTCCTTGAGCGTTGTCACTGTTCTGAATTTCATCAGCCTACGCCAAAATATGCTTTTCAGCTGTTACTATCGCCGGTACTGTACGAGCGTCACTGGCGAGGGCCAATAAGAAGTGACTTTATTGATCTCACACTGGAGAAATTCCTCTCTATACATATATTAGGAGCAGTGGGCAGCACATCACTGCGCCCGGGGACCATCTCCATGATCTTTTTTTGCTTCAGCTTGGTCAGGACCTAAGCTGGAGGTACCTATGGTGCATGTTTTGGGTTGATGGGGGAAACCAGAGTGCCCAGACACAGACACGGGGAGAACATGCAAACTCCACACAGAAAGGCCCAGGCGACCCGGGGATCGAACTCAGACCATGCATGCAAACTCCACACAGAACACACACAGAAAGGCCTGGGCGGCCCGGGGATTGAACCCCCCCCCTGTGTAAAACTGTGTGTTTTACAGAGTTTTAACACACAGTTACTGTGAGTTTTAACTTTTACCTTTGACCGAAACAGACGCTTGTAAAGGACTTTATCTTTGGGGTATATTGAGGACATGAGGATTTCCTGAAATGATGCCAGAGAAAAGTAAAAGGGTTTAAATTAGAATTGTATCAACCAGGAAACTAAGACTAGACTCAGATTTAGTCAGTGTTTTTAACAACTCAGAAGAATGTCTTTATTTAGTCTGATAAAACAAAGACTTAAAGGGCTCATATTACTCTGATCTATGTTTCAATGTTTCCTCATCACAATACCTGGAGTTGTGTTTTGTTGCATTCACACATCTTTAACACACATCCTGCATATTTAATCAAAGTTCTCTCAAACAGAAAACACTCAGAGTATTTTGAGTGTTTGAGATGTAGACAGACTAATAATAAAGAGTTACTCAAACATGTGTGAATGAAACAAAACATCTCCAGTGTACTTTCGACACCGCTACATTTTTGAACAGGACTGAAAAGTGTTTTTTTTTAATTATTATTATTATTATTATTGTGTGAGACCTACTGAAAATCCTGCACTTTTTTTTTTAATCAAGGTCATTGTTTGAGCAAACAAAAATATACAAATAAGCTGGGATTCACTTCTTTCTGTTCTTGAGCAGATCAGCACAAATCTGTGTCAAAATCACGACATTTGAAGCTTAATTAGATCTCAAACTCTGCACAAAATACTTTTACTTTCTACTCTTTAAGTACATTTTTAAACAAGTACTTTAATACTTTTGCTTAAGTAGATGTTTTCATGTGATACTAATGAGGCTTACCTTTGTGGCCTCTGGGCAGTACACTCCAACCATCACATCATGTAGTAAATTGATCCTATACACTGGTCCATATATCTGTGACCTAAAACAGGGTTGATGGAATAATTATATATTATTAACTTTTGTGATTCCTTAATCTTTAGAAATGAAGTTTCAAATGTGTGCGTGACTTGTGATCATATGTTTTGAGTTGCAGAAAGGCCAGATATCTGAGGGGAGACGTAAGCAGACAGCTTGGCTCCTCCAGTATCTAAGTCCCAGGGACATTGTCCCTGTGAGAGATGTCATATCTGGGAATTATCTTATAAGTGTGTTGGGTTTTATGATTATGTTTTGGTTTTAATGATTATGTTTTGTCGGCTGTCCTGCCACATGTTCCCCCACCCCTTATGGGCAGGACAGACCACGTGTACTTAGGGATGTGAAAAACTGAATAAATAGCAAGCTGGGGGCACAGAGAACCAGGACGCTCAGAGCAGAATGGGCCAAGAGCATCTTGTTACCTGGGCATCCTCTCTGACTGTTCTCCGCTTGCAAGTGAAAAAACCTAATCTCTCTTGTCTTCCTTTCCTGTGTACAGAATATGTTGGGTTTTTACCAGCACCCATCAGATGGTCCTTCGAGCCGGATCCCAACACACCTAAGGACTCCAGGAGGTGTCTGAGATTCGGGAAAGACAGTGGCCACTGCATCTGAAACCTTTACCGGCCGACTCTCAACCATCGCTTGGAGTCTGAGGGTTGACGGGATACCGAAGGAGGAAGACAACCAGACTAAAAGAACTGAGTGAGTACGTCTAAGTTTAAAACGTGTGTGACTGAGGGTCATAGCGCGTAGAAAACCCTAAGAATCCTAGGCTCTATTAGGTAAAACGTGGACTAGTGTCCCTCTATCGGGTGGCGGGAGAGTCACTGGCAGGTAGTAAAACACTGGGTGGAGTAGTATCCTTCTAACGGGTGACAGGTTAGTCATATACAGTTAGTAAATTACTGAAGGATGTGGTATCCCTTTATCGGGTAACAGGTTAGTTACTGGCTAGATAATAAAAGACCGTGAAAATCGTACTCAAAGGAATAAAAGTTCTGTGTGAAAGTGTGTATGACTGGAATTACAGGCCGTTAACACTGTAATTCATATAAACTGTTCAGAATAATACAGTAACGTATTGTAGATGCAGAGGCAAGATTTTTCCACCTGCTCATTGCACTGTGACAGGTTGAAGTGAAAAATACTACAATACTGATTATTACTGTCTGAACAAAAACAAATCCCAACCTGTAGGCTCCCCTTTGGACAAAAGGTTGGACCAAATTCTATATACTACTATACGTCTAATTCTGTTTTTCATATTATCATATTATATCAAATATCCTCCTGGGACACGAAGAAAAAGAGTGTATTTATTTTTTTATTTTTTTATTTTTTATTTTTTTTTTGCATTGATCTGGTTTGGACCTGATTTAGATATCTTTTAGTCCTAGTTTAGACCTGGTTCAGTTCTGGTTTAGTCCTAGTTTATTTATCATAGTGCAGCCACAAACTAGAGTGTATCTCAAAAGACTCAAATGTACAGACTGGATAACTACAGGACCAACAACTGAGACAAGATGTCACAACTGGACTAGACAAGCATTATTTTGGCCAATACATGTCATTTCCAGTACAAAAAGCAGCGCCATCTGTAGGATGGAGAATGATACAAGATCTACAAGCAGTAAACCAAGCAGCGATTCAGAGAGCACCATGTGTTCCTGATCCACATACACTTCTAAATTCATTACAACCAAATTCACAATACTTTACGGTCATAGACATTTCAAATGCTTTCTTTTCAATTCCAATTCGTGAAGATAGCCAGTTTTTATTCGCATTTACCTATAACAATAGAAGATATACTTATACCAGGTTACCACAAGGTTACGGTGAATCTCCTACAATATACTCACAGGCTATAAGTTCGAATTTGTCTAAATTTACACCTCCAGGAGGAAGTCAAATCTTACTTTACATGGATGTTTTGATTTCATCGCCAGATAAGGAAACATGCCAAAAAAGATACAATAGCGTTATTAAAATATCTAGCAGAAAACGGACATAAAACCAGTGAAAATAAAGTACAATTTTGTAAACAAGAAGTCAAATACTTAGGACATTCTCTCAGTAATGGAGGCAGAACAATTACTAACGACAGAAAAACAGCTATCCTGAATGCACCAAAACCAGAAACCAAAAAACAAATGATGTCTTTTTTTAGGATTAACGAATTACTGCAGACAATGGATTCCATGTTATGCAGAATTAACACATCCATTAAGTCAACTAATATAAGATAAGATAAGACTTTATTGATCTCACACAGGAGAAATTTACTCGCCACAGTAGCTCCAGGACATTTGGACAAGAGGAAAAAGTGCATGCAGGCAGGGAGGGGATAAAGTAAGTAATAAATAATACAAATAGTAATACGTAATAATAATAATAATGGAAAATAGTAATAATGATAATAAATGATAATAATATGAGACTCCAATATGATAATATATGAGACTCCAATAGCAATGAAAGATAAATTAAAATGGACGCAGGAAGCAGAAAAGGCATTCTGTGATCTAAAACAAACTTTAGTCTCAAGTGTAAGTTTAGCCTTACCGGATTATTCAAAACCCTTCGTGCAAATGGTAGATTGTAAAGGCATATTCATGACTTCAGTAATCACACAACTGCATGGAACCAAACTAAGACCTATAGCCTACTATTCAACTTAACTTGACAGTGTAGTAAAAGCAGCACCTGTAGCAGTAGAAGCTTCAGCAACAGTAGTGTTATTTCACCCATTAACACTCAAAGTACCACACGCTGTAGCAGTATTACTATTACAGAGCAACCACTCGTTTTTATCACCAGCAAGACATCTTTCATGTATGACAAATTTATATTCACAACCACATTTAACCATAGAAAGATGTACATTATTAAATCCAGCCACTTTAATGCCGACTGAGGATGACGGAATCCCACATAATTGTAAAGAATTAGTAGAACAATCAACAAAATGTAGAGAAGATTTATTAGATACTCCAATTGAAGGAGCAGAAATTGTATTTGTAGACGGATCATCTAAAAAAGACAATTATGGAAAAACACAGACAGGGTATGCAGTAACAACAGTAAATAAAGTATTAAAAGCAAATAAATTACCTCCAAATTATTCAGCACAGGCAGCAGAATTAGTAGCACTAACAGAAGCATGCAAATTATTTAAAGGCAAGAACGTAACAATATATACAGATAGTCAATATGCATATGCGACAACTCACGTACTTGCACAATATTGGAAAAATAGAGGAATGAAGACTTCTGCAGGAAAACCAGTAACTCATGCTGAATTATTAACAGAATTAATAAAAGCAGTACAATTACCAAATAAAATAGCTATTTGTAAATGTGCAGCACACAAATCAGGAACAGATGAAGTAACAAGAGGAAATGCAATGGCAGATAAAACAGCTAAAGACGCAGCAGAATACAAAATAAATACATATTCTTTAATGGAAGGGACCCAACTAAACAAAAAAATAACCTACAAGACATGCAAGAACAAAGCCCTAAAACTGAAATAAACTTATGGAAAAGAAAAGGAGCACAAATAAAAAACGACATTTCACTAGCTAGGACCACGCCATCAACATAATGCAGTGAAGATGTTTATTATTGAATGATAGTGGATGTCTCGGTGAATAGGTGGTGATGGCTGGGTTGAGACAGTGGGTGGGGGCTCCGTCTCAATCTTCGATTGGCCCAGCGGAACGGGACCCCCCCCTTTAGGAGATGTCTTGTGGCTGAAAGACAAACGAGATAGGGGTGGGAGGGAGGGGTCGAGATAACCGAGACGAACTGGAATGAAGGGATGAGTGGCTATAAATGGCTCCGGGAAATTAGAGGTGTGGTTATGGTGAACTGTGATTCGCTGGTGAGGAGGAGAAGGTGGTTGAGGCGTGGTCCTGCTCCTGAATTTCAGTTAATCACATTAACTCCATTTCACTAGCTAGGACCACGCCATCAACATAATGCAGTGAAGATGTTTATTATTGAATGATAGTGGATGTCTCGGTGAATAGGTGGTGATGGCTGGGTTGAGACAGTGGGTGGGGGCTCCGTCTCAATCTTCGATTGGCCCAGCGGAACGGGACCCCCAAAAGTTTTGAAAGAGCATAAAGTGGAATGGGTCTGGAGGAGATCGTTGAGGTCGTGACGATCGTACACGAGGTAGGTGCTGGAGACCCGACAACCAAGGGTTCGAATTTTTCCGGTCGGGTACATCTGCCCTGGCCGTGGACATAGTGGCGCCAATGCGAAATAAATGAATGGAGAATGGATGGGGTGTTATGCCAGAAGAGGTCCGTGAAAGGCGAGAGGTTGCCGGAGCGCAGAGTGAGAGTGCAACGGTAGAGAAGGTCCGAAATAAGTGGTAGGCGTTTCGGAGGAAGGCGAGGTTCAGTTTTTGCAGTCCTTTAATCAGGCACGGGAACATGAAGATGAGACTGTCAGTCTTCACCAGAAATCAGCTTGTATATGAGATTTATCCCTGAGAGGTAAGCCTGGACCTACTCCCCGCGGGAGGATTCATGGGGGCCGGTGCATAGTGTTCTGGGCAGCAGATTTGCTGTCCCCGTGACCCGGAAATGGAAAAGCAGAAGATGGATGGATGGATGGATGGATGGATGGCAAGCCTGGACGGTGGAGACGCAGACATTCCTGGAGTGGCGTGAGAGGCTGCTGAAATTGCAGATGATGGTGACGTCAGATGAGCAGAGGGGAAGCTGAAGAAGGTGGTGTTGACTGGATTTATTATTGTTAGAATGAATGGGAATGCCTGGATTAATCAGGACCCCCCAAAAAAATGGTGGAAAAGTAGGACGAAGTTCCGATGAAGCTGAAGGCTAATTGTGCGATTCAAGGGCGTTTCTTTTTTTCTCTTTCTTTTTCTCTTCTTTCTTTCTTCTTTTCTCTCTTTCTTTCTTTTTTCTCTTTCTTTTTCTCTTCTTTCTTTCTTCTTTTCTCTCTCTTTCTTTCTGGAAGCAATGCACAATCCGACTACTGCCGAAGATTCGGATTGAACACTGGAGAAACTGGAGCTGCGTCGTGAAAGGTGCCGTATGGCGAATGGAGTCAGGAGTGATGTAGAGAAACCGTGACGTGGAGGGTCTTCTCCCCTGACTGAGGAGTTGGACCTTTGCTGGAGTGGGGTCACTCGCGCCAGCGCAGATGGTTGGACGGACGTGACCATGCATAATGCTCATGTGCGTCCTTCAGCATGGGTTCGGATGTGCAAGCGAGGGAACCTGTAGGTGAAGAAAGCCACGCTCAAAATGTTATTGAGGGTTGGATAGGTGAGGGATGAGGGTCGGAGGGATGGGGGGGTCGGAGTGGATGAGGGTCGGGGGGATGAGGGTCGGGGGGTCGGGGCGAGACCTGACGGGAGGAAGATCTCCCTATCGTGAGTCGACCCGTCGTGGGTCGGGAGGGAGGGAGACCCGTCGTGGGTCATGAGAGAGAGAGAGAAGGCGGAGAAAGACCCAGTCGTGGGTCGGGAGAGAGACCCGTCGTGGGTCAGAGAGGAGAGACCCGTTGTGGGTCGGGGAGACCCGACGTGAGAGCTGGGGCGAGCCGGGCCGTGAGAGCCAGGCGAGCTGTCATGCGATCGTGAGAGCTGGGTGAGCCGTCGTGAGACCCAGGCGTATTGTCATGCCGTCGACCTGACGGGAGGAAGACCTGTTGTGGGTCAGGAGGAGAGGTGGAGAGAGAGAGACCTGTCGTGGGTCAGGAGAGAGGCAGAGAAAGACCCGTCGTGGGTTGGGAGGAAGGGAGACCCGTCATGGGTCAGGAGAGAGGGAGACCCGTCGTGGGTCAGGAGAGAGGCAGAGAAAGACCCGTTGTGGGTTGGGAGGGGAGGGAGACCTGACGGGAGGGAAGATCTTGCTGGGAGTGAAAGGAAGCTATGCCTTTATTAGTCCCACAGTGGGGAAATTCCAGTTCTGCATTTAACCCATCCTGTTATTAGGAGCAGTGGGCAGCACATTACTGCGCCCAGGGACCATCTCCATGATCTTCTTGGAGCTTCGGCTTGGTCAGGACCTAAGCTGGAGGATTTACCCATGGTGCA